>OZ024898.1:1337500-1345000 GCA_964017195.1 Siderastrea radians
TAAGTATACAAACGGCTTTGTTTGGCAAAATAATAAATAGTACATTTTTGAAATGTCCACTGACGAGCCACGCTTTGAAAAACTATTTTGTCTTTCAACACCAGCCTCGTACCCAGGCCCTTACGTGCTTATTAATGACAGTGGGAGGCTTGGGGCCGAACACAATAGCGCAAAACCGAGGTAAAAGGCGAATTATCCCGTTGAGCTCGAATGGGGACACCCCATTTGATTTCTCGCCGAGGAAGACTGTGAACGTGGCTGTGTCAACACTCTCTTCTTGATTTAAGTCAAGTCTAACAGTATGTCAAAAAGGACGATGAATGTGAAACTGAGCACGATGCCTGGACGAAGATTTACAATAGCAAGGTGAATGAAGGAAAATACGTCCCCATTAAGGTACCAAGAACAGAAAATAACCGTCCCACGGACCTATAGATCTTGTGGTTGCTGATGCTTTTTTGCTTGTTTGTTTGTTAGTTTTTTTTTAAATTTCTGCAAAGAGAGTTTTGTATTTTATTTCACCAATATGTTTCTCTCCATCAAAACAACAACAACAAGCTTTATTTGTATGACTATAAGTACATACAGTATTGCAAAAGTGTAAAACTTAACTAAAACGAAACTTATAACAATCATAATCATGTAATAGGGCAAAAAAGAAATTATGTATGCGCTACATTACTTTCATTCGATAGAAGATTATTTCGTAAAGATAAGAATCTCAAAATGAACTTCATCAGTTGAGTATTTAAATAATAATTATCAGAATTCATTAATTTTTTGGTGGCTTGCATAGGAGGTAATTGTGTTATGTTGGGTATTTGGTTCTCTATTTTTTGTAAAATTCATGTCTAAAACTACAGTATTTAGTACAATGGAAAAGTAAATGAATTTCATCTTCAATTTGGTTTGATTTACACGTAGGGCAGAGTCTATTATCCCTTGGGATTTGATCATATCTGCCAGTTTCGATCAATAATTTATGATTACCTATTCTAAGTTTCACTAATTCTTTCCTGTTATTTAGTTTTCTTGTAAGATCTAAATAGCAGGAAGGCGTATATTCGTCCTTAAAAGTGTTTTTTACAATAACTGAGCGAATTCTCGCGCGCTGATTGGCTAATTTTTATCGTCAATAAGAGTACAGACGGATGAAACACGTAAAGCTGACGCAATCAGCAAAAGTTTTGTCAAACTTTTTAGTGTTGCGTTCTTGACGAGGCGAGAATTGTACCACAGATCTAATAGTCGTCAATGAGGAAATCATCTAAAATTTATGGGTTAAAACTGAAGAAACCATTACAACCTTACAGCGAAAAGATGAGGATGTTTATTGTGGATTCAGACCTGAAAATCGGCGGTGAGCGGGAATTTGTGCTGTCGATGAAATTAGTGAACCGTACGTGTTTTAACGGATTATTTTGTGAACAGTTTTCACTGGATTAAAGGTTAGTTGAGCAATTCGAATTTGTCCTTGTATTTCTGACCTATTCTTACTATAGTTTTAATTTACGAGCCTGTGATTCTCCGAATTACAGCGATGAAATTCAGATTCTGCGGCAATCGCATCTTCCATTGACTCTAGATAGCATTTCTTTCCTTCGTTTGAAAATCAGTTTGGGCTTTTTGTTATTGTAAAAAACAAATTGACGTCAGTTTTTTATGCGTCTGTCCTCTTATTGATGATAAATTTCGTCATAACATTGTCAAAGTTTGTTGTAGATCCACTCGCCTGCGGCTCGTGAATCTACAACACTTTGACAATGTTATGACGAAATTTATCATCAATAAGAGGACAGACGCACAAAAACTGACGTCAATTTGTTAAATAGAATTCTAATTTCTTAGAGTTTCGAATAGTATGTTGCCAGTGTGAAATATACTTTTGTTGCATAAGACTTACGTAGTGTTTAATCTTAGCATCAGTTAAGAAAGTAGGGTCAAAAACAGGCAAATTATAATATTCAGACATCCTCATAACATTAGAGTAAAAACTATTTTTGCTGGTGTTATGAAGATCAGATGACATTAAAAAGATTTGTTTAACAATAGAGTCATTTTCCTTATTGTGGAGATATAAGGTGTAATTAATTATTTTTTGATTAATAGCTATTATAAGAGGAAACTTTCCAAGCTCAGCTCTACAAGCTACATTCGATGCCTTACTGCTTACTTCTAAGTAACGTTTACAGTACTGGAGATGAGCTTTTTCAATCTGTGAACTGTCCCAAGACTTGAAATCAGGTTTGGTATATACTCCCCAGATTTCACTATTGTAAGTTAAAATTGGAGAGATCATAGCGTCAAAAAGTTTATTTGCAAGGAATGGGGACAGATTGCTGATATGTGTGTGTTTTCTGAGGCTGAAAAGAGCGTGGAGAGCCTTCTCTTTCAATTTGTCAAGCGCCAATGAAAAGTTTCCTGTTGAAGAGATTAATGTTCCTAAGTAGGTGTAATTCTGAACAACTTCAATGTTTTCATTGTCAATATGAAAACTATAATCAGTACAACTTTTTGCGCGTTTTTGGAAGATCATAACTTTAGTCTTTTTAGGATTGATACTTAACATCCATGAATTGCAATAGGAAGATAACATATTTAAGCAATTTTGCAATCCTATTTTGGATCTTGATAATATTACGAGATCGTCCGCATATAAAAGAGAATTTAATTTCGCGCCGTTTGGTAAGACAAAGGGGTCAGATAAAGTTTCTTCGAAAGAGAAAGGTATATTATTAATAAAAAGGTTAAACAGTAACGGACTTAAAATGCAACCTTGTCGTACACCTCTGGCATATTGAAAGGGTCGTGTTTGATTTTGTCCAAGCTTTATAGAGCATGTAGAGTTTGAGTACAAACTCTTAATCAAATTGTAAAAGCACCCTCCGACATTTATTTGTAACAGCTTATATAAGAGACCAACATGCCAAATTGAGTCGAAAGCTTTTTTGAAATCTACGAAACAAGCATATATTTTCTCGTTGTGGTTATGCACATATTTATCTACTAACGTTCTTATTGTGAGGACATGGTCTGCTGTACGATTGTTTGGTAGGAAACCAATCTGGGAATTGTGGAGAATGTTACACAAGTTGACATGCTTTAGCAGTCTTTGGTTTAAAATAGAACAAAACAATTTTCCTAGACAGCTTAAAACACAAATTCCCCGATAATTTGACGGATCACTTCTATCACCTGATTTATATATTGGTGTAATAAGGCCGCGACACCACGTCTCGGGCATTTTACCTGAAATAAGAATTGAATTAAAACGTTTAAGATATACGGGCATCATGTCTTGAAGGCATCAATCAGGGTTCCAAAGGGGGGTCTTTGGAGTCCTGGAGCCCAGAAAGTTTTGTCGTGTAGCCCGGAGCCCGAAGCCTTTCTCTACTTGGAGTCCAGACAGAAATGCTGACGATGGCCAAATATAACCCTGGAGTGGCGCGATGGAGCTCTAGAGCCCCGAATTTTCTGTCTTGGAGCCCTGCGTTTTCAGTTTAGGCCAGATCCCTGGAGCCCTGGAGCCCTGGAGCCCTAAAACCCCTTTGGGACCCTCGTTAATCAATGACGAAGTTTGATCTGAATGTATAATTTTCTTTCTCTTGTCAGTCTCTCTCTTCCGAATTTTTCACATGTAAATCTCGTTTTTTCATAACTTGTATCTCTTGTTGGGCTGATACTTGAAAGCATCTTCTTTACCTCTCACTCTTAAGTTTGAACCAGGAGCCCAATGGGCTCCTGGTTTGAACCTATTTCAAGTGCGGTCTACATTTTCAACAGGCATGGCCTAGATATGTTAAAAATTTTGTCTGGATGACCAATGGGAATAACAGTTACGAGGTGCTGTAGGAGCACGTTACGATTTCGTATTTACGTTTCATTCGATTCCACGTATATACGAATTGATAAATTTAAAGAATCTGCAACTGCTCGGAAAAACCACATTGTTAGCCCAGACCATCGAACACAGCTAAATGCAGCTCTAATAACCTATTCATTATTTTTCATAAGAAATATAATTATACCGTACCGTTTTTAACAGGGTGAATAAAGCTACGTACGTTGAGCACTCTAGGTGACTCTCTTGACTGTGTAGACTTCTGATCTTGATATCACGGACGCTACCTTTAGAACTCCAAATTCCATAAACGTTATTCTTCTGTGGATAGTCTTCGATTACCACTCTTAACATTAGCGACATCAAAGTAAAATGTTAAGATGCCTTCTCTGACCTCCTCTTAATACCAGGCTTAATAGTACAAATTATTCCATTTGTGTTTCCTGCTTTATCTTGTTAAAACAATCCTTTTTGCGTATCTCTTGAATAACAATCGCCAATGGACAGAAGACGCTGAAGGTGAACTGAATGCTCCAAGACGACAGAATTTCCAGTCACATCAGCAAATTCAAACATTGCACCATGCAAGATCTCCGATTATGTAATCAAAACCGGAAATCGACTGTTCTTATCGACTGTATATGCTTCACAATGGACACAAGTATAATCACAACAGGCTCCGACAAAAATATCCTAAGAACACAAGGCTGGTCGCCGGTAATCTAACGATATTTCTCTTAAATTTTACTGCAACTTATGAATAATATTGAGCGTGTAATCGTTGATAAACGACACGAGTTTTCACTCTAATCAGCAGGAACCCCAATACCCTGGTAATCTGACACATCAGCACCTAAGAAGTTACTCTCTTGGGAATACCGAACACCACATGAACAACACCGAATCTACATGACTGCTCACGGAAAAGCGGCATATCCTAAAAGCTGGACTGGACCCTGGACCCTGGACCCTGGACCCTGGACCCTGGACCCTGGACTCTGGACTCTGGACTCTGGACTCTGGACTCTGGACTCTGGACTCTGGACTCTGGACTCTGGACTCTGGACTCTGGACTCTGGACTCTGGACTCTGGACTCTGGACTCTGGACTCTGGACTCTGGACTCTGGACTCTGGACTCTGGACTCTGGACTCTGGACTTTTCCCTCTTAAAACTTTATCCCCCCCCCGAAAAAACCTCTATATCTCCCCCCAAAAAAACTTCCCACCCCCCAAAAAAATTCCCTCCCCCAAAAAAATTTCTTTCCTAATAAACAAGTTAGAAGTGTGCGAGTTTTCAAACAAACAACTTTGTTCCCCCTACCCAACTCCCCGAAAAAACCTTTATGTCTCCCCCTAAAAACTGCCCCCTCCCAAAACCAGGAGCCCATAACCTGGAGCTCGCAACTGCCCTATATTCGTGTCACGGCGTTTTCACGGATCAACTTATTTTTAGACTGAATTTTCCGCGAGTTAAGATTCCCAAAGGAACCTCGCTAACCAATCACAAGCTTCGTTTAAAGGAGAAAGAACGGTCTATGCCGCTATTTTTGGAGGGATAAGGACCCATGCGCATTTTCGCGGAAAATAGTAATTGTAAACCTGTCTAAAAATAACCTGGTCTGTAAAAACGCCGTGACATAGGCTTAGATGGGAGTTGCACGCTCCGGGTTATGGGCTCCTGCCAAAACTTTATCCCCCCCCCGAAAAGAATCTCTATATCCCCCCAAAAAACCTTCGCCCTCCCAAAAAAAAAAAACTCCCTTCCCCAAATACAAAATTCAACTACATCGGATTTTTTTCCTAATAAACAAGTTAGAAGTGTGCGAGTTTTCAAACAAACAACTTTATTCCCCCCCACCCACCTCCCCGAAAAAACCTTTATGTCTCCCCCTAAAAACTGCCCCTTCCCAAAAAATTTTATATGGCCTGCAGAAAAGGTCTTTTTGTTTTTTTTTTGTTTTTTTGCTAATAAATAATTGAAATCACAGCACCTAAACTTGGCCAACTGAGACACCAAAGTCTCTGTCTGGACAGTTTTTACAAATCTTTTGTTAATGAGACAAAGAACACGGACACCACGCCCGCACTTCAAAAGCTTGTTATCAGATTAGTTGATAAAAGTACGCAAGGCCTTGCACGTGTCAGTGAATAGAACCTATCTGGGGGTGGAAAGAGCCTCTGAGCGGCGGCAATTAACAAGCTTTAGTATGACCATCGAACTAGTAACGTTCTAAAAAAATGCAATTTATTTCAAGGACACAATACTTTATGCTTGACTGAAAACAAAAATAAATGTAACACCTTAGGTAAACAACATTGTCACTGGCAGCTGATAAGAGCTTGCACACGTCGCATCGATGAATAGAGAATTTTATCTGATCTTTGCTTATTGTGTAATGCAATCACGTTTGCACGCCAAATACTTTTTTTAAGGATTGGGGTCGGGTCGTTCGATGGCGTTCGTGATTTCAATGCCGATTTGTGCAAGAACATTGAGACGACAAGTGTTTGTTCAATCGCTTTCAATCAGAAATCCGATGTAGTTGTATTTTTTTATTTGCGGGAGGGGAGGGGGATTTTTTGGGAGGGAGCAGTTTTAGGGGGAGACATAAAGGTTTTTTCGGGGAGGTGGGTGGGGGGAATAAAGTTGTTTGTTTGAAAACTCGCACACTTCTAACTTGTTTATTAGGGAAAAAATCCGATTTAGTTGAATTTTTTATTTGGGGGAGGGAATTTTTTTTTTGGGGGGGGAGTTTTTTGGGGGGAGATAAAGAGGTTTTTTTCGGGGGGGGGATAAAGCTTTAAGAGGGAAAAGTCCAGAGTCCAGAGTCCAGAATCCAGGGTCCAGTCCAGCTTTTAGGGTATGCCCGGAAAAGCGGCGGTGTGGTCACATAATATCTTGGTTGTTATCGCAACCACGAGATAAAAATGGCAACTGCAAGGTTTTTCACGACATAAAGCTAAGAAGTGAAAACTTTGTTATTGTTCCCCCGAAAAGTTTTGAGCTTCTGACATTTCAAAGCCGAATTGGCACTGCAAAATCAAACAGGTCACGCCAGAAATTTATGTGGTTTTGTCTGTGGACGAATTTCCGAAATGTGACCATTCGGGAAAATGTTGTTGAACAGCAATTTACAGTTACTGTCATAAAGTTTGCTTTTTAACCTTTCGCAAGTGTAGAAAACTTCATTGTCACCTTTAGATTGATATTGAAAGGGTAACTGACAATTGAGACGCTCGCCTGGCTTTCGTAACTTACTTTTAGGGATGCCGCGCTTTATAGCAAAAACAACTCTATGGCGAATAACTTTGTTTTCTTCTTCCGATCTCGCGCTCCTGTCTCGCGCTTTGCGCTGGCGTCTCGATGTTCGCGTGGCTAAAAAAAAAAATAATAACTCGCTCGGCTCAATAACGCCTGTTATACAGGCTATAGGAATGAGGACGCTAATTCCAATAATTGAGTACGTGCATGACAACGAGCGTGTCTCAGCAACTTTCAGTCATTTTGTAAATGGATACGACTCCACCCCTCTAATCAATTTCCTTCTGGATCGATATATATTATCTATTGCTTACAAGGGCTTTATTCAGATCAGTACTCGACAACGAAAGGTGGTATCAACTTCCCAAAGGTGTTCTTCTTCGAGATGCCATTTCT
>OZ024898.1:1350000-1703458 GCA_964017195.1 Siderastrea radians
TGGCTGTTGACTATATTTTGAGATCACGTGACGTGCTAGGTGTCAGGGTCTTTTAGATCTGTCGTCGCCATTTTCAAGTAATCAATAGAGAGAAGACTCTGACAACGAGGTAGCAAGTGTCACTGATTCACTCATTCGTACGAAGAGGTACCCGTCCGACCATCCAAAGAGAGATTGCTATATTAGCAGTCCAGTCCATTGCAATTGTGTTCAGAATAACAAAGCAACGAGCCTTACCTGCCCACCTCCTCCCCATCCCCTCCAACACACCTTCCAAAGTATCATCGAGAAATTGCTTTGAGAGTCCTTGGAACATCCCCTCCTTATCTCCCCGAATTGTTTGGGAAGGAATGCTGGGAGCTTCAGCGTTGGTTCTCTCCCCTTCTTTACAACCACGTGTATCTCAGCTACATAACATGCAATTTTTTTTATCAGCAAACCTAATAGAGGTGGCAGGACAGTAACCCAACATTGTAGCAAGCCAGGGAGGGCAACCATTCCGATTTTCTTCGAAAGCAACGAAAAACATAGGCACGCAATGCGCGCAGAGCCAATGACGTTTTTTTTTTCACAGTATGGTGAAATTTATCCTGACAACCTATGGGACTTTACACCTCCGGTAAGTCCCACCCTAACCCCTCAGTCCCCCCCCCCCCACCACCACCACCAAAAAGATCTTGTGGTTATCCACTATAAAACCTGGTAATGATTCAGCAGCGTGACTACGCGGAGTAAAAAAAAACGAAGAAAGCTCTTTGTTTCACGGTTCTTCAAAGAACACAGACAAAAACAAGTAAACTTAAACTCACCGTCGAAAAATACTGCATACATAATTTAGGCAAAGATCAGTGGAAAGGTAACAATTTTACTTCAGAAAGAAATGCAAGTTGCAGTTGAACCTTTTAATTTCTTACTTCTACTGGCGAATATCCAATACTTTTCAGTGCTCATAAACGGTCAACTTTCTAAAGGGTGCCGTTTTGACGCTCTGCGTGATTTGCGTGACACGCGACTCGCTTTACTTTGTTTAATTTGTAAGGTTTCAGACGTTTCAGGCAACCACTTACGTTCTTAGTACATTGTATTGTCAAAACAGGAGTCTGCCATCAAACGGCGTTTCTTGTATCCACGATATTTTCGTTCGAAATCGGTTTGAACTAGCGTTTATAAACACGACTGAAATAGTTTTGCAACTATATTTATTTCCCCTGTTATTTGAAGTTGCTTGCTTTGTAATCAAGTCGGCTATAATAATTTTCGTCTTTTTGCTTCACAAATCGACCAAAGTATGTTTACATTTGTAACTTTCCCACGGTACAAAGTTATTTTTAGCTCACGTGTTTATTTTGAGTCTCAACCTACAGCCGAATAAATTTCGTTTGCTTTGCCTTCGAACAGTACGAAAATGTTCAAATTCAGTTCGCTTTCCAGTAGATCCAACAGGTCTCTGTTAGAATGCTTTGTCACATATCTGTTGTTGTTAATCTTTCGGTACTGTTTCGGTCGGTTCGAGATGTTTTAAGTGTTGCGTTACATTCCTTATAAGGCTGAAATTACAGCTGTCAACTATGCAAATTTGCTCAACATAGGCTTTACACTTTAAGCTATGAATAACCCCGAAATAACGTTTAGTATCTTGTTAAGATTTTACTACATCCATCCTCTAATTCCTTGATCACCACTGTGACTTGGATTTTAATACTAGTTTCATTCAAGTTTTTCAGTTTTAAGAATAGCTAGCAACAAGCCGCGCAATTTCCGATTTAGTTTTAAATGGGTTCATGTTTTATAACACGCACTCAAAAATGACACTGCAAATTTTAGTTTCGCTGTGACCGAGAGATAATCCCGAAAAATTTTATGCTGTTTTACTCTACTCTTTTCACTATCGTTATAAACTTGGGCTTTAAATATTGTTTCTTTCACTGTTAATTAGGGATCGATGTAACGTTAATTTCCACGTTCTGTTCATACAACATCTCAAATTGGCAAGTCCGTCTTGTATTTGCTGCTGTGGAAATTTGTACTTCAGCTAAGTAAACACAGGACTACAACGCGAATAAAATCCTGCCAGACCTCACGTACACAAAACAGGCATCCGAAGTAGATCCACACTTGCGAATGCAAAACACTTCAAAGCCCGGGGGTCTTACTCCCATACCATTAGCTGTATGGGTTTGTGCCGCTGATAAGGTAAGACTTTCAGTGTCCCGGTGCACACCCCCACCCATCGTCTCACAGAATATCCCCCAGCCTCACAAATCGTAAGACAAACATCACACGTACGTACAACGTCTATCGTTGATTTTTAGGCTCTGACCAGAAGAAGAATGAATAGTATCCCACAATCCTTTGCATTTTCAACTATATTATCAAAATCTGAAGTGACGTCATCAGTCTCTTGAGGGATCGATAGAATGAGTTTCACTCAAATGGCGGCTGCTTCGTTTGTAACGTGTTAAAACGCAGAATACTCTGTTTCGTAATAACGCGTCTGGGCTAGTACTACTGCGTACCAATGGAAGAATTTAGTGTTCAGCTGGAAGGTTTTGCCTATGCTGCACTTTATTGCAAGGAAATTTGCTAGAGTTTCCTCGAAAGTTTGCCCAAATGAAGGGTCTGATTGTTCTCGAAGTACATCGATGATCGGTCAGTTGAAGAACAGTTCGTCGGCTTGTGAAGTCCTACTTGATTCAAATAAATCGCAGTTGCGACCTCGCCGTGAGTAATATATTGTTAATTGTCATGTACCGATCATCGATTCGAATTTGTTGCTAAAGACGAGATCCAGCGAGTTGTATCATGTGTTTACCCGAGGATGTTGTTGATGATTGTAGGCATTGTATTCAAAAATCGCTTCCTCGAATTCTTCCTCGAGTAGTTTTTAAATTTACAGGACAATGGACAATTAACTGCAACAATAATTTGCGATCTCGAAGTTTTGTGTCAAACTACTTCAACCATTTCAAGTAGAGACATAAATAGTGATATCTGTCACCCAGTTGACCATACTCGAGGAGAAAGCAACGGCTAATAACTGGTAATCTTCACGGATCCTTTTGAGCTTATCCAACAAAGCACAAGCAATTAATTCACTCCTTGCTCGCACGGAAAGCACAATAAAGAAAAAGCGCAATTAGTTAAACTCTACTCTATTACATTTGTCGCGGAATCGCCATGTGAGTTAAAACGTGATACTCGAAACTGCAGGGATTTGGACCATTTTCGAACCTTCAGAAATTTGAAACTGTCGGGTCACTAAGGGTCACTATAGTACAAAGTTGTCCAAATACCTTCTAATTATTCAGATTTTAACTGTTTCTGTAAATTACTCAAGCATATAAAGACCTATCATTAACTACGTGCAACTCATTGAAGCGGTGGTAACGGATGGCGTAAGACATTGTTATTCAAATTATCTAAAAAAACCTATTTCTAATGTGCCAAATTCAAAAGAAACAACACCTATTTCATGATGAAAGTTGCAAGTTTGTGTTTTGAAGTGTGCTATCCTCAGCAAAACGTTTTATCTGTGAAAAAGTCCAAAGCGAAAACAGGCAAAATCCGCCATGTGTCACAACACATTCGCCATCTTCATGAAATTCCATGAGGCAAAGGATTGTGGGATACCATTGGTTCTTCTTCTGGGCTCTGACAGTAGCCATATGACGTCACTAACGTGACGTCATTGGCTAACAACGGTAGTTATTGGCAACGGTGTAAGTAGTTGTTGTTGCCAACAACTACCTGCACCCTACAAACGACTTATTGACGCCAACAACAAGAGAGACAAACAATAGACAAAAAGACTAATTTTACTAACAATAAACCAACGGACATTTGACTAACAAAAGACGGAGCGAAAGGCACCAATCACGTTTTACAGTCTTGGCAGCCAATAACATCACTACGCGAGTTCGTTGACCAATCAGAACAACGACCAGGGTATTATAACATCCGCTGACGATTCACAATTCACTTCACTCTGATAATGACTTCCGCTAAGGTTGTCAAAACGTCAGTCAATGCCATCACAAACAGTCCTTCTCAGGACTACACTCATCCGGAAGATCATACTTCACCGACTTATGATATTTAGAGACAGATGCCAGACAAGTAGACGCAATAGTCGAGCGAGAAGCGAAAAACGGCAAGTGCGCGGGAAAATAGCCTGCAGCGCGATCCTCCTCCGCGCGTAGAGCTTTCAAGTGATAAGGTAACTTCGCAGGCATGTTTCGCTTCTAACTTGACTGTAATAAACATAAACGAACTTAAGACGGATTCCGCTCAACGTTCGAGCAATAAGTGCAAAAAATATTTACCAAAAAACTACTCATAGCACGGTAACATTTTAAATGCTATTTGAAACATCTCACTCTAGTTCACTTGCCCAAGTGACCCCGCGATGAAATTCTCAAGCATTCTCAAGAAAATTAATTTCAAATCTCGTAAAAGTATGCTAAAAACGGGCGCCATTTTGTTTTGAACTGACATGAAGCGTCTTTTTAATTGAAATATGGATAACTTCAAATCCAATTTTCTCTCGCGGGGTCAGCTTGGGAGCAAAAGTAACGATAAGTTCTTCTTATCCGTTCTCAAAATGTGACAGTGCTGCAAGTATTTTTTTGGTAACTTAATTTTTGCACTTACTGCTCGAACGTTGAGCGGAAATCGTCTTAACATCTCTTAAAACCAATTGCAAGGCTGATCGGACAGCTAAGAAGGGTAATAATTTTATTGCCCAATATTTCGGTGAGACAAAACTCACCTTCATCAGGGGCTATAAAAGCTAAGTAAAAATCGAATGAAACGGCTACAAGATTTAAAATGATTAAAATGAAAAGATTAAATATGATTGGTTGACAAACATAGAAAGCGGAAACGTGACTAACAGCTTTTTTTAAAATAGAAATAGATTAAGTTTCATCTCGTCTGTTTATTCCGTGAGGTTCAAGTGTCTTGCCCTTTGAAATCAAAAATGCTTCTCTGGCTTTACGAATGCTGTCCCTGTTCGAGTGAATGAGTTCTAGGGGAATGAGTTCTATGTCGTTGATGGAGTGGCCAGGGAGAATGAAGTGATCTGAAACGGCGGTGGGTTGATCAATGTGACGATGGGTGATGGCTTTTTCGATTGCACGTCTGTGTTCCCCAAATCTGTCGCTGAGTTGACGTTTAGTTTCTCCAATGTATTGTACCTTGCATCTGGAGCACTGTATCATATAGATGAGATTGGAAGATGAGCAAGAGATGTGATGTAGAATTTGCCTTTGTTCGTTAGTGGAGAAGAAGGTGTAAAACGTGGTTCCCTCTGTAATGAAAGGACATGTTTTGCACCTACCTCTGTTACAGCGGAAAGCTCCAGGTGTTTTGGGGGGTGGTCTGCGGTGTGTGGCTCTGACTAGAATGTCACGTAGGTTGTTGCAACGGCGGTAATGATATGAGAGGAGGAGAAGGGAATGCTGCTTTGCATCGCTGTGAAGAACGAAGAATGTTTAGGTTGTTGAAAATGATTTGACGTATGTTAGGAAGGGCTGGATTAAATGTTACTACAAACGGGATTCTGTTATTCTCTTGTTTCGTAGATGTTTCGAGGGCTTTGCTGCGTGGAATTTTACGCATTTTCTCCATTTCTTCTTTAAGAAAACGGTGTTGATATCCTCTCTTGATTAAATGTGTTGTGAGTGCATTGGAATGTATGTTAAAGAACTCATCCGTTGAACAAATTCTTCTAAGTCGTAAGGCCATGCTGAACGGGATTGATTGTTTGGTGTGAGATGGGTGGCAGGATGATTTAAGGAGATACTGAAGTTTGTCTGTAGGCTTAACATAAAGGTCAGTTTCTAATCTGCCGTTGATGAAGCAGCTGCTTCACATTCTCCCCTAATTTGGTGGCGTTACATCGATGACATCTTCCTCCTCTGGACACATGGCGAAGAAAAATTAAATGATTTTATCACATACTTAAACAACCTACATCCTACAATCAAATTTACCAATTCCTTCTCCTACAACGAAATCCCTTTCCTTGATGTTAACGTACTGCTCATCAACGGCAGATTAGAAACTGACCTTTATGTTAAGCCTACAGACAAACATCAGTATCTCCTTAAATCATCCTGCCACCCATCTCACACCAAACAATCAATCCCGTTCAGCATGGCCTTACGACTTAGAAGAATTTGTTCAACGGATGAGTTCTTTAACACACGTTCCAACGCACTCACAACACATTTAATCAAGAAGAAATGGGGAAAGTGCGTAAAATTCCACGCAGCAAAGCCCTCGAAACATCTACGAAACAAGAGAATAACAGAATCCCGTTTGTAGTAACATTTAATCCAGCCCTTCCTAACATACGTCAAATCATTTTCAACAACCTAAACATTCTTCGTTCTTCACAGCAATGCAAAGCAGCATTCCCTTCTCCTCCTCTCATATCATTACCGCCGTTGCAACAACCTACGTGACATTCTAGTCAGAGCCACACACCGCAGACCACCCCCCAAAACACCTGGAGCTTTCCGCTGTAACAGAGGTAGGTGCAAAACATGTCCTTTCATTACAGAGGGAACCACGTTTTACACCTTCTTCTCCACTAACGAACAAAGGCAAATTCTACATCACATCTCTTGCTCATCTTCCAATCTCATCTATATGATACAGTGCTCCAGATGCAAGGTACAATACATTGGAGAAACTAAACGTCAACTCAGCGACAGATTTGGGGAACACAGACGTGCAATCGAAAAGGCCATCACCCATCGTCACATTGATCAACCCACCGCCGTTTCAGATCACTTCATTCTCCCTGGCCACTCCATCAACGACATAGAACTCATTCCCCTAGAACTCATTCACTCGAACAGGGACAGCATTCGTAAAGCCAGAGAAGCATTTTTGATTTCAAAGGGCAAGCCACTTGAACCTCACGGAATAAACAGACGAGATGAAACTTAATCTATTTCTATTTTAAAAAAAGCTGTTAGTCACGTTTCCGCTTTCTATGTTTGTCAACCAATCATATTTAATCTTTTCATTTTAATCATTTTAAATCTTGTAGCCGTTTCATTCGATTTTTACTTAGCTTTTACAGCCCCTGATGAAGGTGAGTTTTGTCTCACCGAAATATTGGGCAATAAAATTATTACCCTTCTTAGCTGTCCGATCAGCCTTGCAATTGGTTTTTTGTAATATTTAACTAGTTAAATTGTGTTAATGTAAAGTAAGTGATGTCACTTGATTATCGTCTCAAGTTACGGACACGTTTCACTGTGAACTTTGATCGCGACGATCGATACACCTCGTGTTTTACTGTCGTTTTATTTGTACGTTTTCTTCGAGTATCCTGAGTTTTTCTTCGACGCTATGTCTTCAAGAAAAGGCAAATGTCCAGGGTGCAAGACCCCAAAATCTAATCACCACTTCGGTACACCAGGGAAGAACTCTACTGGCCCGAGTGATGGAACGGAGATTCAGGAATCTGAAACGTCCGATGAGCCGTCAACGTCCGTTCTTTTGGATGCCATCCGCAACCTTTCCTCTCAAATGGAGCACCTCCAAATGCAACACAATGATTTAAAAAAGCAAGTTCAATCGCCTCAGCATCCTCCGGTTCTCGCCGACCAGGCCAGCAAATCATCCCAACATCCAACTCCACTGACACAGATCGCAACTCCAGCGGCGAATACCACAACGGCGAATAACACAAGCTTGTCCGAGAAACTTGCGCAGGCGGCCGCTAAGGGTGAGTATATTGATTTTTCTGATCTTTTATCCACCCTTAGCCCGTTCGCAAATTTGCCTAACAACGGAAACATCCCAGCCCAGAGCGATATAAACTGTGTTGCTTACGTAATCAAGGCGCCCCGAAAACGCCAAATCGACTCGTTCGACACCTGGTTACAGGCATGGAACGCATACGAGAAATTAGTTATGACCGCGCAACCATCACGTTACACTGAACTTGCCTCGTATCGCGAACAAATTCAATTTGCCAACCGTAAATTTCGCTGGCCATCGGTGTATATGTTTGACATCCACTCCCGGATGGCGTGCGCCAAACAAATTCAACTCGGAAGCGCAAGTCTTGACGTCATCGATACCACGCTATATGCAACCGTGTTAGATGCCTCTGCCCTACGCCCTCACCCCCGCCAATGCTCGCGTTGTAAGTCCTTTGACCATTTGGTCAAGGACTGTACATTTCTCGCGCAAGACCAGATGGAGGAGACTACACCGCAAAAATCGACCGGATATGGCCTCAGGAACCCCGTCGGTAATCAAAACCTCTCTTGGAAATACACCAGGTGGTACTCACCCACAGGCCAAGAGGGATGTAATCTTTACCAGCGAAAAGCCTGCTTCCAAGGTGCCAACTGCAAGCGAGCACACATCTGCAAATCTTGTCGGGGGGACCATCCCGAGGCCGATTGCACACTCACTCCCTCGGGTACAATCCCCGTTTCCCATTGACGTATGGCGTGATGCCCTTCGTAATCACCCGGACAGTGACTTAGTTAATGAATTATTGCATGATATTGAACATGGCGTTCGTATTGGCTTTCACCAGGATCGTTCGCCCTTGATTTCTCCAAATCACTTTTCGGCTACGTCAAACCCTACACCCGTCGCTATGGAAATTGAACGGGAGCTTTTATTGAACAGAAAGGCCGGGCCTTTCCTTTCACCCCCTTTTTCGCATTTTGTCGGATCGCCGATGGGTGCTATTCCGAAAAAGCACTCGCAGCCTCCTAAATGGCGTATCATAACCGATCTTTCGTGGCCTGCAGGCCAATCCGTCAACGACACAATTCCTAAAGAACTCTACACGTGCTCTTACGACTCACTGGACAATGCTATCGCCTACCTGAAATTGTTTGGACCCAATGCTCTTATGAGCAAACTCGATCTTTCCGACGCCTTTCGTCACATCCTGGTGGACCCCCGTGACTGGGAACTCCTAGGATCCACATGGCCGATCGTTACATCCGACGGTTCCACACAAACCGGCTATTTCTTCGATATGTTCCTTCCGTTTGGTCTTCGCAGTTCGCCAGCGCTCTTTCTGAAATTTATTGACGGTTTGCGGTATGCAATGGCGGACCGTGGTGCCACACCCCTTTGGAATTACTTGGATGACTTTTGGACTTGTGGTCCTCCCGCCCCAGACGACTCCTGCGCTCAGAATCTCGACGTCATGCTTCGCACTTGCTCTGACATGGGATTCGCGGTCAACCCTGACAAAACGGTTCGCCCTACAACATCCTTGGTTCTCCTTGGAGTTCAACTAGACACCGTAACCCAAGAAATGCGCATCGACTCCTCTCGTTTAACGGAAATCATCAACCTACTTCGCACGTGGTCCACTAAACGCCGTTGTACCAAACGACAACTACAATCTCTTATCGGCAAGTTGCACTTTATTTGCAACGTTTGCCGCCCCGGGAGAACTTTCCTCCGCCGTATGATCGACGTCCTTTGCAAAGCTAATCATCCTACCCATCACCTTCGCTTAAACCGCGCCTTTCACATGGACCTTTCATGGTGGAGGATTTTTCTTCCGTCTTGGAACGGCTGCAGCTTTTTCTTCGATGACGAATGGATCTCGTCTCCACATCTAGAACTTTACACTGACGCCTGTGAATCTGGCTTCGGAGCCTACTTTTCAGGCAACTGGCTGTATGGATCATTTGCGGACAATGATATTCCTCATTCCCGATCAATCACGTTTAAAGAACTCTACGCGATTGCTGCAGCGGTCCACACCTGGTCAGACTCGCTCGCTTGTCGCAATATTCTTTTCCACTGTGATAACTTGTCCGTCGTGCATATTTTGTCTAGCGGTACAAGCAAATGCAGACACATAATGATTCTCCTTCGTTTCTTGTTTTTCATGTGCGCTCATCACAATATTATGCTACGGGCGAAACACATAAACGGTGTTGATAACAACTGGGCTGACGCTCTTTCTCGTTCGCAGGTCGACAAGTTCCTGGCCTCCTGTCCTCTGGCCGCTCGTCATCCGACGCCCACGACACCACTTCCCTTAACAAGCTTCAAGTAAAGGCGCACGAGTACTTTGCTGGAGGACTTGCTGACTCATCTCATCGCACCTACAATAGCGCCCAGCGGCCGGGAATTCTCGTTCGAACCCCTCCCTGCCTCTGAAGACACCCTTATATTGTTCGCTACGCACCTCGCCCAACGAATAAAGCCTCAATCGATTAACGTCTACCTCGCCGCGGTACGCTCTCTTCACGTAGCTCATGGTCTCTCCAATCCCCTTCAACCTGGCTTAAAGTTAAAGCAAACATTGCGCGGCATCGAACGTCAACATTTTTCAGCGCCCAAACAGAAGATGCCTCTTACTTTTGACACTCTATCTGCTGTCAAGCCCTTTCTCAACCCAAAGAGTGACGATGACAACGTGAAATGGGCCGCCCTCACCACCGGTCATTTCTTAATGCTACGGGCAGGGGAGCTCACCGTCGCATCTAGTGACCACTTCGATCCATCCATACATCTCACTTGCTCTGATGCTAAGTTACGTACTGCTGCTGATGGTTCAGAATATCTCTCTCTCCAAATTAAACAATCCAAAACGGACCAGCGGCGACAAGGTGTGACTCTCTACACGGCACACTCGAATCATTTTGTCTGCGCCGTGTGTGCTATGAAAACGAACCTTGCCCTCCAGCATCGTCGTGGCACCGTTAACAAAGACACTATACCCCTTTTTCAGCTCTCGGACAGTTCCCCCTTAACAAACATCGACCTCGTCTCTTTCGTATCTCAGCTTTTACGTCTTATCGGCGTCGACCCTTTCCAATACAGTGGTCATAGTCTTCGGATCGGTGGAGCCACCTCTGCTTCTATTGCAGGCCTATCCGACTACGAAATCAAGCTCTTAGGCCGCTGGAACAGTGACTGCTATCAACGTTACATTTGTTCGCCTCTTAACTTGTTTCTTGGAATTCCCCGCAAAATCGCTCAGACGCAGACAATCAAATTTCAATATGCCAATCCCTACATTCTAAGAGAAGACTCCTCTGAGCAATAACTTTTCCATTTGGGCTGAATTTTGGGCAGCTGTAATTTCCCCAAATGGAAGTACATTAAACTGCCCGGATATGGCCCAAACACTTGATTTCGCGTGGTTGTTATTGTAAGCGAGTTTGATTAAGTTTTATTCAACATTGCTGATCCTGATCTACACCAAGATCCGGCTTCACCTCGCTACTGTTTGTCCAAGTGGTCCTTGCATCGAGTTACCTGATTTAACATCTCTTCACGCCTGTTATTGGAGAAAAATAAAATAAATGATCTCAGCTGTACAGTCAGCCTTCCTTTATGTTCTAAAGGTTTGCTGTCTAGATCCAGCAAAATCTGTCAACTTTGATTTGTCCGGTTGACCCTTGCCGAATTTTGAAAGGTTCAGAATCGAAAAAAAGCCAAATATCGGTAAATAGCGTCATTGTATCGGATCAAATGGAAAAACTGGCATCGGCCCCGACACTGGGGACGTGTCTGAATATCACTTTGTGACCCCGACTTAACGACAGTCCGTCATTTTGTAAATCGAGACGACTCCGCCCCTCTAGTCCACTTCCTTCTGATTATGAAAAACAGGAGGGTACTTCTCGAAGATTTTGTGTTGGAGGGAGGAAGCGTAAAGCGCCTCTGATTATCAATTGCAAACTCCACTGAAAACAAATTAAGGCAAAATACAAATAGAGTTGAGCCTTTCGCTAGCGAGCAACCAAAATACAGTGGTTCAATTGTATAGTGACTTTAAAAATAAAAATTAAAAATTCGGTATCTTGGACAAATGGTCACGCGTGGCATCATGTGGATTCCCCACGCTCACTCTACAATGACTTCCTTTTTGGACTCTACACGAGCCACTGCACAATTGTTAACTTCTACCCTCTTTTCAGCAGGATAGGAAGTCTCTCCTTCCATACACTGACATATATACTCAGTCCAAGGTCCTTAATCAGACCACAATCCAGCCAACTGTGAAACTTAGTTTTATGGACTAAATGTGTTTTTTCCCTCGAGATGCGTTTTCTCGTTTTTACATTGGTGATTTGTTTTTGGCTGCCACAGTATTTCCTGGCGGCTTCGCTCAACAGTTCAAAAGACAATGAGCGCACAACTAACGAGGGGTACATCTTCAACAACGTTTATAACTCGGGTCTGAGCACTTCCCAAGCGCAGGAAATTCTCAAACGGTTGAAAGCAGTTGAACAAAAGCTGAACGAGATAGATTGCAAAGGCTCGTCAAAAGGTAAATCGAATCAGTAAAATTTGGTTAAGTACTAGCTCCTTCCTCTCTCGAAGTTGGAAGTTTCTTGCTCAGCTAGCCCAGATGAAGCGTTTTGCAAAATTTACCTAAGTATTTTTTAGGCCAAAGTTGTTCCTGTTGCTATTAACGTGAGTTATTTAATTATTTAGAGACGTTTACACTGTAAGTGGTCCCAGAATTGGGGCGAGAAGCGTAAAATAGCAAGTCCGCGAAAAGTTGGCCTTTCGAGCGCGATCCTCTCCCGAGAGTCAAGTTTTAGCGTGATAAGCAAATTTGGCGCGCAACGTTTGCTTCCAAGGTCAACTGATCCCTGTAAGAGGCGCCGTTTTGTAATGAGACTTCTCGTTTTGTTTTATACACTAGTGGTGCGATGCCCTTCAGGGTGGAAACTGTTGAATGGATCCTGTTTCTTTGCTTTCATTAAACCAACGGCAACGTGGAGTGAGGCACGTTATGTTTGCAAATCACTTGGAGGTGAATTGGTCAAGATCACTTCAGCAGCCGAAAACGCTTTTGCTTATGGTTTGATATCAGGTATGGAACATGCCAACTTTTAGTTTTTTCCAGGGACACCGCTGAAAGGAATGGTACGAATTTCCTTTCGGAGCTCTTTCAGCTTGGCGTGTATTTTAGACAATCTCTTTTTTCATTTATGGCTTGTTTGAGAGGATATGTTAAGCTCTTAAAACCGTGTTTCGTCGGCACACTTGCGAGGGGTTTATCCACAGACTCAAACTTAGAAGCACCTTGTGCAGCACAATACTGACAGCACCCTTGTACAAGAAAGTACTGCTCAATAGCTTCAGGATTTCGTAAAGCATTGAAAAGATTCGTGAAGCAGAAAAATGTATCTATACTTAAGAAAAAGTCTCACCCTGATTAAACCCGCCCACTCAATTTTTTTATGTTTCATTGATCTGTTCTAAGGACACCTCGCCACACTGACGCACGTTTGGATTGGACTTCACAGAGGAGGAGACCGGAACTTTTACTGGGAGGACGGAAGCGGAGTTAGCTACTCAAACTGGGACAAAGGCGAACCTGGAAATTACCAAAATTCTGAGGACTGTGGAGTGTTCTACAGTGGCCAGTCAGCTCCCAGTAAATGGCACGACACGTCTTGTAATAACAAATGGGGCTACATCTGCAAAATGGCCCAGACTATCTGATTCCAGACTTCAAGTGCACTCATAAATCAAACAAGGGTAAATTAGCGTCACGCATCCATAGTGAATACTCTTGGTAAAACTGAATTTGTAGAGTGTACATTCGCAAAAACTTAGTTTTTATTACACATTCAAAAAGAATTATAGTCTTTCTGCCTACCTAGATCTAACAAGAAAGAACCCATCTAGAAAATCATTAGTAGAACTGAGAATTAGCAGTCATAAGCTTCGGATTGAAACAGGCATATACGACAAAATACCGCGTGATGAGAGGTTATGTAGTCTCTGCAATTGTAACAAAATTGAAGATGAAACTCATTTTTTACTAGATTGCCCGAGCTATTCTTCGCTATGATGGAAATTACATCGACGAAATGACAAAAAAATGGCTTTGTCAGACACCAAATCCGCCTCGCATTCCAATATTCTACACCCTGACAAAGATACACAAACCGACTCCAGTCGGAAGACCTATTATTTCAGGGTGCGATGGGCCTACAGAAAAGTTATCTGCATTTATTGACAAACTACTTCAGCCGATAGCACAAAAACAACAGTCGTATATCAAAGACACAACGGACTTTATTAATTTCTTAGAGAAAACTAAAGTCCCGAAGAACACAATCCTTGTTTCAATGGACGTAACCAGCCTATACACAAACATTCCACAAGAGGAGGGTATCGACACTGTGTGCAGAGCATACGAGACCTTTCATAAGGACGAACCTCCTGTCCCTACGCGACTACTTAAAAAAGCGCTGAGACTCATCTTACAAGAGAATGCATTCCAATTCAATGGAGGCAACTACCTTCAAACGCACGGAACCGCCATGGGCACTAAAATGGCGGTCGCCTTTGCCAATATTTTTATGGCAAAGATTGAAACACAAATCCTCAGCAAAAGCACGTATAGGCCTTTCGTTTTCAAGCGCTTCATAGACGATATTTTCTGCCTCTGGGACAGAAGCAGAGAAGACGTACAACAGTTCATTGTACAATGTAACAATCACCACCCCACTATCAAGTTTACGGCTGAAATTTCAGAAACAGAAACAACTTTCTTGGATACCAACGTATACAAAGGCGATAGATTCAAAACTGAATCAGTTCTTGATGTGAAAACGCATTTCAAGCCAACTGAAACATTTCAATATACAGAATTTTCCACGTGTCACCCACCGGGTGTCAAGAGAGGCTTCATTAAAGGAGAAGCTCTAAGACTTCTTCGCACAAACTCTTCTAGAATCACTTTTGAAGAGAACATTAAGAAATTTAAAACTAACCTCATTGAGAGAGGCTACCCAGAAAAGCTTACTCAAGAAACCCTTTCAGAGGTTAAATTTGAAAGCAGAAAAGAAGCTCTCACACAGAAACAGAAACAAAATAAACGAATCTTGCCTTTCGTCACAGAATACCACCCATCAGTGCCTAACTTGAAACAAATACTCATGAAAAACTGGCATTTTATAGAACAACAACCGCGGTTAAATGAAATTTTCAGAGAACCGCCCATAGTATCTTACAAGAGGGGGCGTTCACTGAAAGATATACTCGTCAAAGCAAAACTATAATCAAGGCTAATACACGTGCGTGGGAGTCGTGCAGGCCTGTCACCCCCATTTTACACATTTTCTAAAATAGAACCTAAAATCCCATTTCTATGACTATTATCACATGAGACCTTATTGTCACATCTAATGAATTGTACTGATTATTTTATAAATATTCAATTAATTTCATTCATCTCGTCATGCTTTGAACAGAGAGTCAAACTAGTTACAATGGCTACCTCTCCGAATGGATAAAAACAAGAAATGGTTGTAATCTCTTTAGTTATTTTAATTAAGTAAGAAATTAATAATTAAATTTTAAGTGGCTTTTGCAATACTGCAATACTTTGTTATAGTCATGCAAATAAAGCTTGTTGTTGTTGTTGTTGTTGTTGTACATTGTTAACCACACATCATAATACTCTTGTTGAAAAACGTTTTCACAGCTAATTATGAGTGGACGTTTGACAGTATCCAAAGCCAAAACGTACGGCAAAAGGGATATTGGATTCCTCATTTCTTGGCCGTAAGACTGAATTGATAATGAACGTTAATCCTGAGAGCTGTTTGAACAACCGGTTCCAGGTGGACTGCAACAAAATCCGCCTTTTTTCGGTTATTAAATTTATTGTCTACGACTCGAATAACGAATCAGGACGGTTTACTAAAAAGTATAGCAGTCTGCAGTTTAAAAGGGAATGTAATCAGACATCAAAAATAAAGAGAGACAATGAAGCCTTATATTTCATTAAAGAGAAGGCGTTTTATTCACCGTCACAGTTAGTCAGTTTAAGGTCTTACTCAGGGGTGGAAGTATAGGAACTGCACAATAAGCACATCTTTTGCTGCTTGGAGTGTATACTTTGTTTCGTACCAAGTCTTTATCTCGTTATAAAACAATTGATTATACGAGTTTACTTCTAAAGCCATGTTTAATTTGATTTATCTTACATCACGGTTTGCAAAAGAAAGACTGAACAACAGCAACGAACCACAACTGAGGTAAAAACGGGGGAAATGGCACCACAAATTTGCTCTTTTAGGGTGCACTCGGCTGGCCTTTTTTCAAAATAAGAATACAAATCATCTACAACATGATCCCTACAAATCCGTCCAACATCGGGAATGAAGATCCAATAATGCTCAAATCATGGCTGGCCAATCAGAGAATTTTGAGAGCATTTAAATCTTTGCAATTTTTGTGCCTAATGACTAAATTTTTGGCCATTTTCGGGCCGACAGTTAAAGGCCATAGAGATCTTCATATCAGAAGCCTAAGGGTATATATTTTAAGTAGAAGTAACAAGAAAAAGGTACTCAGATATTATTGAAAGATAGTGGTCCTATTTTCAGTTCTCTTTGGGTATTTTAATTTATGCCTTGTCGAATTATAATAGTCAGGCATCATGTATGTAATTCTGTTGTTTTAAATTTAGTTATTTCTTTTTTGTCTTTGCCACTGAGAACCTGAAAATTTTGTTGTAGTCATCATTAACCCTCTAATTATTTTTTCATTCCATGCAATTCAACTCTTCTGGATTTTCCTGGAGTCTTCTGGATTACTGACCTGAGTCTCCTGGTCACCCCAATGGGTCACTGAATCTCACAGATAACCGTTATTTATGTGAGTAGATCATGATTTTTGGTGTGGGTTTACACTCACATCAATGCTATGTCATGTGTAAGTGGCGTAACCCATAGCATAACCATGAAAAAGTGGCAGTTCTTTGCTCTTTTCTCGCCGTTCCAGTCTCTTACTATGGAGGTTGATAAGGCATCATATAAAAGCATGATAAAATTTGGATGATGCAACAATCGCTTATCTGACTTTGCAGATTTGACTGGAATTCAGTGAGTAGTTTTCCTTATTTATGCCGAAATGGCTACACGCAATGACATCATCCAGGTCAACACTGTTTGCATTTTTAAGATTGCTTGATTGAATGTTTTGTTTGAGCTCCCTTGTACTTGTTCGTGTTTAATTTTAGCCATAGATTGTTCTTAGAAGAATGAATTATGCATTAACAGAAACAAAGCTATGGACAAAAGCAAAAATGCAAGCCTACAACGGCTCTACAACATAGCTAGGGCACATGTATTCCCAGGCAATTACCAATCCAAGTACTAACCCCATCTGACAGGGCTCAACTTCAGTGATTATGGAACCTTCCCTCTCCATAACTCCCCGTATGCTTTGCTTCGCTCGCATCCAATTTCCCCTCACCTGAAAATCAAATAAACCAAATTAATGGTAACAAGTCTTCTATGTGTGGAATTTACTTCGTTTTCAGGGAGTATTTTCAATCAGTTGTTTTCAATAAATTTTTGAGGTTGACTTATCACAGCTTTTGATGGGTGCATCAAAGCAGTCAATGTCCAGTTTCCTTTTGTTTCTTGAGTCGAGTTCGATGTATTAGGGACCACTAGGTTCCCAGGCCCAGTGATCTTCAGTAAGTCTCGTCTCTGGGGTGAAAGTCGCTCTTTCAAAACACTGAGCTTATTTAAAATTTGTCTGTGGAATAATAAATGAACTCCATATGTATGGGGTACAAGAGTCTATTAAAGGATCAAATGAGCCTCCATTGGGCAGAAAGTAACCCGAAACCTTAAGGGATCAATGATATTGAACTTCCCTGGTTGGGATCATCGAAATTGCATTATAGTTTCTCTGATGCCACTTTTCTGTATCGGGATGCTGACATATTTTTGATCACATATTTTTCATAAAACAAGCTAAATATATATAGAGATATTGTTGCCAGTAACTTTCCACGTGAAGAAATTAGCATTAAGAATTTATTATACTCCACTTGTTGTTATATACTACTGCATGTATTAGCTTTAAGAACTAAAAAACCATTACTTTTGAACAATTTAAGTTTGGGGTAGATACTGTAAACTGACATATTTTTCACTGCACTCTGTTAGATTGAGATTATAGAGAGAACCACAGACCGAGAGCCAAAGACAAGCAGCAAAATTGTTTAACTTGAATTTCGCAAAAAACAATAAAAAACGTTATGCAGTAATTGTATTTCTTCTTACATACTTGCATGCATGCATGCATACATACATACATACGTACGGACAGACAGAGACAGACAGACAGACAGACAGACAGACAGACATACACACTTCATTAGTTGACGTAGGTTAAAATTGGCAACTAATTAAAGCTGATGTAGACCTATACTCTTTCAAAAAAAGACAGTGGCTCAACAATAAACATCCACGCTTTAATTGATGTTTGCTAATCACTACAGGGTTGCACAGTACATTGTTTAATGGAGAGGAAATGGATAATAGATTTGCTGTTATGTTAGTTTCATGAAAATATTAAATAATATACCAAAGATATAAAGCAATAACGCTGGTAGGGCAGCCACAATGTATGTGTAGTTTAAAATGAATTTCAAATCAAACTGATTCCAAAATAGTTTGATTTTCGACTTTTATTTTATTGTTGTAAAATAATCCTAGAGGGGGTACTCCGGATTTCAAGTAACGGGGATGATCGAAGGATTTTTTTGGGTTTGAAATTTTTGATTCCAGGTTTTTTTGGGCGGTAGAAAAATTTGGCAAGTATATATATATATATATCTTTTTTTTTGAGGGGGGGGGGGGGTCACTTGCTTTAAGTAGGGATTTTTTGGGGTATTCAAAACAATCTGAAGATTCGTGGTAGTGCCCGCATATCCCAGCCACATAGTTCTGCGAATAAAGTAGAACAAAACTTGTTCCTGCCTGGGTGGTCTTGTTTAGAGTTGTCATTCATGTTATTGTTGAAACAGAAGATGTTCTTGGGTGTCCTTAGTGTTGTTAGAATGACCACCAGATGAGGAAAAGATGAAATCAGCTGGTATGATGAACATTTATAAACGAACACAAACATTCAATTTCAGTGGGTTTTTTTTTCGTGTTATATCATTTAATCCTTTCTGGAATTGTTTAAGGCTTGGAAATTGAGCAAGGGATTTTTTGGGGGTTAATTTTTGTTCCAGGGATTTTTTGGGGCTTTGTTGGAAGCCCTAGGAATTTTTTTGGGTTTTGATTTTTGTTCCCATTCGATCATCCCAGTCACTTGAAACTTGGAGTTCCCCCGCTGGGAAAATAATACCAGTATATCGAGCTGGAACTAGCTTGCACATTACAGGCCTGTGTGGTGAGAATTTGCACATTTAAATCCTTGTATTGGTGGTCTTTTCTTTAAAAAAAATACTGTGTTCGTATCATTGTCATTGTTGTTTCCTTTCCTTTTTTGTTTCAAGTATCCCATGAGGAGAAAGCCGATGTGTCTGTGAAATGTTTGCAGGAACTGTTCAACTCCAAATACAGTATGTCAATATATATTATATTTATTTAGATTACTGTTACACAACAAATCAGGTGCAAGATTGGACCACAAATATAAAAACACGAACAACAAAAATGAATTACATTTCAGCTTTTGGTATATTCATCAAACTAGTTTTCTTTCCCAGCAGGCTTATTTCCTGCATGTTTATTATGTTCATCACAGTGAGCATGCCAGAAGTGATTCCAGTTCTCATGATTTCCTTCAATTAAGTGTACTGTAAATGAGTGAAAATAAAATTAAATTTTTTTTTATTTTTTTTATTTTTACTTTTCAACACAATACACTTAACAATACGCGAAAAGAAAAATACAAAGGATAAATGAATAAAAAATACAGAGGTAACACTGCGATACACGTTTTACATAACTATTGTAACTAAATTATTGTCAGTAAAGGCTTCCATAAATTCAAAAAATTTTCTTTTTGTCCTTTCGCATGTGCGATTGTTCTTTGAATTAACATTTTTCCTTTTACTAACTCAAGAAAGAGAAGGAGATTAGGTAATTTGTACTCATATTTTTGTAGAAAGACATGTCTTTTGCTAAGTAGTATATAATAATTAAAGATATAAGAGCCAGAACTTCCGGGATTATAGCCGTACATTATTCCTAATTCATCAAAATTGTAATTGTCGTCATTTTGACTATTCCACCGAAATAAGACTGAATTCCAAAAGTCGCGTATACGGGAGCAGTTAACTAGCATGTGCGACAGTGTTTCTAATTCGTTACAAAATTCGCAAAGGGGAGATTCTGATATGTTCATTTTATATAGGAGGTTTCTGCACGGTAAAATATTATGAATTATCTTAAACTGAAATATACTTAGTTTCGTTTCCCGTGTTATTCTAAATGGTAGTTTATAAATTGCGCTAATCTTCATCTCTTCTACACCTAACCTTTGTAGCCTAGAACTAGCTAAAGGTTCTTTAAATTTCTTTTGAATAAGAATATTTCGGGCACTTTTACTGGTGAGTATTTGACCAGGAAGAAAAGTCGATTTTCTTTCTTGTCGATTCTCACCATTCGTAGATTGTAATTCACGCTTCCACCCTAATGGTATTGCTGCTATTAAACCCCAGAGGTTGGTAAATGGCATAGCAAGGCCAAATTTTCTAAGAAAATTGTCATATGAGAGGAATTTGCCGTCTTCTTCTAATAAATCTTTGATTCTAAGAATTCCAGCAACGTGCCAGTTTTCCCAGTATACAGATTTGCCTGCTATGGTTATGTTTTTATTATTCCAAATAATGGCTTCCCTAATGTCATGTTTATCTAGAGGGGCGGATTTAACATCATGAACTTCTGCCCAAGTTTTTAAGATGTCAATGTAGAAAGCTGGTATATTTTTTAGTTCTAAAAGACTTAGATCATAGCTACAGTCGAAAATGAGAGGGCCTCCAACATTTTTCAGATACCAGGCTGGAATTATCATCCAATCCTCATTTGCACCATCTTGCATTCTCTTTACCCAGGCACATAGTAATGATTTTGTGATTATTTCATATTCTGGCAAATCTAAACCTCCTTTTTCTTTTGCTCCGATAAGCGTGTCTCTTTTTATTTTCGGTTTCTTACCGTTCCAAACGAAGTCTGCTATCAATTTGTTAACGGCGTCAATAACATAAGGTGGGGTGTGAAGACAAGCGCTAGAAGAAATGAGTTTGGATAAACCTAACGTTTTAGCTATTGTTATTTTTCCATACAGGGATAAATCCCTTTGTGACCATAAATTAAATAACTTCTTAACTTTGATTAGCTTGTCTACAAAATTTACTTGGTCGCACAAATTAAACTTATACGAGAAAGCGGTTCCTAAAGCTACTATTGGCCTTTGTGGCCACATAAACTCAAATGGCGTATCCTTGTTTTGCACGTTTTTCCCCAACCATAAAGCTTCTGTTTTAGAAGAATTGAGTTTAAGTCCACTGCATTCCTCAAACAAGTTAAGCACCTCGAGCAGCTTCTCAAGGGAAGCCTCGTCTTTACAGAAGGCGGTTGTGTCATCAGCATACTGTGATAATTTGATTTCTTTGTTAGCAACTAGGATCCCTCTTATATCAGAGCGAGACCTTATCGCGCAAGATAATACTTCAGCAGCCAGTATGAAAAGGAGACCGGATAACGGACAGCCTTGCCTAACTCCTCTCTTGAGTGTGAAGGGTTTGGAAGCGTAACCATTGTTTATCGTACAGCTGGAGATATTGTTGTAAAGTGTTCTAATCCACACCTTGAAATCGAGTCCGAAATTAAAGGCATCTAAGGCTTTGTCTAGATACTCCCACTCTAAGCTGTCGAAAGCCTTTTCGAAATCTATGAACAGAGCGATACCTTCTAAATTTTGATCTGCCGTGTAATGGAGAATGTCCGATATGAGCCGAATATTTTCCTCAATGAATCTGCCTGGTAAATATCCAGTTTGTGCATTATTAATAATATTTGGCAGGACCTTTTTTAAACGCATTGCTAAGGCTTTTGTGGCGATCTTGTAATCAGTATTTAGAAGCGATATGGGTCTCCAGTTTTTTAGGTACGATAGATTTTTATCTTTCTTGGGAATTAGGCGTATAATTCCTTGTCTCTGTGATATGGATAACTCGCCTTTTCGAAATGCGTAATTAAAGCTATCTACCATAATTTTACCCAACGAGTTCCAAAAAAAAGTGTAAAATTCTGCAGTCAGACCGTCTGTACCAGGTGTTTTGTCTTTGTGGAAACTTTTTAAAGCATTCTTACATTCGTTTTCTGTTAATAAACCCTCACACAATTCTTTTTGGTGTTCGTCTAGCTTTTTAATACTCTCGTTCTCAAAAAATAAGTTGAACTTAGGGTCCTCAACTTGTGGATTTAGTGACGAGTACAAATTTTCATAATAACGTCTTTGCTCCTCGAGGATTTCTTCCGGGTCGGTTATAGTGGAATTGTCATCTTTGGTCAGACTGGTGATACATTTATTTTCATAGTTTCTCTTCTCAAGATTGAGAAAATATTTGGAACTTCGTTCTCCAAACTCGTGCCAACGCGCTTTTGAGCGAATACATGCTCCTCGAGTGCGGTCGAAAGATAGTTTATCTAGTTTATTCTTGATGATATCGTACTCCTTGATTGCTTCCGGCGTTGTGCGATTCTCGCTTGTTTTTTGTAAACGTTGGGCTTCTTGCAAAAGATTTTTCTCGTAATTTTTCTGTTTTTTGGCTTTTTGTTTTGAATAGTATGTTGTGAACATCCTAATTTCCATTTTTATCATTTCCCATAAAAGGCCTTTGTCTTCGACGTGTGTATATTTTTTAATAAACAATGGGATGTTTTCGGATAATTTATCTGTATATTCATTGTCTTCCAGAAGTGAATTGTTAAGTTTCCAGAAACCCGGTCCCCTTGGGTGTTGTAGTCGAGTTTGAATATCCATTGTAACTAAAGAGTGGTCGCAGTGCGGTGCGTATTTTATCTCGCAACTCTGCACGAGGGATTTTTGGATAAAATCTTTTGTAATCAACCATAAGTCTAGTCTGCATTTTATTTTCAAATCTCGAGTTCGCCAAGTGAATTCTTTTTCTTTTGGATGCAATGATCTCCACACGTCCTCTAAATTTAGAAGACTAATCAAATTCTTGATCTCTTCAATTACATTTTTTTTGAAAGATGTGTCACGGCCTCCCTCTTTGTCATTCTCGGATAGAGGGCAATTGAAATCACCTCCCATAATAATGTTGTTTTCGCTGTGCAACCGCTCCAAATGCTCTTTTAATTTGCTGAAAAATTTAATCTGTGCCTGGGTATCATTCGGTGCGTAAACATTTGTGCATAAAAACGTGAGATCTTCAATAACGACTTTGAGAATTAGTATTCTGCCGTCTTTACTCTGTAATATAGTTTCAGCTGAAACGTGTAATTTGGGATTGAAAAGAATAGCGACACCCTTGCTATGTTTACTTCCATGACTGAAATAAATTTTGGAACCCCATTCATTACTCCAGATTTTTTCTTGATCGGGGGAGCTATAAGTCTCCTGCAGAAAAATGACGGAGGCTCTCCTATTATGTAATTGTCTAAAAATAGCTCTTCTCTTTCTAGAAGCGTTTAGACCTCTTACATTAAGTGAAACAAAACTTAATTTGTGCATTTTACAAACGATAAATTGGTCATCCTATATTGGAAAGCCTAGATCGCAAAATTTGCTTGCCATGTGTATCGCTAACAAAACATACAAACATAAACTACAGAAACTACTAACAGTTTACCTCCAACGAGGTGTGAACTACTCGTAGACGTTGCCGTTCGGAGTTCCAACAACTTCGGGATGAATATTGAGCTTCTGTTGAGCTTCGACAAAACAATAGACTTCTGTTCTTTATCTTTTTGCATTTCGTCAGCTTCTAGTCCTTCAAGTTTATCGCAGACTTTGGTTTGCAGGTATCACGTTCCTACTTGTGTGTGGAATCTTTATCTTTCTCCATTTCTTCTTTCAATCTTTTTTGCTCTTTCTCAGAGATGACTTTCGCTCTTCCGTTGCTGTCAACGCATTTCAAGATAGCTGGATACGCGATGAAGACTTTGGAGCCCGCACCTAGCTTCTTCTGTAAATATTTCCTTACTGGGGCGATCGCTTTTCGTTCATCTTGGGTTTTCTTTCCGAAATCTTCGCTTATGCCGATTAGCTTCTCGCCGAATGGGTTGTCTTTTAGTCTTGCAGCAGCATTCGAGAACACTTTCATTTTATCCGAGTAGCGCAAGAAGGCCACATGTATCGGTCTCGGTCTTTGTTTACCATCAATATCGCTCCGTGGCTTCGTTGGCGTTCGGTGAGCACGCTCGATTTCTAGCTCCCCGCAGAGCGTTTCCAAACCCATGTGCGTTGATATAAAATTCTGAATAAAGCTTATGCAGTCCTCTCCTTCGGCCTTCTCTGGTATATTGTAAAACACCAGGTTGTTCCTCCGTGACCTGTTTCGAAGGTCTTCAACCTCCTTTTCTAGCGCTTCGACTCTGCTTTTATCGGCTTTCTGTTCCGTGGCTATCTTTACTTCTTCAACATCTTTCGTGATAGAATTTAAGCCGTTTTCGATTTGGGCGACTGTATCTTTAAGTTCTTTATAATCACTTTCAATTTTCTTTAGCCTCTCGTGTATTTGCTCCAGCAAGTCGAGCTTCTCTAGTTTCTCTAGGATGGACTTCAGCATCATGGCGTCGCCCGCTTCGTCGCCCACGTGCATCACTTCTTCGTCTTCGCTGCTTGGAACGCGAAACCGCTTTTCGCTTGGTTTCTTTAAGCTCATTGACCTTGTGCTTAAGCTTATTAAACTTTTGCTTTATACTAGCCTAACGATGTTGACGAAATTGGCTAGTAAAACGACATATCGCCGGAGCTCAATCAAAATACGTCTAATCCATCGGGCCGCGCATGACAATCCAAAAATCCAAATCAAGGTTATTTTTTTTTCTTACAGGCGACCCAGTTCAACAGAAAGGCAAAAAGATGCCCTACGTAAAGATGGGAGAGCTAGGAATAGTGATGGAGGACCTCCCTGTTGCCTTGGCCGAGGAGATTGGTGTAGTGCCAAGAAAACCATCCTTTTATGGACGCTCTCAGAGAAGGAAATTGTGGGAGTCGCGTAATGTTTGCAAATTGGATGTTTCAATTTCAACCCCTCCCACATCCATCACCACTCCATCCACATCCATTTTCACACCTACATTCACATCCATCTCATCTGCATCCATCCCATCCACATCTGTCTCATCCACATCCATTTCATCCACATCCATCCCATTCACAACTACCCCGTCCGCATCCATGTCATCCACATCCATTCCTTCTACGTCCACATCCATCCCATCCACATATATCTCATCCACGGCTGCCACATCCACATCCATCCCATCCACATATATCTCATCCACGGCTGCCACATCCACATCCATCTCATCCACATCTGCCACATCAACATCCATCTCATCCACATCCATCCCATCCTTATCCACCCTATCCACATCCATTTCATCCACATCCATCCCATCCACATCCGCATCCATCTACTCCTCATCCATCCCAGTTACACCTGGTGTTATTATATCAAAAGGTTAGTTTGCAACTGAATAATGACTTTTGAACATGGGGTGACATGACAGAATAAACTCATCTAACATCTCTGTTTCTTTGAACTGACCACTGTCACATTGGCCTTCAGCTGTTGCACCAATGCCTTCAGCCTTAGAATTCCATTGCACACATCTATTTTTATATGCACAGTGAGCATGTTCACATTCTCATACAGAGTATAGCAGCGTTTCTTTGCTGTGGAGCCGTCCAAAGAAATATATGTACATTATTTAAATTAATTTTGCAAGCTGTAGTTTATCTGGTTTCACTGGTTGGTTGTTTTGGCACATGAATGGCACTAATGTATTTGTAATAGAAAGTGCAAGTATTGTGTTACTCCTGCTGAAGACATGTGTCACACGCTAGCAGCCCCACAGTGTGAAATCCCTTGTTTTATTTGATTGTCATGTCGGAAGGTGTATTTGATCTTTGCAAAGGATCCAAAAAAACGTTATTGGAACTTGTTATGCAGGTTAATACTGTTGGAATGGAAAAAGTCGCCCAGGGAGATTCAGTTAACCCTTTCACTCCCAGGGTCAGTTATGGACCGGAGACATTACAGCGATTCTAACTTCTGAGTCTGTGTATGAAATCCATGACGTGACCATTTAAATAAAACTTCGTCAGTAGTACTTTCACATGGTACTGTTTATATTTAAGTATTTTAGAAAATGAAATTTGGGATTCGTCTTGAATTTTGATTTGAAGCACTCTTGGAAGGAAAGGGTTAAGAGAGTAGCTAATCTTGCTTTTAAATTCCTTTAAAATAATTGCACTTATAACTGTATGTTCTTCTTGTATACTTTGCTATTGTCACCTACATTTTGTGTTATCGAAGGGTTATATTGCGCTATTTCAAAAATGTTCTTTTTCTTTACAGATACTCAGCTTGGAATGACCATGCCAAACAGCAACGGTGACCTATATGTCGGCTACTGCCATGTCGAACTTAATCGACTGTAGCATGACTAGGTTTCAAACGTCAAATTTAATTCAAACCAAGTCGTGCCACTGCCGTGTGGCACGTAAAGGCACAGACTTGATCAGCTGGGATTTAAATTCCACGTCTGAAACTAAGTCGTGTTGAAGCTGCCTTTGCGGTGAACCTTATAAACTTTTGCACTTTTATTTGCAAGAACCTATCGGACAGATCAGAGCTTTTCATTTTTCTCCATTGTAAGTCTAAAAATGTTGAAAATGCTTGTATTTTGGAAGGCCCAATCAGTAGGTAATGAATGTAGAATCGTTAGGTAATAAATTATAATTCATCGTTGTGATGTATGAGTTGTGAATTAAAACAAAAGCTACAGCTATTTTGTGATCATACATTGTTTCGTAATACCAAGTCAATTTCTGTCCTGGCATGCAGTGTCATAAGTAAAGCAATGCAGATAGTCAGTTGAGTTCCATATAAGGGGATTTTGATATTGCGTCCTATGGTGTCGTTTTCGAATAAAAAATATACCACATTCATCGATTCCACTTTCCAGTTACCTTTAATTCGTCGTATTGCCTGTTTATATTTATTGAGAGATCTCCTCATTCTCGCGCGAATTTTTTTCTTCAAGAGGCTAAGAGACGGCGGGCTGATAACCACACACATAAAGTAAAGAGTGTGTGACTTGTTCTTACTTTACCACTGGAACTCCTACCAGAAAAAAAAAGGCTGAACCGTATATAACGGCCCTGTATTAAAGGGGCTCTGTCACAAGGATAAGAGCAAACGTGACAGCCACTTTCTGTAGATTAATCACAAACACGGGGAAAGAACTGAAACAGTTTCAGCCCATTTTTTTCCAGTTACCATTCATCTTCATCGTGACTATCCCCAGCCATAGACAACTGTTGATATGTGGTTGCAGTCCATCGACATAGTCAATCTTGACAAAACGGGATCATTGTCAAGTTTCCCTTGACAAAAATATGTTTTAATTCTCGATTCCAGAAAGTTTCAGATTTCGCAGTGGCTTTCAACGCAAAGATATTTGCCATCGTTTTGGTAATTTTCCAGAGACACCATTGCTTTAAGGTTGCCTTGGAAATCATGGACCAAACTCGTGTAGTTATCCAACTGATCCCACAATTCTAAGGGCTAAAACGTTAGTGCGAAGCCTTCTCGGAGTTTCTGGAGTGGACATATGACGTTTCAAGGATATGCGTCATGCTACCACTGGTGGCACAGACCATTTAAGCGGCCACCATCCATTCGGGCCGAATTTCCGCTCATACAAACTTTGTATTTACTATCGTTCACCTCAGCCATCCTTTAGCTGTCCCATTTATGTCCCTTGACAATTTTTGCCTGAAAGGCCGCAACTGAATGCACATTGATTGTGAGCTAAAAGCGGTTATTGTCACTGATCAGGAATCCTCGTGATGCATGTGTGGCAACTGAAGCCTGCACAAGGTTTCTCCTGGGAACATTGTCCTGAAGCAGTCTTCCCACGTTTTTTCCGAATAATAGCAGCTTCCTTCACCTTGGTTGACATCGTGTGCCTCCACGACAGTTATTCATGGCCTCACCGTGTTCCATTCCCCTCCGGAGTCCAGGTCAGTGCTGTTAGTGCATGTAAAATGGCATCCATCCTCAAGGCAACTGCAAGCCATATTCGTCGATTACTGAAGTACCTCAGAAGAAATTTGAGAAACATTTCGGATTTTAACTGGGAAGATACATCAACGCTTTCTCTCGCTAGATATGTGGAAAACAACGTCGATTTATCACCAGACATTGTGGCTGCCAGGAATGTCTCGAAATAGCCCGTTTACCTGGGAAGATGGATCGGCCTTTCATGGGTATCGCCAGACTTTGTGGAAAATAATTAAGGCCAATTTGTCAGAAATGGGTCAATATAGCGCACTTAACTGGGAAGATTCATCGGTGCTTTACGAGTATCTGTAGACTTTGTACGCCGACTTGCTAGAAATGGGACAAAATAGCCGGTTTGACTGGAAAGATGGATAGGCCTTTCAGGGGCATCACTAGCCTTTGTGAAAAGTAAGGCCGATTTCCCAGAACTGGGTCGAAAAAGCCCGTTTAGCTGGGAAGATGCATTGGCCCTTTATGAGTATCCCTAGATATGGTGGAAAATTAGGCCGATTTGCTAGAAATGGGTCGTAGAAGCCCGTTTAGCTTGGGAGTTTTGCCGATTTGCCGGAAATGGGTCGAAATAGCCTGTTTAGCTGGGGAGATGGATTGACCCTTTCTGAGTATCCATAAACATTGTGAAAAACAAGGCCTATTTGCCAGAAATGGGTCAAAATAGCCCGTTTAACTGGGAAGATGGAAAATAAGGCCAATACGCGAGAGATGGGTCAAAATAGCCCGTTTAGCTGGGAAGATGCATCGACCCTTTATGAGTATCACTAGACATTGTGGAAAACAAGGCCAATTTGCCAGAAATGGGTCGAAGAAGCCCGTTTATGTGGGAAGATTGATCGGCCCTTCATGGGTATCACCAGACTTAGTGGAAAATGAGGCCGATATGCGAGAATTTGGGTCGAAATAGCCCGTTTAGTTGGAAAGATGGATCGACGCTTTATGAATATCTGTAGACATTGTGAAAAACAAGGCCGATTTGCCAGAAATGGGTCAAAATAGCCCGTTTATCCGGGAAGGTGGAAAATAAGGCCGATATGCGAGAGATAAGTCAAAATAGCCGGTTTAGCTAGGAAGATGCATCGACCCTTTATTAGACTTGCTTACAAGTCGAGCTCACAGAGCGCGAAGGGCGAGAGCTCGAGCTCGAGCTCGGAGCGCACCGGGGTCTACTACCACCAAACCGGAAACGAGAAGCGAACGACTTTCAGAAAGTCTAACCCTTTATGAGCGTATCCGTAGACGTTCTGCAAAATAAGGCCGATTTGCCAGAAAATGGCTCGAAATATTCCTTTTAGCTGGGAAGATGCATCAGCCTTTTAAGAGTATCATTAGACATTCTGGAAAATTAGGTCGATATGGGAGAAATGTGTCGACATGGCCCGCTTAGCTGGGAAGATGGATCGACCATTTATGAGTATCACTATGGACATTGTGGAAAATAAGGCCGATTTGCCACAAATGGGTAAAAATAGCCCGTTTATCTGGGAAGATGGATCGGCCCTTTAAGAGTATCACTAGACATTGTAGAAAACAAGGCCGATTGGCCGGAAATGGGTGGAAATAGCCCGATTAGCTGGAAAGATGCATCGGCCCTTTAAGAGTATCACTAGACATTGTAGAAAACAAGGCCGATTGGCCGGAAATGGGTGGAAATAGCCCGATTAGCTGGAAAGATGCATCGGCCCTTTAAGAGTATCACTAGACATTGTAGAAAACAAGGCCGATTGGCCGGAAATGGGTGGAAATAGCCCGATTAGCTGGAAAGATGCATCGGCCCTTTATGGGAATCTCTAGACATTGTTGAAAATAAGGCCGACTTGCTAGAAATGGGTCGAAATAGTCCGTTTATCTGGGAAGATGCATCGGCCCTTTACGAGTATCACTAGACATTGTGGAAAACAAGGCCGATTTGCCGGAAATGGGTGGAAATAGCCCGATTAGCAGGAAAGATGCATTGGCCCTTTATGGGAATCTCTAGATATTGTTGAAAATAAGGCCGATTTGCTAGAAATGGGTCGACATAGCCTGTTTAGGTTTGGAGATGGATCGACCCTTTCTGAGTATCCATAGACATTGTGAAAAACAAGGCCTATTTGCCAGAAATGGGTCAAAATAGCCCGTTTAGGTGGAAAGATGGATCTACCCTTTATGAGTATCACTAGACATTGTAGAAACCAAGGCCGATTTGCTAGAAATGGGTCGAAGAAGCTCGTTTAGCTTGGGAGATGGAGAGACCCTTTATGAGTATCACTAGACATTGCGGAAAATAAGACCTATTTGCTAGAAATGGGTAAAAATAGCCCGTTTAGCTGGGAAGATGGATCGACCCTTTATGGGTATCACTGTATTCTGTGGCAAATAAGGCCTGTTTCGATTGGTTCGGGGATTGAGAAAGGGCAGGCATAACCCCGCTGCACAGCAAGACGGTTGGATAAATCATGACCTCGGGTAGCGACCCGGTTTAGGGCGTTTCTTAGTGTTGCGGAAACCATTGTTCGGCCACTGTTGATTAGCTTCTGTGTTACGGTCTGGGTATTGTTAATTGTCTTTTCAATCTTATTTTTTAGGTCAACAGGTGCTCACGACACCAATAAACTGCCCCATTTTTCCATACAACTTGGTGCTCAGACGAAACGAGTAGCAGTTTGATGCAACACATAAAAATGCACATTTCTTGTGTTTGGTGGGGTTCTATCCCTTTGATGGACGATTTCAATTCCATTGAATAAAAAGTAATACAATATTTTGCAAATGCTAAATTTATTACAGTTTATAAGCGGTCGTTTGTTATAATTGTGCATATAAAACTGTGTCTAAAGGGAACTACACCTTTCCACTCTCTCTAATGTAGTCGCTCACATCCCACGTCGATTCTCGATACCGTGAAATATTTCCCCGGGGTAGAATTACCTTTATGACTGCCCACAAGAAATGGCAACCTAGTCTCTATTTGAAACCCTCAAAATGTAAACCGTACTTCGCAATCGTAAAATATAAAGGTCGTCAAAAAATGCCAATACATTTTGGCAACCCAATATATAAGATAAACAATAAGGACAGGATATTACGGCAGTGTATTCAAAACGAGCGGATCCGTTCGGATAGTTCGCAGTTGTTTTTTAGATGTTACTACTATTTTGCCTCTGCTGTCTTTGTTGTTCAGTGTATATCAGTTGTTTATCAGGAGCTGGATTTGCCGCATGATAGAGAGCGTCACCATTAAATAGGTAACAGGCAGCTCAAAATTAAAGAATAACGGGGAGACCACGATTGACGGGTTTAGAAAAAGTAGTCCAGCATTTGAAAAGAAATATGCTATCGTAAGTCTGGGAAAGCTTTTTTTCATAATAATACAATGAATGTAGAAGAATACTTACATAATTAAAGAGAAACAGACGTTAAGCTAGTTTTTGCATGTATATAAGTTGTTTGAGTTTATTTAAAAACTTGAGATTGACAAACAATTCAATTTACTTCCGTGTCAGAAATCATGCCAACATTTACCTAAACATTCGACTAATTGTATTATGAAAATCAAATTTAAATAGGTTTTCACTCACGAATAAGATCGTTCTAAAAGGCTAAGCGAGAGAAAAGACAAAACATTTTTGCAGCAAAATGACAAGGATTTCCAGAATCTTTCTGGTGATAATCAAAGAAAAAACATCACTTGAGAAGTTCAGAATAACGAGTAAATCATCAGATCAATGTCAACCACGAATACATTCAACTGTGGAAACTACGAAACTAAACTGGCACGAACTCCAGAAACCAAGAACACTTTAACAACGGTCGATTCTGGAGAGCTCAATAACGGGAAAGAGTCAGGACTCTTCTGGCAATGATGCATGGGACATTTAATTTATTAAATACGTGCGTACGGGGAAAATCCTGACTGGCCGATAATTCCGAGCAACATAGAGTATATATCAGCTCAAAGTAAATCGCATAAAACTCAAACCGAAATCTGTAAACAAAATCCTTGAACTCTGTAAGATGTCGATGATTTTTTGATAGTTTATAACTTAAACCCGTTCCAAATGCAAACGTACACAATCGCCTTTCGTGATAATTATTAATTATGACCAATTATCTCCCCCAGTCAACTTATGCATGACTTCTTTGCAATCTTTTCGACAGCAACTAAATTTAACAACCAATGTCTTTCCTCGTCCAGCTGTTCCTAACCCGCTGGCGAAGGCCAACCTAAACTGAAGACCAGCAAGTCCTAACACGTACCTGAGTAGACTTTTCCTTCTGATGCCTTCCTGCGCTGTCTTTGCAAATGAAAATCTACGATATTTTCGAGGATCCAAACACTCCGATTAATTCTTCATCCATAGAGACTGCGCAAAACCTGCTTAAGAGCCCCTCAAAACTTGCCTACCACACGCGAAGGATTCTACTTTGAATGGTTTTGTGGGCTTGCTGCCAAAAAGTGAACATTACTACCACACGACTGTTTATGCCAGGACAGCCCCAGTAGTTCACAGTTGCTATGGCAACTGTGAAGTAAAAACGAATGCCGCACTCACAGAGCACAGGAAATAATATGAAAAACTATCCTACTTTTGTTAGAATTTACCAACCTAAACCTGGACTTAAGTTATTTCTCTTCATTCAGTTGTTTTCTGCGTCTGAATCAGAATTTTCTGAATCAGATTCGTCACTGCCATATTCGACAATAAGCACCGAACGAAGATCTGCCAGAACATCTGACTCCTCTAGTTCGTTAGCTATGTCATCATCATCGTCATCCTCATCATTATCGCCGTCACCATCACCTTCGTCATCACCACTGATATCACCCACATCTTCCAGAATTCCCGCTTCTTTGTCGAGGTCATGAGCTTGAAAACAGTCCTTGGAGGTGTCGAGTAAAGAATGCTAGTTCATCCAACTTCGTCAGTGCGATAGATAGCTGACCACTAGAATCCACGGATTCCGTCGACACTGCTAGCTCATTTGACCAGCTCTTCAAACGATTTAGTTTCTCCTCATAATACTTACTCACTCTGTTCATCTCTTCCTTGATCAACAGAATCTCTTCCGTGCATCTTTTTTGCAAATGATTCAAATCAATTAGCTGCCGTTTTATACAATAGGGAACAGAAGAGGGCAGATCTGTATCGCTTCCAAGAACACGCCACATTGGCGAGCCGATATCAAGTGCTTCTTCAATAGCGATCTTTGTTGGATATTTACACCCTGTAACGTGTGTTTCCTGGCGCTCATATTCCTTCAACAATTGCTTCACAGCGTTGGTTGTCTTTGTTATCTGAGGGCACAATTTCTTGGCAATCGCTTGTCCATCTGCAAAACAAACAAACAAAATAAGAGAAGACTCAAGAAAGGAAATCGTACAGAGATATACTCCACATTCTATATAGGAATATAATAACGGTTGATAAAATTTATGTGGACGAGGTATTCAGTGTTCCTAGTAACTTCCTTTAGAAACAGAGACCAAGTGAATTTGTTTTTGGACTAGGGCTCGCTTTGAAAAGGTCAGTATAATTAACACAATGTATAGTTAGTACAATAGAATTCGGGAACGAAGTTCATTAGGGTGAGGCCGAGCATCTAGAACATTGGAGCTATTGCTACTACCGAACTGCACAGATAACAAAGTTTAAAAGTACAAATGTTACATTTACATGTATTGGTTGATCAATTACCTGCATACTTCTTCATCAACTGCAGGAGAAACCACCTCTCAGAACATTTGACATGCATAGACAGTAGCAAATCTCTTTGGCACCGATCTTGAAGCTCACGGATATAAGCAAGATACAAGCTACTGTCTGGAGGCCATCGCGGCCAGTCTCCATCTTCTTTAGGTCTTTGTCCAGGCTATGATCATCAAAATAGTTTGCACTAATTATAACTATTAGTATAGGAAATCGCACCACTGCGAGTACAATTAGTGGTTGATGGACTCGTACGAGTGATATTTTGAAAGTTCTCCAAATTACACGAGCCGCTTCGTTTCGCTCCATCATCGCAATGGCGGTGACAAAGGCAATGATGGGATTGAAGGTGATAGTGACAAAGATACAGAAAATTTTATTAAAAGACAGAGTAGACTTAATTATACCGGTCAAGCTGAATTGTTAAGATCTTTGAAGTGTCAGATCCTGGAGTACAACTTTGTAAGTTTGTCCTGCAAAGATAAAAAGGGAAAATCAATAGCAGTGTTAAGACTTAAATGTAATAATGCCTTTGAACCAACAGGCAGACCTGACGAGGTCCAAAGTGATGTTTAACTGTGTTGCTTCACCATTAAACTAGACCACTCAATGTAAATTTTCCCTCATGGACGTCAACCAACGTCAAAGTTATTTCCTGGATTTGTTTCACTTTGACATTCAGGGCTCGAGACTAACGGTAGCCAACTAGTCACAGACTAGTAAAAATTCCGTTTTGGCTAGTAAGTTCTGCGCTTTCACTAGCCATTTTGGCTAGTGAAAATTTCAAAGCACTAAAGCACCGGATGGAAACCAGACTAAATATTGCTTCTGATGATCAGATCCCAAAAGCAAAGTGAGTGAGCAGAAACTAAAACTTATTCCGTAGAAGGATATCATAATGTTCGTATGATACTTGTTTTGTCCTCTCAACGTTTTTCCCTACTAATTCTTGTCTCAGATGGCAACGTTTTATCCGTCATTTCTACGTTCGAACGAAATTAGCCGTCTTCAGAACGTTTCACCATACGTTTCCTTGAAAGGTCCATCAGTGCGTTCATATGATATTTGTCTACACGTTAGTAGGTTCACACGATTCTTTACTCTTCTGTTATCAACTTTTTTCCATTAATTGCTACGATCGTACAATAGTTTCTCTTCCCAGCGTTTCTCTCTACGTAACGTCTTCACAACGTTTCTCCGCATGTAAGTAGGTTCGTTAATTTATTAGTCTAGCCTTCTCAACGTTTCTTTTTACGTTAGCACGTTCGCACGACATTGTTCTGCTCTTCCTAAGGTTTTCAGTGTGTTGGTACATTCGTACGATAAGTTGACACTGCTTAGCGTTTCTCTGTACGTTAGTGTGTTTCATACAGTCTTGTCTTCTCAACGTTTATTCGTATGTTAGTACGATTTTAGTTGTCTCATTTACGTTTCTCCGTAATTTATTGTCCCACTGTAATAGTTCAGTTTGTCCGTTCGGCGTTCTTCAGTACGTCACACACGTTCTTACGGAATTAGTTTTGTCTAATAACGTTTCTCCGTAAGTTTTATTAGTCTCTATATCTTGGTACGTCGGCAGCGTTTCTCCCTAGTGTAGTGCATTTGCAACCAACGTGTTTGATATGACTTCTCAACGTTTCTCCGTACCTTAGTAAGTTCGAACCTTATTGGTTTTTTCTGCTCATTTAGGTTTCTCCGCACTTAAATACGCTTCTAACTTACTAGTCTTCTCTTGAAGACGTTTTTCGATACGCGAATTCAGTGCTGTATCAGTCTTGTCTTTTTGACGTTTCTCCGTACCTTACAACGTTCCTACAATGTTAGTCTTGTCTTCCCAACGTTTCTCCGTACGATGACATGCTCATATAAGGTTAACTGTTCGAGTTATTCGTCATGATCTGACCGAAACGGAAGAGAGAGGCGCAAACTACATCGCGCCTGGGATCTGACCTGAAGCCACAGGGTACTTTGTATTCCGCGTGTGAGGTTCTTTAACCGTTGAACACAGAGATTATGCACAAAAGTCTGGCTAGTGAAAATTTATTTCGGCTAGTGAAATCAAACCTCTCACTAGCCACTTGGCTAGTAAGCTGAAAAGTTAGTCTCGAGCCCTGGACATTGAAATGTTGTCAGGATACTACATGTATGATTCACATTATACCTCACGGAGTAGTATTCTCTCAGCTTTTCGGGATAGCCACTGGGACCTGGAGCAGATGAATCTAAAATGTATAATATAAAAATATGCATTAGCGAATGATAACTTCATAATGATTTAGAAACTAAGGACTTCAGTTGTGCCATCATCATAAATGAGAACAATATCACAAAGTTTAAGTGCCTGGCTAAACCAGGAACCATTGCTCGCTGAAACAGAGCTCCAGGTATATTCATACCTAGGTGGCTAAACTAGGAAACATATTAGCGTGCAACATTTGCTTCGGAACAGCAAATTTGTTTTTGACTTGATTCAAAAACATTTTCTGGCGTCTCAGGCGCAAGATTTTGAATGTTTTAGTGTGTTTCTTTTTTTTGCGTGGCTAAACTGGGAAACATTTGCGCGCGCCGCGGTGTTTCAGCAACAACGTCTCCTAGTTTAGACACACCTTAAATTTGAAGTCCTTTTTGAATTTCGTAAAGACATATTTAAAATTAATTAATTATTGTGTCAAATTGGACAATCATTTACTATTAAGGAGTTGTATCAAGCGTAGCGATTATGTTAGGACAACTGATGACAACAGCTAACCAGTTTTTCCTGTACTTTACTTGTTGATGGAGGATTTTTCTTCTACAGTCCACTCTTCCACAGTTGATTGCTCGCGTTTGCAGCTGTATATAGTATTTACTGTCAGATACTTCACAAACTGTGGAGTTAAATATCTCAAATCTTAAATTATTGTTTCGGTTGATTTTATACATTTCTGACGCTACACCGTATTGAAAGTAAACTTTTAAGGAGATACAACCTTCCAGCGATCTGGACGAGGCTGGTCAGGTCACACGTCACATCACCTGACCAAGTTACTGTGAACAAGACTCTAGCAGAGTTGAAAACTTAGAATTTTACTTTCAAGACGATGTAGCGTCACAATTTGTAAAATCTACCGAAATTGGACATCCCTACACAACTAACTACTCTGCTCTTTGACATTAAATTATTGGTGTTTGATGTTGCACCTACTTATAACGGCCTAGTTCTCATAGCATACATTTTGTGAACCTAATAACCTACGTAAATATGTCTACTTAAGATTCATATCAGCCTATTACATCAGTACACGTCACATGTTTTTTTTTCCGCTGAGCTTTTTAAATTTTGAATGTTGTAACATTTTGTATATACTTTACTTCTAGTGCTCCTGTTATGGTCGTAACGTCGAGCAAATAAACCAACAAGGCCTCATTGAAGTTGGACTCTTACACTACTCTTGACCCTCGCATTTTCGTATTCATTTAATTAGGTACATTTACACACGTGCCCGTAAATTTAATAGGAATACATCGTCCTGTGTTTTTCTCTGTAGGAAAAAAGCCTCAAACGTCCTTCATTGATCTTCAGAAACAAAGACCTTGACCATTTGCGTTTGTTTTAAGTTTGAACAACAAAATGGTCGCACTTTTCAGTAACCGTTCATTTTCTAGAAAACCACAAGCAAAAATTGTTAGGATCATTTTCTACTTTAACACTAATGTAATTAACACAATTAAAGAAATGTGTCATTATTATTATTATTATTATTATTATTATTATTATTATTGTTATTATATTATTGTTATTGCAATTAATATGCAGGGATTGCAAGTTTAACATTCTCCAACAGCTTTTCCTGCTTAGTATTTTAAGAAATAATTTCCTTTTTAATTAATACAAAATTCCATAACTGATACTTTGCCTTATGAATATTTTGAGGCAAATTGCAATAAAATCAGGCCTTATGTGCCACTCGGGATGTCAGAGGATGAGTGAGTGAGAGTGTGCAATAAAATCAACATCAAACCTGTCTCATTCAACTTTGTCAGGAGCAAATTCAGCTGACCTTCGGTTTCCTTCTGAGTTTCAATGGCTTTTTTCAAATGGTCACAGAGACGTTCTCCTGCATTATTGCAAAAAAATGTGAATATATAACAATAATACAGTGTACATGAGTGATGTCGACTGTCTAAAAAAGTCATACCAAGCGTTGAAATTGATTTCTTTGCATAGTGCATAAGGAAGTCTGTTAATGCATCTACTCGGTGAGCTGATGTCATCTCCTTGGTTATTTTTGCAGTTGGTCTCAAATAAGACCACAGCCGCTCCATAACTTCGCCATCACTCAGGCCAAAACCCTCTAGTCTTTTTCCACTGTAGTTCACCTGCCATCAAATGAAAAATAACCATGATCTTACTTTTGCATGGTTGTGGGTAAATCAAGAAATCCAAGATATTGAATCTAAGATGGCAGCTGTTTAAAAGCAATGATGTGACTCATACATTACATGTAACATTTTCTAGACCTTAAAGGAAAGGGTAAATCTCGAAGTCTCACAGTAAGTTTATACAATTTATGCTCCCAAGCTCCAGAACCAAACAAGCTCATATGGTTAGCACTATAAACACGACAACCACATTAAAATCACAATTTGTCTGAAATGCATAATATGTTCCTGTATACCTGGCAAGAAACTTTGACCATAGCAATGGAATGCAGGGATTGCAAGTTTAACATTCTCCAACAGCTTTTCCTGCTTAGTATTCTAAGGATACAACAACAAAGCAACAACAGCAAAATTACTACGACCGTAATAGAGTGTCACAAAATTTGTCAAACATTTGACATCCTTACAAACATATTTACTGTTCTATAGGAAATCAATTTGGAACAAATCAATGAAAACATGCGTACAAATCTTACCCTCAGATGTGTATCCAACATGCATGCAATGTCATTAAAAAAATAAATATCGATAGACTTGTTCTTAAGCAGTTCTTTGACCCATTGAAGAAAAAACACTGCATTTCCAATCCTACAAATAAAAACATGAATTTTTTTATCTCAAGTTTGATAGTTGTATTACACTTAATAAAGAAAGTGAAAAACAACAATATATCTAGTATTGGTATACAAGTTTAGCATCACAAACTTATTACATGGACAAAAATATTTTAAGACTGTTTACAGTCCTCTATTTTTCCATAACATCACCGCGATTGCATGCTTACTCCGAACGGGGTGCCATTTTTGTTTATGTTGCAAGCACAACCTGTGAAGAGGACAAAAATCCCACGCCTCACAACCCCAACCATTATACACCCAACACCTGTCCCCTCGGGGGATTTTCATCCCCTCCCCAGGGTATGCTCGCAGTATAAACAAAGATGGCACCTTGTCTGGACTAAGCATATGATTGTGGTGATCTTGCAGAAAAATGGAAGACTGTAAACAATCTAAAAATAGTTAAACTTTTCCATTTTATATAATAACTGACCTCTTTATGGGTCTTTGTGTGAAAATTGCTTATTTCAGATCACATTTTGTTACCTAGAGAATTGTTCCCTTATTCATGTAAATTATGAACATGAATTTGATTCAATTTGAAAGAAGGTATACTCAAGGGTAACATCATGTGAAGTGAAATAGGGAAACAAACAAACCAAACAAGATTTATTGTACAATAAAGAATCACCTTGGGGGTTAATCCCACAAAATACTTAAAAGACTTTTAAAAACAATGAAATATCCCTTTATGCTAGCAACAACACTGCTACACATCTGTAGATCATTGAATACTGAGCAAGATACCCTCTAAGAAGTACTGAAAATGGAGGATGCTCAATTTTGAAGAAAAGCTCAGCCCATCACGAGACCATCAACAATTATAAAAGGCCTCTTATCATCAATTACATATACAGCAACTCCCTTTGCTTTTAATGGGAACTCCAGGATTAGCAGAAGCTCTGTAGCTTGTTAACTGAATTATGATGACACGTAATATAGAAGGTGTCAAGATGCCATGAATAATAATATACATACTCTTCTCCTCTCTTCAAACTGAAGAATTTTAATGGCACTTCATGCCTGCAGCCAGCTCCAAAAATGACTGTTTCATCCAATTTTTTTTATTGGTTCTTGGATTGCAGACTGGAACCAGCTTGGAATTGGTTGCATGACTCCTGCAATAAATTCCAGAACCACAACTACATTTATCACAATTATGTAAGAGACTAAATAGGATCATTGCAGTCATTCATGAAATCATCAACTTTGCAACCCCTGACCTCCTTTGTCCGGGCTTGGGACTGGCAAGGGTGATGTTACAAGAAACCGCCCTAGGCAGAGTTAATTGCTATCAAATTGATTAAAAGTATAATCCTGACATTTTCTATTTCCATGACTGGGTAATTTCAATGGTTCGATGAAAAGACATGAGCTTGCATATGCTAGTACTATATATTTAAACTTACTAATGATTTGTTGGTGGCCTTTTAATTATATGTGGAAAGAAAGTAGTCCACTTTTGCTTGGTTGATAAATAGTGCCTCTCCATGATTGCAGGTTTTTCCACTGGTCACTGCACTGCATTTCCTCACACAGCCAAACAATGTATCGACAGAAATGTAGATGTTCCTATTGTCCTAAATCAAATAGAAGTCAGTTATTTTATATAGTACACAACACATGAGTCACTCAACAAAATAGCTATAAACAAGAAAAAAAATTGAAAATATGTAACAAAGACTGGCCACCAGTGCTAGTCACCTGGTCTGGGGATAACAAACCACTGTGTGATGTTTCAGACAAAGGCAACTGTTGAAAGCAGATTCTTTTTAAACATGTCATAAACTAATTGCAATATTGAGACGGCAATTCAGCATTATATTGATGTCTCAAAAGATGGCAAAACAAGCTAAGAATTGTGATACTCAATGAAATTTATATCCATTTTAATTAATTATTTAATATACAGTCAGGTTCTGCATGTTTTAGGAAGCTCTTATACCTTATTAGTTACCCAGACTGTTTTTTAGACTGACAAACACATGGCAGAGTACCGTATCAAGAAACCATTTGAGCACTTCTATAGAGTACACAGATAAATATATTGTATCACAAACCTTGGGACAGGCTGGACATTCGATCCCATTATTAAGCAGTGGATTAAATTGAGTCATGTTTTCCAGGATGCTGGATATGTAGCGAAACTCACTGAAACAATCACCAACAAGAAGGCGGTAGATATCCTTCACCTACAGGAAATAAACGGATGTGATCAAATGTGAATTCCCTAACGTATCAACAGAGAGTTGTAGAACAAATTTACCAGTAAAAAAAATTTACTATATTACCAGATGTGGACATGTATTGTTCTTAACTACATGTAACTAATATTGTTATAATTGTTGCTGTATCAAATTAAAAACCATCAATACACAACTAATTGGCACAGAGTTTAATGTACGCTGTATGGGCAGCATGCATCAAGTGAACACGAATGGAATAATTTGGGACGGAATATTTTGGAAATACTGACGAGTAAAACAAACCCACAAAACACCGATCGGGCTAAATGTGAATGTTAATAATAATAATTATAATAATAACAAGCCTCTTTCTGGTCTGTCAAGCTTCCTCTCACACTAAGTTGAACAGTAACCACAAGTTATGTATGGCAAGGTCTGTATCATGGTGTTACCGATGGTATTAAAGAAACAATATAAAGCATGTGCTAAACAGAATTGTTAAGTTTAGTACTTTTTAAAAGCAATATTTAACAACTTGAGTCACCAATGCATCATGACTGAGTACTTACATAAACCTTTGAAAGGGGTGGTGCTTATTAGCCACTGCAGTGCCTGGTAAATGGTTTTCAGTGACACTCTGCATTCAGTTTCCGGTCAAAAGCCACTTGTGGCTGTTTGGGAGTAGATGGCCAGAAGCCATTCTTATTAGAGTGACAGCCTCTCAGGCTCACGGCCACAACATTTTAAATGAATACAATGTTGCTGCCCTGAAAAAAAGGAAGACAGTGAATTTCAATAAAATACTAATACCAGCAAAGTTCCCTAGCCATTTGATCTACCAAGCCATGTGTTAGAAAGCCCAATATATATGTGAACAGTATGAATACTCATAAGTTTTATTTGGAAAATCATTTTAATATGATGGGGCAAATGGAGAAAAGAACCTACTGACAAAGAAGTGGAGGCAGTTCTTGTACAAGAAAATGTCAGTAATAATTTTGCTTGGATTCTGCTGCTAATATATAAATTATATTAGTCAAGGCTGCTGCCTAACAGGAGCCTGACAGCCTGGGGTGCCTAAGTGAACAGTGCAGGCAACCAAATTTCTGTACTTGCAGCCTGTTGGGGCACCTAACAGTTTCCATAGTAATTGAAGCAATTACTATGGAAATTCCATGGAATGATCATAGAAGAGAATAATTAATGATACATGTACACCTTGGTTCAAGCAGTTTTTTCTAAGAAATGTGTACAGTGGGTGTCATTAATCTTTAATAGGTGTGACTCATTGATCATACTAACTTATTTAACCCTGTTCACTGAATGTCAGGAAAATATTTAACATTGGTATGAGAGGTCATTAAAACCCAGGCTCCTTAACTTTAAGCTTGGGAGCCCAAAGGGCTCTCTAAAATTTTTCTTAGGCAGCAGCCTTGTTGGTGCACAGTGAATGAAATGCAACCACTAACTGTGCATCAATATGTACATAAGCAGCAATGGTTTGTATCAATTGTTACTTTGGAAAAGAGTCCACTGTATAATGAATCTGTTGTAGGATCTAACAAAAATTCACAAATGACACAAGCAAGCATGTGAGCATTACCCATAGCAAACAAATCAGTTGTTCAGTAAGCCAGTGTAACTTAATACACCATGTTTTTTTCTTTGACATATACATGTATGCTATACATGCTATTACAAAACAGTTCACGCAAAACTTAATAAAGATGGTATATTATAAACAAAGCACATAACTTACCATTAATACCTGAACAACTATAATATCACGAACGTATCCATGGTCCTTGTTGCGGGATGTCGTCCATACAAGGCTTTCTATTTCAAACTGATATGGCACATACCTGCCATCCTGAATGAAATATGCATATTTTTGTTATCATTCTACTTTCAAGCGACTGTTTACAGTGGGTAAAAGAGCATGTTGGCAACCTGTCAACTTTCCAGAAAGTTAATAAACTGTGTATGAGACAAGAATCACTCCTATAGGATTTCTGTAGGCACTGACAGTATATATATATACGTATATTACTGACAAAGACAAGCAAAAAGAACAGCTCCATAAACAAAGGACAAATGGCTTTCAGAGCCCCAAAACCATGTGCCCCCCACGCATTTAGTAACAGAATAAAATGACAGAAACCAACAGAGCATAGTATTTCCTGAAGCAAAAGATTGCAAAAAAATAACAATAGGTGGTAATCTGCATGAATTTCCCAGTAAATCCTGGGTGTGAATATCAAAAAATTTTTTTTGATGAAGTATAAGGTTAAATTCCGGTTAGAGGCCCAATCAGCTAAAAGTCCACTGGGTAATACTGGCCCATCCTTATGCAAACAAAAAAAAGTAACCCGGTTACAAAAGCCCACACGGAAATAAGCCTACCCTTTTATGAGCCCATCAAAACATTCCGCAATTGTGGTGTGTAAAAGTTTTATTAAAGATCAGTGAATGGCCAACATCTTTGATATCTCATATCAACTCATATCTTATCATCTAATTCCAAACATTTTTTATACCATGCGCTTATTTATCAGCCCACCCGGATATATAAGCCACCAAAAGCTGGATGAGCCCAGGGTTTATATAAACTGCAATTTACTGTTTATGTTACGAACCTTCCAAACTTCAGGCTGATGAAGAGATCGGCCACCTGCATGGAAAAACACAAAAACTGTGCAGGGCCACAATCCAAACATCTCCCCACAGCCTCCTCTTCGCATGCAGGGAAAACACACAGTTGCCCAATGGGCAATGTGTGTCTCTCAAGCAGGGCAGACACTAGCTGCTTTCTAGCCTTCAGCCATGATTCAGCCAGTCTCGTCTTTCTAACGTGATAAGCCTTAACCTTCCTTTTTAGTTTTACTTTTCGAAGCCTTGGTTTCTTCCTTTGGCGTTCGGGCAAGAGGAGATCTCCTTCGGCTTCCGAAAAACTGCCGGCAGCTCTCGAGCTCAGTGCTCGATGTCAATGTTTCAGACGACGACGCAGAAGACGAAGCAGAGGCAGCAGCATGGCGAAGTGTAAGAGGGACAGTTAACCGTGAAGTTTTCGCTACTTTCCCGTTTTTAAAAGCGACAACTTTAAAGGTTTTCTTTGCACGTCGAGGAGGCATTTGGAGCTGCCCGGGTGGACAAAAAAAGCTCAGGCCGGATGGGGATGAGCAGCCGGGCCTTTATTTCATATTCTCGTTTGGTACTACTTTACACGCTTGCATGCGATCGCTTCTAGGCGTTTACTTGAGCGAATCGGGTGTAAACACGAGAGCGGGCGAAATATATGGATTCTGGTTGAGGTATTTTGTTTATTTTCTTCGAGTTTTTGAGAAACGTTTTCGAGTTTTCCGACAAGGTACAGTTTGTAGTTCACTTATAAACACAAGCGGCGCAGCTAGAATGTATTAGTGGTCGAGAAAAGATCGATTATTCGTATGGACTCGGACTGCTACGCCTGTTGCTGAATTTGAAGAGAATAGTTTGAGATTTGCCGAGGACCACAAAGGCCTTCACAAGACTTTTCGGAGCCAGAAACTAACTTTTGTGGGAAAATTTTCAAGTTTGTTGACAAGACACAGTTTGAAGCGCTCTTACAAACACAAGCGGCGGAGGTAGGATCTACAGCGCTGGAGAAAACATCGCTTGTAATTATTCGTAATTATTCCTTGTTGCTGAATTTAGAGAATTTTGAGAGTGATTTCTGCTGACTTTTAGAGCCAGAAACTGGTCATGTTGTTGTAAGTCATGACGATAAAGACTGGGAAGGCTAAATATAACTTTAAATGCAAGATAAAAGTGGACACTTCTGTTACCTGTCGAGACACGCAACAGGCTATCTGTGTTGTTATTTTTGACACGAGAAATGTGAATTTGTCCACTGAGGCATGAGATTGCTCCTTGATACTAATTCATCATTGTTCTGTAGTTCTTACCTTGATGGTCATTTTTAAAACATGACACTGGCAAATTCGTTGATGTAAAGTCGTGCACAAACCACCGAAGGGTTTATAGTTGAACTGATTCCAGTAATTTTGTACGTATATTGACTAATTGAGATGCCTACCTGTGAAGGGGTGTTTATATAATGCAAAATTTCGTTCTTTAAAATGTCTATATATATAGGACTTAAATTTAGCCGTTAAATCGATTTGTAGAAATTGTCACATTTTCATGTTGCAAATGTCTTTGCTAATTAAACTGTTTATGTCAGTTTCATTTGTCATGTGAATTTTCTATTGTAAATAGGTCATCAAAGATTTCTAAAAAATTAGTTTTGGCCATTTGTTAGTACATGTTTTGTGGCTTTTGTGCTGTCTAACCAAGCGATTTAGCTGGCTTGGGTGCTTGCTGTTCCACTGAAGGAAAGACATTGCTAGCACATATTCAAGGACCTTTGTTGTCAGCAGAAAATTTGTTCACCATGGTCAAGTCATTTCACAGCAATTCTCAGTCAAAACAATATGTAAACCTGAGCTCGTTTAACAAAGGCCTCATGCCAAAGACCCATGCTTTCATTTAGGGGAAAGCAAAGGACTCAAAGGCTTTCGTCTCACTTGGGAACCAGAAGCCTTGGCTGTCTGATACAATGTAACCAGTCGAACGCACTCTCTTAATCTTCGATTACTACTAGTTATAGTTGTCATTAATACAATAATTGACTATGCTGGGTAGGTGCATGACAAAGCGTGTCTCAGCAAGTTTCAGTCATTATGTAAATGGTACCACTGCACCCCTATAATCCACTTCTGGATCGATATATATATTACTTCCACGGGCCTTATTCAGACCAGTACTCGGCAAGGAAACGTGGTATCAACTTCCCAAAGGTGTTCGTCTTCGAGATGCGATTTCTCTTGTTCATAGTGGCGATTTCTTTCTCGCTGCTGCCACATTTCTTGGCGGCGCCTCTCAACGCTTCAAAAGGCAATGAGCGCACAACTAACGAGGGGTACGTCTTCAACAACGTTTACAATTCGGGCCTGAGCACTTCGCAAGCGCAGGAGATTCTCAAACTGTTGAAAGCAGTTGAACAAAAGATGAACGAGATAGAGCGGAAAGGCCCGTCGAAAGGTAAAATACGGTAAAATCCTCTTACATGACCACTCTGGGAGAGATCTAAAAACACGTTTTGGTTGGAACCCTGGTGAACTTACATTTTCTTTCGGGAAAGCATGATTGTTTTTCACTCTCAGAGCCAGTTAGCACTCAGTTTGTTTTGGTGGTGCTGGTGTGTGTATGTGTGTGTGTGTGCGGGGGGGGGGGGGTTCAAAGGAAGGGAAGCGAAGAGAAAAAAGGGAGCAGGAAGGCTATGGGTTTCCTGCTATGGGAGACGGGAATACAGAGGACAGCTGAAGAAGGATTTTCCAGATGGTAAAAAATGTGACGGGTTTGGACGATCTACCTAAAGAGCGGGAGGCGAGAGAAGGGGAGGAGAAAAGCCTAGGAAAGGATAAGTTGCGCTCCCACCCCCCCCTCCCTTTGTCACCACCTTTCCTTCAGACGGCAATTTCAATAGAATTATTTTCATTTTAAAAATGGACGAGTAACCAGGGTAAGACATAATAAGATTTTGAGCGTTCTCTGGTTAAAAATTTAAAAGTTTTGAGCTTTCGATTGCCAGTCTGCAATCTTTGACGAGTGATGAATAAAAAGCGCGAACATTAAAATACACACTACAAAAAGTGCGAAAAAGAGAAATTATAATAAAAAACAATAAAAATACTTTAGTGGGAATAAAATGCTAATCAGAAGATCATAATAAAATTGAATATTGTCTAGGTAATTGTTTCGCATTATTGTCTGGGCCGCTTGTAATTGCTGTGTGCCAGGATTCCAGTGTTTTTCTAACACGGAAATTTCCCTTGTCGATTACCTGAGCACTTTTAAAGTCAATGGAGTGGACGTTCAACGATGCGTGTGTTGCAATGTTGCAACCTTTTTTAAAGGCTTTTGGGTTTCTAGTATGTTCCTTCACTCTTGTTTTTAAGCACCTTCCAGTCTCTCCAATATAACTCCACGGACAGTCGGCAGACGGAATCTTGTAAACAACATTTGTTTGTTGATCAACCGGTGGTCTTGACTTGGGGGAAACAAATTCCTGTTGTAGGGTCTTGAGGTCTGCTTGTGGTTCGGATTCCATTATTTCTGCGTAGTCTTGTGAGTGGCTCGGTTAGACCTTTGATATATGATAAAACTGCGAAACCGCGATCTGAGTTTGAAGGGTCGGCCCATTTAAAGAACATTCCAACTAACTCTTCTGGAGATGGTGTAGTTTCAGGAGGTGGTTTCTTCTTCAGGATGTTTGATAGGAAAGACTGGGGGTAGCCATTTGATTCCAGGGCATTTGAAACGTAGAGAGGTGCTTGGGAGGTTAGAGGCACGATTCAGAAGAGTGGAGGCAGCACTTATTTTGCGTTTCTTCTCGTGGTGTGAATAAAAATCCAAGTACCTGCCCGTATGAGTAGATTTTCGGTAAACATGAATAGTGACAACACCATCCTTTCTGGATACCAGGGTGTCCAAGAAGGATATCTGTCCATTGTTCTCTGTTTCAATAGTGAAAGAAATCTTCGGGTCGATCGAGTTGAGGGTGTCATGGAATGTTGAGACGGAGTTTTTCTTAATAATGACGAAGCTGTCATCAACATAGCGTTTCCAAACTTTTGGAGGAGTTGCGGAAGCAGAGATAGGTGATTCCTCAATTGGAATCCTGGCACACAGCAATTACAAGCGACGCAGACAATAATGCGAAACAATTACCTAGACAATATTCAATTTTATTATGATCTTCTGATTAGCATTTTATTCCCACTAAAGTATTTTTATTGTTTTTATTATAATTTCTCTTTTTCACACTTTTTGTAGTATATATTTTAATGTTCGCGCTTTTTATTTATCACTTGTCAAAGATTGCAGACTGGCAATCGAAAGCTCAAAACTTTTACATTTTTAACCAGAGAACGCTCAAAATCTTATTATATTTTAATTTTGTTTTCACTCTTTCACAGTGAGTTGCCCACCAGGCTGGAAACTGTTTAATGGATCTTGTTTCGTTGCTTTCATTAAACCAACAGCAACATGGAACGAAGCACGCTATGTTTGTAGATCCCTTGGAGGTGACTTGGCTAAGATCACTTCAGCAGCTGAGAACACTTTTGTATATGGCTTAATATCAGGTAAAGTTCGTAACTAGTGCGTGAAATCGTTTTCAAAACAACAAAAAGAAATCAACAACTCAATTTAGAACAGCCCGAAAAATTGTGTGTGGCATTATTCAGGCTCTTTTAACTGAGATGTCTGTTCAGCAACGTAATCTCGTCTCATATCTCTCGAAAAATCCTTGAGACGACATTAATATTAGCAAGATGTGATAAGAAGATTGCTGCTTGAATACTGATCGTGACTGCACGTAGATATCAGTCGTTTCATCTTGGAGGGGTTCCAGTGTACCATTCCACTTAGTTAGCATACCGAAAGTACATCTTTCCCGTAAATAGTGCTTGAGAGTCGGCGCAACACCCTCACCCCTTTTGAGGGGAGGAGTAAGGAGTATTTTTGTTAGCCACAAAAAGCGACATTTGCCTGGCGTGAAACGTGATTTGTTAAGCAGGCGTGAGCCGTGACACTGCCATGATTACTACCCGTAAAACAAGAAACGTGTTTTTACTTGACATGAATTGTGATTTTGTAACCCTTACGCAAAATGGCTGCAAAATCTTGAATGCTGATGAACTGGAATGTACTTGAAATGACTGTTTTATTTTCAGTCCAACGTGATCCGTTCCCTCCCTATACCCGCCTCTTTTCACTCCTAAATAAGTTCTTTCACAAACATAAACTACACAACCCCACAAATGTTACTGCTTATCGCTGTTGACGTTATTGACTGACTGACTGAAAGACTGACAGATTAATTGATTGATTGATTGACTGAGTGAGTGAGTGATTGATTGATTGATTGATTGATTAATTGATTGATTGATTAATTGATTCATTCGTTCATTCGTGGCAACGCTTGTTGCTTAATTTCAACCAATCAAATCTCGCGCACTTTTCACTTGATTTCATATCAAATGCCCAAAATGGCGTAGGCCCAAAAATAACGTCGAGCGACTTATCAGTTTACTGAATAATTTCACTTTAACTCTATTATAGGAATAAAGGTAAGTCTTGTGTAGCTCCAAAATAGTTAACGCAAATTTTAAGAATTCGCTAAATTTCATGGAGCGTTACTTTGCTAAATAAAAGACATTTTCACACCTTCTGGTGCGAACTGTAAAATGCCATGTATATAAAATGCCATCAATGTTTCTTTACATAGGAGACATTACCAGCCTTAGCTCCGGGTACATTTACATTGGTTTGAAGAAAGGAGGCGACGGTAACTTCTACTGGGTGGATGGAAGCAGTCTTACCATACCATTCTGGGACAAAAGCGAACCAGACGGTTCTGGAAATTGTGGGATTTTTTGGAAAGGTGCAAGAGCTCCTGCCAAATGGCACGACAGTGGATCTTGTGATACCAAAGGGGGTTATATATGCGAAATGGCCTCCTTGAACTGAGTATTAAAAAAGCACAAAATAAGTAAGCTTTGACTAAATTTGCAGACAAAAGGGTGCAACGAGCGTAGATAGTTTTCGAATCTTTGAGTAATGAAAAGGATGCGTTTCAATGCAGTTTTTAGAAAATGAAGCTTGAGTTAATCTAGGGTCTTCAAAGGTGAAACACGAGGCACGCATTTACATTCAAGTTGCTGCCTTTAAGTTTCCCAACAAAAGAAAACAATGTGGAATTCACAGTTAATTGCAATTTTTTTACTGTTTTTAGCGCCGGTTATGATTGATCTTTACTGAGAAAGTTTTCATTTTTCCATTTTGTATATCATAACTTTAGTTGTTTGCTTCAGTATCTGCAGTAAATGCTTATAAAGCGCCAGAATTTTATGGACACCTGAATAAAGACTCATTCATTCATTCATTCATTCATTCATTCATTCATTCATTCATTCATTCATTCATTCATTCATTCATTCATTCATTCATTCATTCATTCATTCATTTACTTTGGAAACGCCTTAAAAAAGGAACTAACTTCTACTCCTGGTTTCTAAAGAAACTGTGGTGCTACGTCGGTGAGGAAGTGAAACACAATACTCTGGATTTATCAGCTGAGCTGATGAGATAAATTGGCCAGTGTAAAGAAATTCGAAAGCTGACGAATGTACGGTGGCCAATTTATAATTACCTCATCCACTCAAATTTCTTTTTTATAGATATTCGAGTTGGCGAGCCTATCACTTGAGTGAGCGAAAAGGCAACCAAGAATGGGAACGAGGTCGTTGAAGGAGCAAAACAAACTCAGCGAGACTGGAACTAGCAAAAGGGCATCCCGCGCTCATTACAACCCTCGTGTCAACCGCGGTCAAACGTCTGAGGCAGTTTTTTTTTTGTTTTAATTCGTAAGATTTATTCACGACGCAGTTGAAACATGAGCAAGGATATATAAATTAGTGGGTGAGTGTAAAGATATTTCCATTTCTCTCAAATAAACGAGTTTCTTTGCTCTTTAAATGTTCCGCACCTGAACAAAATTACTCTTAGAAATGGCGCCGACAAGTCCGTTTCCCGTTTTCAAACCTGAGGACTTTTTTAGTAAATTTCGAAACATTTAAGTAAATCAACAGGATACTGGTACAGTATCAAACTTTAAACAGTGAAAATAATTCCCTTATCTTTTCGTAATTTTCTTATTTTTCTCGTTTGACCGCGGTGAAACCTTCGTGTGTCCCGCTCCCACATGAAGCGGATAGGTAGGTAGGTGTGTCCCGATCACTCGTTCGCACGATTAGGCACCCGTTCTACTACCTAGAAAGAGACTGCTATTGTAACGGTTCACAAATAATTTGCGAGGATTCCTATTGAGGCGGAATACACTAGCTGGAGTATACCTAAACACTTAAAGATGAGGAATCGGCCTAAAAGTATAAATTAAGATAAGTGTATAAAGGGTAAGGGTGTGAACCTCGAGGCGGAGCCTCCCCGTACGAAACATTAAAGATTAACCCCCACGGGCCTAATTGGAAAGATTCATTCACACATGCACTATTTGCTAGGTCTTGTCCAAGGATTTCAAAAAAAAAAAGCATAATAAAATTCAACTTGGCCTCAGATAACTACAGTGGGTACAGAAGACAACGATGTCTCTGTTCTTTGTCGCGTGCAGCTTAGTTTAGGTAACCGAGCACGCAATCCTGCTGATTCAGCTCACGCACGTAACACTCCACTGTGTCATATCAATCTCACTATGTTCAAATAATTCATAAAACAAAGGACATGAACACTAATGTGACGGTGGTTTGGATACCGGATCTTTATTAGCATAAATTTTGCCAACTTTTGCTTTGAATTTCTCCAAGAATTATGAATCATTTGAGCAACCATATCAAAAACTCGAAAGAGTATTTCATATGCATGGTATCCAAACACCTCGAAGTCTGTTACAAAAAACCCAGTTGCGCTCTTCGCTTTCTTAACCCACTTCTCGGTGATTGGATATCTTGTTGAAACACTCTTCTCGTGTTTGATATATTACTTCTAATCTAAGAAAACACGACGACAGCAGAAACCACCTCTGAAACCACTACACCATCGCGTCTCTGCTGGTACTTTCTGTTGCTGTAGTTCTTATTGACGAGATTAACAGCCAGACTTCACTGGAAGTGTAAACAATCCAATCTAAATGTAAAGTTGGTGTTTCAGCCAAAGGGCAGAAAAACTAGGCTTCTTAAGAGCCACTGGGGTATATCAAGAGAGGATAAAGGGGTAAGAGAGTTAATCCCCCATATAGGCCATACACCCATCCTAATCCCTCTTAAGTTATTTTTAGTAACAAAATTCGAAGTTCAAAACGTTATATCTTTTGAGTGGATAAACATTTTTCATTTATTTTTTCAGTTTTGAGATCAATGTGACAAGTTCTTTCAGAAGGCGTCGTACGATATCCTATAATACTAAAAGCAAAATTTAATACCAACTTTATGACGTCATTCTCCCGGCGGAAAATGTCAAATTTCAAAAAAGTAAAATTATGAATTTTTTCAGAATGACGAGTTCTATATTGCTACGAAACTTCAGGGTAAGCGCTTTGAATTTCGATAAGTAATTTCCAATTTAAATTTCTCAGAAATTGCTACTTGAGAGATTAGGATGGGATAGGGCCTAAGTGGGGTGAGTAGCTCTCTTACCTTTTATTCTCTCTTGGGTATATGTAACAAATAAACGGCTCATTAAATTGGTCCTCTACGGGAATCTAGATTTTCTTCAGCGCAAATTCACGTGCCTTACATTTGAATCCCTCGTAAATCGCCATCGTCCCAACATGGGGCAGATGCCAACCACTTTCAGCAACCACGTTAGTGAACTTCTGTTCTAAGTTACTGCCTTATTTACCGACGTTTAACGTGCGATTTAGCCGACCGCCTCCCGCAAGTGACCATCTTCCTATCCCAAAATTGTCCGATCGACCCTTACCAGACATTTCGCAGTTTAAAAGTGATGTGTCTTTTCCCACCTTCGACACGCGCCATCTTAGTTTTGAGCCGATAAAAAAAGTCCAACTTTAAAATTTAGGCGGGCGTGTGCAAGGACATAAGATCGATTTGTAGCGGGGATATTTTCGTCCACAACTCGCACGCCCGTAACAAAACTGAGCTGGCTTATCATGTGTACATCCTGGCCATGGTTGCGTTTCAGGTATTTCGGGGAAATATCAATCGATCTGGAATAGTATTTCACCGCATCATGAAACCATTTGCGGCGAGTCACGTTCGCTTTTATCCTCGTTCATGGTACAGTTGGATTTCAATGAGAGTAGAGATCTATGGATGCCCAACAGGTACAGTTATTACAGCATAAACCTTCAGTGAAAGTGTAATAATTTATGACCTAATCACTCCTTAGAGCGCATAATTTCAAAACAACAACAAAATCGCTTTAAAAAAAACGCTTCTATTATAACAGGTAAGTACTGTTCGGTGTCTTTCCTAAAGACAAAAGTTAAAACCATTTTAGAATCATTACAAAGGGAACCACAGGAGAGACCACTCAGTGGGTTCAACTGAAACATCGCACTTCAGAAGTTAGAAACATCATTGTAAGCGTGCTTCAGTAGCAGGCGTAAATGGGGAAGGGGGAGATAAGCGAAAAGGCGGGAGAAAAAATGAGGGACTGGGGACTCAGCATAGCTGACAGCAGTTGACCACAGGCAGGTGAGGCTCTCAGGGTAGACCCACAATAACCGATTCAAGGGTTGACTCGGGCCTAGCTATGATTTGAGTCACGCTAAACACACTTCACCTTGCGCCTCACTACAATATTTTTTTCCTTTGCAGCCGGACTCTGCAATCGAGCTCTTGGACTTCAAAACCGCCGCCCGCCGCTTGAAGAACCAACAAATCACTGCTTCGTCCTCGCGGCCAGGCCTCTATACTTGGCGCGGCACCACAGCCAGGCCTGGTGCCCAAATTATTCTAATTGCAACCAGTGGTTGAAATTCGACTTTCTTTGCGAGTCCAAGGTGACAGGTGTCGTCATACAGGGAAGGTCTAACGTAAGCCAATGGGTCACGAGGTACTGGTTGTATTACAGTCAGGAGAATGTTCATTGGACAGTGTACAGATACAATAGCCGTGACAAGGTAAGAACGTCGTATACCTACTGGCATCACCAGTCTTCCCTCAATGTGTTGTCTTGACTGTTTTACTCTACACCAATTTTAAATATTTAGTACATAGCCGAACTTGAAACATTCTCTTGCAGGCTATACTGTGCTTTCGATTGGTATATTTTTTTTATGTTTGAGTATAGCTGAGGATATTGGCGTAATGGAACCCACCAATCTATCATTGGCTACGAGGGATTGTATTTTTTGTTGCAGTATTTTCAGGGATGTCGCGATAAAGACTCCGTGTCAACACAGCCAATAAACCCAGCGATCATTGCGAGGTTTATCAAGATTCGACCACGTGGCTGGCGCAGTCATATTTGTATGAGAGTAGAATTCTATGGTTGCCCTGCAGGTATTCGCAGTGTTTATTAAAAAAATTAAAGTTTCCTAAAAAAAAAAACAGGGTTTTATTAAGGAAGCTTAAAATGAAAAAGAGGGGGGGGGATGATTTAAGGGCATTATGTGCGTGAATTTCAGGATAAATACATTTTTAGGTCGAAGTGATGTTATGTGTACATCAAGTATTCAGTTGTTCATAGATTTGAAAGCTAAGTATCGAAGTCTTTGTAATAATAATAATGTGAAGAAAATCGCACTAGTTTGCGCCCTAGTTTTATCGGCCTTGAAATGTCTTAAGGAGTTTTAATTAATAAACACCTGGTTGTCTTTCTGATCATAGCAACTTCTCCTATGCATTACAGGAACGATCTCCGTCGTGATTTTTGTCGAGATCAGAAAGAAACACAGGGGAGTTGTTCGCTCAAGCACGTTTAGAAAAATTTGCACAATACAGTTCTCGGCAACAAGAGAACCTCAGAAACTATATCTCGTTTCCTCATTGTCGTCTCTTCTTCTCTTTCCCAGACCATTGCCTGGTTCCTCTTGGAATGGAAGATGGCTGCATTACGAATTCCCAACTTAGTGCTTCATCCATGTTTAACCGTTACTACGGTCCTTACAACGCACGATTACAAGCGCGAAACTACGGCTTCACGCGGGGAGGCTGGATCACAAGCGTGAGAAGCACGCGCCAGTGGATTCAGGTTGACTTGGAGAGAGTTGCGACTGTGAAAGCCGTAGCTACACAGGGACGCTATAACGGAAACCTATACGTAAAGTCGTACGTCATAACTTTCAGCAAAAATGGACGACAGTTTGTCCCGTACAGAGAGGAAAGAAAAATTAGGGTGAGATTAGTTCTAATTTAGTCAAAACCAGAAGTGTCAAACTTTGTCCAGGCAGATTCAGTTTTGGCCTTCACATGCTCAAATGGTAGAATCTCTTTGTCATAATGTAAATATATTACACCACAAGAAATTATAGCAGAGTAGATTGCAAGTTGAGAGCTCCAGAAAAATCGAAAATGGCGAGAATCGAGCAGCGAAGTCTCGAGGAACAACGGCAGACGCGTTAAGTTCCCGACTCTTTGCGTGTTCTCAGGCTGCTGTCCTAAATTCATCCACAGACTCAAAAGGTAGAATAACCTGGTACAGCATAATAAACAGCAGCACATGAACTTACCAATCGCTCGCATTCTCTTGAATGGTCCTACTTGACCGATTTTTTCCACAGGCTGAAACGCTAGAGCCACCTAACAAAGGAATTTGAGGAGTGAAACTGTAGAGGACTGGAAGTAGTCAGTAAGTTAGACCGAAAAGTACTGGCACCAGCCTGAACAAGACAGCCGAGCGGTGTAGAACTGCTGTTCGCCGAAGAGCAAACAAAACAGTTCTTTGTTGGTTTTTCGTCGTTTCATGGGTGATTGAGCTTACAAATTGAAGGCAAAAACACTTCTCCAAAGGGTGAATTCCTGAAGTGCTGACGTTAATTATCCTTGTTGTTGTTGTTGTTGTTTTCCCTTCGTCAATAAGTGTTATTGTCATAGATATGCTGGGTCATATCACGAAAATATAAGGATCATTTAATTCAGTCCACCTAGCCTGCTACGTTTCTATGGGAAGCAGCTCAACGTTTGTTTCTCAGAATTGTTCCCAATTTTATTTGTCTGTATCCTCTAACCTTTAGCCCTTTTCGTTAAGTTTTAATATAGTCATATTACAAATCCCTGAGTTGTTCCGTCTGTAATATCTTTCAGGTTTTTAACGGAAACAGTGACAGGCACCATGTTGTAACACGTTGCTTCAGAACTCCATTTGAAGCGCGGTTTGTTCGACTCCACCCAAAGAGTTGGTACGGTTATGTATCGTTAAAAATGGAACTGTATGGCTGTAGACAATGTGAGTTTTAAGGGTCGTCCTTTGTTGCGTTAGAGTAGGATCCATAGAACGAGGCGGCAGTCAGTCACCTTTCAAAAGATTATTTTCTGGAGCACTATCACCTACTTTTCGGATTCGATTACTTTAAGAAACTCAAAGACATATTGCAATAATAGAAAACCCAAAAATACTGTTTCAGTTTCGTTTAAAATTATCTAAGATACTAGTTTTCTGAAACTTTAACCCTGCCCCAGCTTTGTTATACAAATTCTCCTTACTGGTCTACTTGTATTTTGTTGAGTACTAGTTGAGAGAGCTTGTTTCAACATCAAGACAATTCCTCTTCAGTGATCAATTCCTTCATTCTCATGACTTGTATGCGTTATAATGCACCGATATGATGAGGAGAAATTTGATGCTGATCACTATTGGGGCTTATAAGGTTAATTAAACGCATTCGTTTGGCAGCAGATTGTGAGGATGAAAATTGATTGCAACTTGAAAACAAAAGGCTTAGGTTTTCAAGATTCTCCTTTGATTCTTGGAAAAATCGCCAGAAACTGACTATGGGTTACTTTTCCCATGACAAAATTGTTCAATTTCTTTCTCTTGACGCCCTAGGAACATTTAATTTCGTGTACGAGAAAGGGTATTTTTATTTATATTTCAGTATATTTTTCACCAAAAAAAGAGAAAATCCCTGTGAAATAGTCCGTTCATGACATTTGCCGCCCGTTTTCGCCAGGGAACTCGAGACGTACATGATACTTTGCGGGCGGTTCCTCAGTTTCAGTATTGGCAACTCTTGCTTACTAATCCCTGTCTGACCGAGCGGTTGATAATCGATCAATGTTGACGAATACTCTAGAGAACGTCGGATCTCATTCGTGTTTGATTTATTCTTTCATTGTTTAATATGTAAAAATATCGTAAACTGAAATACGACCACAATAACTAAAACGTCTGTTCCTTTTGAGTCAAACTTATAAGAGTTAGTTTTTGTTCAGAAATATATTCGAAACAATTAAGGTAAGATATTTAAACAAAAATATGGGATATTTAGAGGTCACTATATGGCGGATATTTAGAAAGTTTCCAGAAAGAAATTGGGTGATTTTGCGTGGTATTTTGTACATAGCCTTAAAAATAGCAGGCGAGACAAGTCCGGTTTCGCGATGTCATTGTTCTTTCTCTTTTTGGTGTTTTGCGTTTTGTCGGACCGACTTAGGTGAACAATTCGAAAGTGAGTGGACAGGCACCGAAGGCTAGCGGGGGATGTATCTTTGTCTAACTCGGGACTGAGAATTTTGCAAACGCAGGAAATCCTTGAACGGCTGAAAGCAGTTGAACAAAAACTGAACAAGATAGATTGCAAAGGCCCGTCAAAGATTAAATGGAGTAAAATCTGGTTTAGTATTAGCTCCCTCCCCTCTCAAAATTAAATCTCTCTCGCTCAGCGAGCCCAGATGAGGCAACTTTTGCAACGTTTATTTTAGTATTTTTGAAGCCAAAGTTGATCCTTTTCATTCTAAACCTTTGCTGTCGCTATTAGCGTGAGTTACTTAATTATTTAGAGACGCCTATGTAATACTGCAGGAGGTCCCTAGGGTCGAGTGAGAAGAGTAAAACAGCAAACCTGCGAAAAGTTGGCCTACCACGCGCGATCCTCTAAGCAAATTTTGCGCGCATCTTTCACTTACAAGCCTACTCTAACAGGCGCCGTTTGGAAATAAGACTTCTCATTCTGTTTTATACACTAGAAGTGCGATGCATTCCAGGGTGGAAACTGTTCAATGGATCGTGTTTCTTTGCTTTCGTTAAACCGACGGCTACGTGGAGCGAATCTTGCTTACTATTTGATTTTTGCAAATCACTTGGAGGTGACTTGGTCAAGATCACTTCAGCAGCTGAAAACGCTTTTGCTTATGGTTTAATATCAGGTATGGAACCAAGCCAACTTCTAACTTCTCACTTGCTCCCGTTTTAACTTATTCCATGTCGAGATCTCTCGCCTTCGCAGCTCTTTCAGTCTTAGAAACATTAAAAGTCCTGAAATTGAAGTTTTGTATTATTCTTCCCTCGCTTCAGTCCGCAATCTTTCTTTCTTCTTTTTAGCTTATGGCTAATAAATTTGAAAAGAAATATTAAGCCCTTGAAAGAGTGTTTCGTCGGGTAATGCAGTGCTTTGCGGAATTTTTTCCAAAAACAATTGATTTAGAGACAACTCCACTGCGCTTTTTTTCAACTTTCTTCACTATGCTTACTCTTTAAGTCTGCTACTTTACACTTTAGGATTTTATTCTCCATCCACCGACTCAAAAGTTACATCCATTTTATACAGCCTAATAAACCCTGATTATCACATGAAGATATTGCTCAATAGCTTTCATTTGAATAGCCACGCTTTTTCAACAGACTCAGAAGTTAGAACCACTTTGTGCAGCGCAATAAATAGCACCACAAGAAAGTACTGCTCAATAGCTTTAGGATTTTACCAAAAAAACAAAAACAAAAAGAAAACAAACAAAGTTGAAACCAAGTATTCGTGACTATGAAGCAGTAAAAAAATTCTCTATACTTAGTAAAAGGGTTAATGTCCTGGTTAAACACGCTCTCAATTTCTTTTCTTCTCTTTTTTTTTTTGGCCATTTCATTGGTCTGTTCTGTTCTAAGGACACCTTCCCACATTGACACATGTTTGGATCGGACTTCACAGAGGAGGAGACGGGAACTTTTCCTGGGCGGACGGAAGTAGAGTTAGCTACTCAAGCTGGGACAAAGGCCAACCTATTATTTACAAGAATGCTGAGGACTGTGGAGTGTCCTACAGTGGACAATCAGCTCCCAGCAAATGGCATGACACGTCTTGCAGTAACAAATCGGGCTATGTCTGCAAAATGGCCCGTATGATCTGATTCCAGACTTTAAGTGCACTGATAAATCAAACAAGGGTAGATTAGCGTTTCGATAGTGAAATTAAATTTTGTAGAGTGTACAATGTTAACCAGGCGTTCTATTTCTCTTAATTTGTTGAAAAAAGGGTTTTCACAGCTATCATGAGTGGCCAGTTGACGGCACCCAAATTCAAACGTAGGGAAAAAAGTTTTTGAATGCTAATCCTGAGTAATGGCTTAATCCTGCTTTGAACAACAACGCCCAGGTATTTAAAATGTCATGGCCAATACCATCCCATTATTTTTCGGTTCATTTGTCCATTACTCGATTTACAAACCAGCTCGGTCTAAGAACAAAAAGTCTGGCAGTCAACAGTTCAAAAGGCACTATTTAGTTTGTATTCTTACGCTAAAAAGGCGATCAATGTAATCATACATCAAAAATCAAAAGAGGCGACGCATGAAGTATAGCAGTAAGGAGAATACGTTTTATTCTTGCTATGCACCCAGTTAATCAGTTATTAAGTCAAGGTCTGACTCTGGGGTGAAAGTTTAGGAACTGCTGCATTAGCTTTTAGTAGAGTTTAGTGTACGCTCTAACCATTAGTGTAAACACCGACATAAAGGGGGCAAATCACGACAAGGACATTTTTTGCTGCTTGAAGTCGTTTATACCAAGTATTTGTCTAGCTAGTGTTATTAAATAATTATTAAAATTTTTCTCCAAAGCAATGTTTAGTTTGATTTATATTTGCCATGTTTAATTTAATATATCTTGCATAAGTTTGCTAGCGGAATAACAAAAACAGCTCACTTAAACGAGGGAAATGGTACTATACAAATTTGTTGTTTGAAAGAAGTGCTTTACTCAGAATGACTATCGCTTTTCGGTGCCCCCCTAAAACGATATACGCCTCGTATGTGACTACAGTGGGTGCAGAAGACAGCGATTTCTCTGTACTATGTCGCTTATATTTTAGTTTAGGTAACCGAGCATGCAATCGCTGCGATTTAGCTCACGTTCTGCCCACTCCACTATCATATATCGCTGTTATTATGTTCACCTGGGCCGGAGAGACAGAATAGCATTTGGAGCAGAGTTTCTTATCTAAGAAAACACCACGACAGCAGAAACCAGCTCTTAAACCACTACACCATCGCGCCGTTACCTACAACGAAACGGGAGTAATCAATTTTATATTTTAGTTGGACAAAAAAGACAAAGTCTTCAGTTGTATCTAAAGACGTTTCATGAATTCTTCGTCAGATGATAATTATTTCAAAATCGCCAATTGTCAAGTACTAGAAATGATAAGGTCCAAAACATAGTTCGTAGAAAAGAAGCATTAACATTTCAATAATCTTTATCCCTTTGTAAGAAAGCTCTCAATATCAAGGGTTCGGTGCACAAGACCTTCTCAGCTACGAGGTTATTTTCCGTGAACCGTGAAATACCAATATTGATTACCGTGATTCTTATTTCCCATCTTTAATAGATCGCATAATGCATCTTACCACCCCCTTTGAATTGCAAATCAACTTGTCAAGCTTTTCTATGCGCTCCAGGATATTGAGCTCATTAACGCGATTTTGCTGTCGAGGAAAGTCTAGTTTGACGATGTCCTTCTTCTTCCCCTTTCTGGTGTTTTGCGTTTTGTCTGTGCGGCATATCTCAGCATCGCCGCTCAAAAATTCGAAATCGCGTGGACAGGCACCGAACGCTAGCGAAGGATGCATCTTTCACAACGTTTATAACTCGGGACTGAGCGCGTCGCAAACGCAGGAAATTCTCAAGCGGTTGAAAGCAGTTGAACAAAAACTGAACAAGATAGTTTGCAAAGGCCCTTCAAAAGGTAAATGGAGTAAAGTTTGGTTTAGAAGTAGCTCCCTCCCCTCTCGAAATTAAAACTTTCTTGCTCAGTTAGCCAAGATGAAGCGACTTTTGCAAAGTCTATTTCAGTATTTTTTAAGCCAAAGTTGGTCCTTTTCATTTTAAACCTTTGCTAGTTAGCGGAGTTATTTAATTATTTAGAGGCGCCTACATACTGCAGGCCCCTAGGGTCGAGTGAGAAGGATAAAACAGCAATCCCACGAAAAGTTGGCCTGCCCCCGCGGTCCTCTAAGCAAATTTCGCACCCATCTTTCGCCCCGAGCGTAATCTAAGCGGCACCGTTTTGAAATAAGACTTCTCGTTCTCCTTTATACACTAGTAGTGCGATGCCCTCCGGGGTGGAAACTGTTCAACGGATCCTGTTTCTTTGCTTTCATTAAACCGACTGCTACGTGGAGCGAAGCCCGTTATGTTTGCATATCACTTGGAGGTGACTTGGTCAAGATCACTTCAGCAGCCGAAAACGCTTTTACATATGGTTTAATATCAGGTATGGAACCTACCCAACTTTTAACTTACTCTCTTTAACTCAGTATTTCATGTCGAGATCTCTCTCCTTTGGAACTCTTTCAATTTTAGACACACTGTCCTGTCCAAAAATTAACGGTTTATATCATTTTTCCCTCGCTCTCAGTCTACAATTTAAGATTGGAACAGTCAGACATATATATATATTTTAGGCAACTTTTTTTTTCTTTTTAGATGATGGCTAATTAATTTGAGATATATTAAGCCCTCGAAAAAGTGTTTCATTCAGGCATGCAATACTTTGCGGAATTTTTTGCAAACAATTGATTCAGAGACAACTCCGCTGCGCTTTTTTTCAACTTTCTTCCCCATGTTTACTCTTTAAGTCCGCTACTTTACACTTTAGGATTTTATTTTCGATCCACCGACTCAAAAGTTACATCCATATATCTTATACAGCCTAATAAACAGTATGACATGAAAATATTGCTCAATAGCTTTCATTTGAATAAACTTAAAAGTTAGAACCACCTTGTGCAGCGCAATAAATAGCACCACAAGAAAGTACTGCTCAATAGCAGGATTTTACAAAAAGCAAACAAACAAACAAAACAAAAGTTGAAACCAAGTATTCGTAAGCATGAAGCAGTAAAAAGAATTCTCCTACGTAGTAAAAGGGTTCAGCAACGTCCCGGATTTAACACGCTCTCTCAATTTCTTTTCTTTTCTTTTTTAATTTCATTGGTCTGTTCTGTGATAAGGAAATCTTCCTACATTGACGCACGTTTGGATTGGACTTCACAAAGGAGGAAACGGGAACTTTTACTGGGCGGACGGAAGCAGAGTTAGGTACTCAAACTGGGACAAAGGCCAACCTTCTAATTACAAGAATGCTGAGGACTGTGGGGTGTTCTACAGTGGCCAGTCAGCTCCTAGTAAATGGCATGACACGTTTTGTAATAACAAATGGGGCTATATCTGCAAAATGGCCCATATGACATGATTCCAGATTTCAAATGCACTCATAAATCAAGCAAGGATAGATTAGCGTTTCCATAGTGTAATTAAATTTTGGAGAGTGCACAATGCTAGCAGGCGTTCCATTTCTCTTAACTTGTTGAAAAGAGTTTCACATTTTTCATGAGTGGCCATTTGACATGCAGCAACCAAATTCAAACGTAGGGCAAAAAGGTTTTGAACGCTAATCCTGAGTAATGGCTTAATCCTGTCTTTAACAACCAGGCCCAGGTATTTAAAAAAGTCATGGCCAATACATCCCATTATTTTTCGGTTCATTTGTCCATGACTCGACTTACGAACCAGCACGACGTAAGAACAAAATGTCTAGCAGTCTACAGTTCAAAAAGCACTATTTAGTTTGTAAATGCGATCAATGTAATCTGCAGACATCAAAAATCAAGAGAGGAGATGCATGAAGTATATCACATTATAAAGGAGAAAACGTTTTATTTTTGCTATGCACTCAGTTAATCTGTTATTAAGTAGAGCTCTGATTCTGGGCTGAAGGTGTAGGAACTGCTGCATTAGCTTTTAGTAGGGCTTAGTATACACACTATATCACCATTATTTGTAATCACTGAGACATAAAAGGAACAAACCACGACAAGTACACATCTTTTGCTGCTTGAAGTCGTTTATACCAAGTTTTTGTCAAGCTAGTGTTATAAAACAATTAAACGAATTTTTCTTCAAAGCCATGTTTAGTTTGATTTATGTTTGCCATGTTTAATTTGATATATCTTACATATTTAGTTTGCCAAAGTAGCAATAACAACGGCACAAACGAGGGTATTTGCATTAAAATTTAACTCATTGTTAAGGTCCGTTTTTTAGTAGTCCTTTTAGATAAGAACCCGTACAAATTCACCTTAAATCGGGAAATGAAAACCACTAGAACTCCGCATGGGGTAAGGGTCGGTCGTTATTTATCGCCTGGTTGGGGGGGGGGAGGGGTTTAGGGGCTCACTTTATTTCACGTTTAACGAAAGTGGGTTCACTCAGTTAAGCTAAAATAGAAACGGGTGTGTGTCAAATTTGAACCCTTATATTTTCATCTTGTAGTATGATGACGAGCTTCATGCCAGGGATTTATGCCATAATAGCTTCAGCTTTAGAAATTTCGGTCATTTGTAGTGAATATATTAAAATTAACAAATTTCATAGTGCGTGGCAGTTTTAGAGGTATTTCCAGCCAATTCAGGAGATCCTGATATAAAAACTTCCCGGGGGAGCATGCCCTGGACCCCTCTGAACGGTTTCAGTTAAGATCTTGTTTTCGACCCCTGTCACGGCTGCTACCTTGCGTTGGTGCGCTCCAGGCGTTCCGAGTTCAGCCCTTTGCACCATATCATTCTCTACCCCAAAAGCTTAAGCACTGGGTTGAGAATGGATTTTGGCTACGTGTGCGTGGAGTTTCCCAGAGCTTGCACGCGCGAAGTCAGAAGCGTAAGCACAGGGGAGGAGAATACCCTTTGCACCGTTTTTTTTGTCGGAATCAGTCGCATCATAGGCATAGACATATAGACTAACACTTTATTCAAGGATCGTAAAATCAAGCTTTAAAACATTTTGTCAGATATGAATTCTGTTCTGTGATTGTGAGTTTCAAACTTAATTGAGAGTTGTTCTTAGTTTTCTATACCTTTGTATTTAAATTATCCTGTAGACGTTTCAGACATTTGTAACTGTATATGGCAGAAAAACACCAACAAATCGAGACAAAAAACGACCGAGGAAATGATTGGTGTATTCAGGGAGAAAAGTAGTCGGGAATGGGGGTGTACAAGAATTTCTGGTGTCCATTTGGGGTGCATGAAAATATGACCAATGCTTGACGGGGCGGGGGGGGGGGGGTGTTCAGATATTTTAAGCTGGTTTAATACCAAAAAACCAATTGCAAGGCTGATCGGACAGCTAAGAAGGGTAATAATTTTATTGCCCAATATTTCGGTGAGACAAAACTCACCTTCATCAGGGGCTGTAAAAGCTAAGTAAAAATCGAATGAAACGGTTACAAGATTTAAAATGATTAAAATGAAAAGATTAAATATGATTGGTTGACAAACAAAGAAAACGGAAACGTGACTAACAGCTTTTTTTAAAAATAGAAATAGATTAAGTTTCATCTCGTCTGTTTATTCCGTGAGGTTCAAGTGTCTTGCCCTTTGAAATCAAAAATGCTTCTCTGGCCTTACGAATGCTGTCCCTGTTCGAGTGAATGAGTTCTAGGGGAATGAGTTCTATGTCGTTGATGGAGTGGCCAGGGAGAATGAAGTGATCTGAAACGGCAGTGGGTTGATCAATGTGACGATGGGTGATGGCTTTTTCGATTGCGCGCCTGTGTTCCCCAAATCTGTCGCTGAGTTGACGTTTAGTTTCTCCAATGTATTGTACCTTGCATCTGGAGCACTGTATCATATAGATGAGATTGGAAGATGAGCAAGAGATGTGATGAAGAATTTGCCTTTGTTCGTTAGTGGAGAAGAAGGTGTAAAACGTGGTTCCCTCTGTAATGAAAGGACATGTTTTGCACCTACTTCTGTTACAGCGGAAAGCTCCAGGTATTTTGGGGGGTGGTCTGCGGTGTGTGGCTCTGACTAGAATGTCACGTAGGTTGTTGCAACGGCGGTATGATACGAGAGGAGGAGAAGGGAATGCTGCTTTGCATCGCTGTGAAGAACGAAGAATGTTTAGGTTGTTGAAAATGATTTGACGTATGTTAGGAAGGGCTGGATTAAATGTTACTACAAACGGGATTCTGTTATTCTCTTGTTTCGTATATGTTTCGAGGGCTTTACTGCGTGGAATTTGACGCACTTTCTCCATTTCTTCTTTAAGAAAACGGTGTTGATATCCTCTCTTGATTAAATGTGTTGTGAGTGCCGTTGATGAAACTGACCTTTATGTTAAGCCTACAGACAAACATCAGTATCTCCTTAAATCATCCTGCCACCCATCTCACACCAAACAATCAATCCCGTTCAGCATGGCCTTACGACTTAGAAGAATTTGTTCAACGGATGAGTTCTTTAACACACGTTCCAACGCACTCACAACACATTTAATCAAGAGAGGATATCAACACCGTTTTCTTAAAGAAGAAATGGAGAAAGTGCGTCAAATTCCACGCAGTAAAGCCCTCGAAACATATACGAAACAAGAGAATAACAGAATCCCGTTTGTAGTAACATTTAATCCAGCCCTTCCTAACATACGTCAAATCATTTTCAACAACCTAAACATTCTTCGTTCTTCACAGCGATGCAAAGCAGCATTCCCTTCTCCTCCTCTCGTATCATACCGCCGTTGCAACAACCTACGTGACATTCTAGTCAGAGCCACACACCGCAGACCACCCCCCAAAATACCTGGAGCTTTCCGCTGTAACAGAAGTAGGTGCAAAACATGTCCTTTCATTACAGAGGGAACCACGTTTTACACCTTCTTCTCCACTAACGAACAAAGGCAAATTCTTCATCACATCTCTTGCTCATCTTCCAATCTCATCTATATGATACAGTGCTCCAGATGCAAGGTACAATACATTGGAGAAACTAAACGTCAACTCAGCGACAGATTTGGGGAACACAGGCGCGCAATCGAAAAAGCCATCACCCATCGTCACATTGATCAACCCACCGCCGTTTCAGATCACTTCATTCTCCCTGGCCACTCCATCAACGACATAGAACTCATTCCCCTAGAACTCATTCACTCGAACAGGGACAGCATTCGTAAGGCCAGAGAAGCATTTTTGATTTCAAAGGGCAAGACACTTGAACCTCACGGAATAAACAGACGAGATGAAACTTAATCTATTTCTATTTTTAAAAAAAGCTGTTAGTCACGTTTCCGTTTTCTTTGTTTGTCAACCAATCATATTTAATCTTTTCATTTTAATCATTTTAAATCTTGTAACCGTTTCATTCGATTTTTACTTAGCTTTTACAGCCCCTGATGAAGGTGAGTTTTGTCTCACCGAAATATTGGGCAATAAAATTATTACCCTTCTTAGCTGTCCGATCAGCCTTGCAATTGGTTTTTTGTTTCATTCAACATTGCTGATCCTGATCTACACCAAGATCCGGCTTCACCTCGCTACTGTTTGTCCAAGTGGTCCTTGCATCGAGTTACCTGATTTAGTTTAATACCAAAATCGGACCCACCCCAGGCGATAAATATTAACTGGTCCCTACACTGACTGTCAGCGTTTTGTTCGGATTTAGAATATTTTAGCTTAATGATTTGAAAAAGGCATAGATTTAAGAGTTAAGGCCTGAAATTGAGATAGGATCCCCTTTGGCGTTTCATGACGAATTTCAGCTCGGGTTTCTTCATGCAATCGCAAACTGCAAACCCTGGGACCCAGTGAAAAAGGTGCTGGGGTTGTGGCTGGGTACGTGCATAATAATCATAACAGGATTACGTGCATGATAATAATCACTTGGTACGTGCATGACACAATGGGCATGTCTCAACAAGTTTCAGTCATTTTGTAAATGAGCACGATTTCACCCCTGTAATCCACTTCTGTTAGGATTATAACTGACAGCCTCCTTCGATATATATTACTTTCAAGGGCTTTATTCAGTCCAGTACACGACAAGGAAACGTGGTGTCCGTCTTCGAGATGCGTTTTCTCTTGTTTATTTTGGTGCTTTGGTTTTCGCTGCCGCGACATTTCCTGGCGGCGCCACTTAACCCTTCAAACGGCAATGAACGCACAACTAACGAGGGTTACGTTTTCCACAACGTTTATAACTCGGGTCTGAGCACTTCACAAGCGCAGGAAATTCTTGAACGGTTGAAAGCAGTTGAACAAAAGCTGAACAAAGTAGATTGGAAAGGCCCGTCAAAAGGTAAAAATCCTCCTACATAACTGGTTAAGTGCGGGAGAGATCTAAAAACTCGTGTTAACCCTATTCTGCCTGGGCTTTTTTTTTTTAGTTTCTGAGCCTGGGGGGGGGGGAGGGGACAAAGTGCCCCCTATAGATCTCGAAAAGTATAAAAGCTCTTGCGATGAAACTTGGCACGTTTGTAGCACGTCATCAGCTTAACAGATTGGGCTTACGACGTGTCAACTATGACGTGTCGTGACGTCACAATTACGTCACAAACCAACCATTTTGAATTTGAGGCCGTCATCTTGAATCCCAAACCTGCACTCACACAGCTGACAATGACGTCACCAAAAAAGTATATGATTTTATTCTAAGAAACCTACTTAGTCAAAACAAGCAAACAAAAGTAAAAAATTATCTTCTTCTTACAAACGAAGGGGAAAAAACTGAACATGAAAGACTGAAAAAAGACAGAAAACGGTCGAATCACACTTCTGAGAAGACGGTTGCTATGGAAACGTCAATCATCATAGACACGTCATTGACACAGGAAAATTCTCTCTGTTAAATTTTAGGAGAAGTCACGAGATTTGGTGATTATTCGTCAAGCCGTTTAAAAGAACGAATAACAAGCTTTATTACCAAATAGAAAAAAGGAAAAAAAAGTTAACCTTTACAATATAATATATTAATACAAAAAAGAGGTAATGTTTACTCAGGATAACTATAAAGCTGACCGAGCTGAGTTAAACTAAGTGATGTTTAAGTACAGGAGGTAGGTTGGCACTAAAGCTTGGTGAAAGCAATTAATTAGTCAATTAAAAAAAGACGAAAAGAAGAAAAGTTAGAATTCGTTAAAGTCAGCGCGGGCACAATGTGCCCTCCCCCCCCCCCCCAGGCAGAATAGGGTTAATTGGAACACTTTCAGCATTTTCTCTCAGCAATGCACATGGTAAAAAACGTGACGAGTAGGGACGATCTAACTTAATCGAGAGTGAAGCGGGGACAGCCTAGGGAAGCTTAAGAGAAGTAGAATGTTGCCCTTCCCCGCCCTCTTGCGCCCCCCCCCCCCCCCCCTGTCACCACCTTTCCTTCAGACGCCATTTCAAATGAATTGTTTTCGTTTTAGCACGTTAACAGTACAGGCACAAAAACTGAACGAGATAGAACGGAAAGGCCTCCGTGTCAGAAGGTAAATCGATGAAATTAGTCTAGTGTTAGCTCCCTCCCATCTCGAAAGAAAAACACTTTTTGCTCATGCAGCTAACCTAGATGACGTGACTTTTTCAAGGTTTATTATATTTTGGCGAGAGTTATTTAATTATTCAGAGACTCCTACACTACGAGTAGTTCCTATAGTCGAACAAGAAACACAGAAAAAGCAAGCCCGCGCGCGATTCCATCCCGCAAGTCGAATTTTAGCGTGGTAAATGAGACTTTCTTATTCTGTTTTATGAATTCGTAGAACGATGCCCTCCGGGGTGGAAACTGTTCAATGGATCCTGTTTCTTTGCTTTCATTAAACCGATGGCTACGTGGAGTGAGGCACGTTATGTTTGCAAATCACTCGGAGGTGACTTGGTCAAGATCACTTCAGCAGCTGAAAACACTTTTGCATATGGCTTAATATCAGGTATGAAATCTACGCAACTTCTAACTTTTCTCAGGAACACGGCTGAAAGGCTGAAATCATCACCACCACCACCACCATCATCATCATCATTAGTAGTAGTAGTAGTAGCAGCAGCAGCAGCAGTAGTAGTAGTAGTAGTAGTAGTAGTAGTAGTGGTGGTGGTGGTGGTGGTGGTGGTGGTGGTGGTAGTAGTAGTAGTAGTAGTAGTAGTAGTAGTGGTGGTGGTGGTGGTGGTGGTGGTAGTAGTAGTAGTAGTAGTAGTAGTAGTGGTAGTAGTAGTAGTAGTAGTAGTAGTGGTAGTAGTAGTAGTAGTAGTAGTAGTAGTAGTAGTAGTAGTAGTAGTAGTAGTAGTAGTAGTAGTAGTGGTGGTGGTGGTGGTGGTGGTGGTGGTGGTGGTAGTAGTAGTAGTAGCAGTAGTAGCAGTAGTAGTAGTTGTAGTAGTAGTAGTAGTAGTAAGTAGAAGTAGTAGTAGTAGTAGTAGTAGCAGCAGTAGTAGTAGTAGTAGTAGTAGTAGTAGTAGTAGCAGTAGTAGTAGTAGTAGTAGTAGTAGTGGTAGTAGTAGTGGTGGTGGTGGTGGTGTTTTTATCGACAGACTCAAACTTAGAACCACCTAATAGAGCAAAATAATACCGCCACAAGAAAGTACTGCTCAATAGATTTATGACTGTGAATCGAAACAGTAAAAAAAAGTCCACGTTTAGGGAAAAGGTTCACATCCTTGTTAAACCCGCCCTCTCAATTTCTTTGTTTGTTTCATTGTTTTATTCTAAGGCCACCTTCCTACATTGACGCACGTTTGGATTGGACTTCACAGAGGAGGAGACGGGAACTTTTACTGGGAGGACGGAGACAGTATTGGCTACTCAAACTGGGATAAAGGCCAACCTGGACAATCAGCTGAGAAGTGTGCAGTGTTCTACAGTGGACAGTCAGCTCCCAGTAAATGGCACGACACGTCTTGCAATAACAAATGGGGCTATATCTGCAAAATGGCCCATATGATCTGATTCCAGACTTTAAGTGCACTAGTAAATCAAACGGGTCACACAAGGATCATTAGCGTGAAAGTGGTTTTTGTAAAGTGCACATTGTTAACCACGCGGTCCTATTTCCCTTGTTGAAAAGACATTTTCGCAGATAATTTTAAGCAGCAACAAAGTCATACGTAAGGTAATCCTCATCGCTTGGCTATAATGGTTAGGTAGACTGCTGTCACAAAGTCCGTATTTTTGCGTTCATTTGTTCACGATTTGACTTACGAAACAAGGGGCCCGTTTCTCGAAAGTCCTGATAACTTTTCGGGCGCGGAAAGCTCAGTATTTTATGTGCGCGATGTTTGCATTAAAGACTCAAATTTTGTTGGTTTTGAAAGTTGAGCAGTAAAATTCTAAGTTGATAGTGGGGCTGATATGCGGACGAAAAACTACGCTAACGTTCTATATATATAGATTTTGATTTTAAAATATAGCTCCGGGCCCGAAAAGTGACCAGGACTTTCGAGAAACCGGCTCCAGCACGGGTTAAGAACAAAAAGACTAGCATTCTACGGTTCAATAAGCCACTTGAGCTATACTCAACCTCAAAAACAGACGAAAGGCAGTTTTTAGTTTGCACTCTTGCGCTACAAATGCGATCAATGTAATCAGACATCAAAAATCAAGAGGGGAGCGCATGAAGTATATCACATTACAAAGGAGATGACGTTTTATTGGTGAAAGTATACGTATAGAAACACTGTTGCATTAGCTTTTAGTAGAGTCTAGTGTACGCACTAATCATTATTTGTAATCGCTGACACATGGCCAAACGATGCCAAAAACACCTTATGCTGCTTGGAGTATACTTTTTCTTTAACACCAAGTTTTCATCTGGTTATAAAACAATTGATTATAGGAGTTTATATTTAAAGCCTTGTTTAATTTAATTTATCTTACATTAGTTTGCAAAAGAAACAACAACAACAATAACAACAACTGACTGAGGTGAAAACGGGAAAAATAGCACTATAAATTTGCTCTTTTAGGGTGCGTTCGACTGGTCTTTTTTTGAAATAAGAATACAACTATAAATCAACAACAAGATCCCTACGAATCCCTATTATCGGAAATTAAGAACAAGTAAGATGCGAAGCAGAACTTGAGAAGTTCGTGCGTCGGTAGAATTTATTATAAGGGTTCGATCATTATCTCAAGCTGCATGGGCGTTTGTATTTCTATTACTAAATATGGTCAGTCCTAAAACGCACAGTTTGAACAATCAAAATAATTTTAATTTTCAACAATAACTTCTCTTGCGCAATCTAGCCCTTTTAGACAAATTGATTCTGCTTTCGCTTGACCATACCCACGTTTAGGACGTTTAGTGCTTCAAAGTACAGTTCTTTTCGATATTAAACGGTAATGTAGTATCAGTCTAATTGTTGCGAATCTTAATTCTTCTCTTCAAGTTGTTTTTGTTCAAGAGTCCTCTCCTGTGCTTGCCCTCGCCATCTTAAAGCATTCTTCGACTTTTTTACGTCCCGTCTGATGGGATTCAAAATCCTTCCTCGTCTTCTTCTGGGGCCGCTTTCCAACGGTTCTTTAAAAGATGTGGTTAGTTTTTTCTTTTCAATATTACCATTTCCTCCGGTTCTGGGTTTGGAGTAACACACTTGAAAGAATTTAGACTCCAGTTGCGGGAAAGACGGTAACTTTTCAAAAAAGTCACCTTGGCCGTTTTTGTTTATCAGGGCTTTTTTGTTCTTCATCACGTTTGTAGTATTCTGAAAAATCTCCGGATTGTTCATCAAAGCCGAAGGTTGCAAGGAATTGCGTCTGCGATGCCACAACTCCTCGTAGCTAAACTTCCTCTCAGCTTTCCAACGTAAACTTTCGATAAAATCTTCAGGCTTATGAAATCGCGGATCTGACAAATCCATTTTGAGTTCCTCTTCAAAGAATCTCTTCGCAATGTTCTTTACTTCCTCAGGATTGGTTAAATCAACCACATCTGGCACATCAATTGCTCTGGCTCTGTTTACACCTGGAGAAGTTATTTTTCGTTGTCCGTATCCAAAGGCTCGATTACCCGAAGGAATACCGGATTTAATTCGGTTGCCGTCAACAAAAGCGGAACCTTGGCGTCTTGAGCGCCATGATGAAGTATTGTCCATGCGCAATTCCGACAAACTTCTTACAAGCGCTTTAAACTTTCCTGTGCTCGCTCGGTTTCGAGTCCCCTGCTGTTGTCGTAGATTTTTTTCGTCAGCACCTTCTCCTTCGTGTATTCCTGTACGCACTTCCAAATCTACGTTTTCTTCTTCATCTTCGGTTATTTTCAGCGCCTTGCGAAAGTCCTGGATCTTTTCGTCTTGTTTTTCTTCGAAAATCGAGGGAAGAAACTTGTTTTTTGGTCTCTCCATTTCTGGCCCTCGTGGCGCAGAGCTATTACTGCTCTTTTGGTTATTGAGAAATGTTGCCATCGAAAGGACAAAAACTTTGCTTGGGTCGTGGATTTACTAGATCGCAGACAACTGTTTAAGCGACTCGCGCAATTAACTCTGAAGTTATTACGGTCTTAAAACAGAATGAGTCCAATTCCCAAGAGATTTTGCCTCTTTGGTAATTACTAGTGTAATAACCGCAATTAAAACTTGTTGGATAAAAGAAGATACGGGATTATTAAGTCACCATTGTCTTGATGAGAAATCGGCAGCTAACATAAAAATCTGGCCACGTCACTTTGTGTTCAGAAAAGTTTGGACGCCAAGACATTCAATTTAAACAATTTTACTGTTTTAAATTCCATGTCACGTGCGCGCAGAATCGTCCCAAGGAAGACACTGTGATTTTATCTTTGCCGAAGTTCCTTTACAAATTCTGCTTTGTCATGTCGGCTGCTTTTTTGTCTTGCTTAACGATACGTGCGTCTTTTGTCTGGGCTGTCCCAATAATGAAGAAAAAAAAATAAAGAGTAATTAATGAAACTCGCTATAGGTGGTGCACAGTTCGTTACTAGTAATGTTGAACGCCAACAAAACGCAAAACATGTACCCAAAACCAAAGTAGATTCTCAGTTAAGTATGATTCAAAGCACACGTACTTCAACGAAAATAAATAATTTGGAGTTTGTAACTGACCCCGTCTCTTCGTTCGCTCTGGTCCTTTGTTTTCTTCGCTCTTTCCCCGAACAGAGAACCTGTTCACAGGCTAAGTTATAGAGACCTCTACGATCTATTTCCATTTTTCAGTTTGTCTTTCAGGTAGCGGACAAATCTAAATATGATTGTAAGAAAGTTTCCCTTAATGCTGGTTATGTGGTAAGTGCGAAATGACCTCCGTTTTTATTGAACATTAATTGAATCCCCATATATATTTGTTGACAAATGTAATCGCATTAAAGGTGGATTCACTCTGACGAATTAAAGGGCTAACGCTCCAAACGTCAGCTTTTGAATTGCATTACGATGGCCCGTTTACATTATCAACTCAGTCGATAAATCCCAATTTTTTTGGTTCACTTCCCCACTGACGAAGAACCACAGTTTCTTTAGAAACTAACACCTTTATTCGTTTGCTTTTTACAAATAAAGAACGATTCAAAGGGCTTAAGGCAGATGAACCAACTTAGTATTTTTAATGAATTTGTTTCTTTTTGGAGGATGAAATCCACTACGACCAGCTGCCCACACCAACCGCCATCTTCAATTTCGTCCAGAAAGGAACGCCTGCTTTACTTTTTAAAATTTAAGGAAGCGTTCAAGTTATGAATAACTTAAGAGCTCGAGCTACCCTACAGAGTTATTTCCAGGGTGCGAGAAAAAAAGTAATTGTTGACCCCGACGTGATTCGAACACGCAGCCTTCTGATCTGGAGTCAGACGCGCTACCATTGCGCCACGGAGTCAACTGATGCTTGAAATGGTGCAGAAAATAAAGCAGCTTAACCGTTTACCGTCGAGGAGCCAGAGGCTACCAAATAACCTCTATATCGTTCATGATAAATAGGTCCTTTCAGTGAAAATTTTGCCGTTCTATTCAATTTTGTCTATGTATAGGCGCAGACAGAACAATTGTCGCGTTGGGAGGATAGATTATGTTTAACATACGAGTGGTAATAAGTGAAACTCCAAACAACGATACTGAAATTGTAACAAATTCATCGAAGGAATTCTTTCTAACTGTCAAGCGTCAAGTCGTTGTTTTTTTTCTTTTTACCGTTGACGTGACCGTGATGATCGATCAACTGAGCCGACCACCCACTGACCCTCATTCTGAAAGTTGTCAGTTATATGCATGCTTAGCTTAATGACTGGAAGCATGCTAATTACAGTGCAGCTCGTTTATTATACATGTGAGTTTGACTGTACCCACTTTCTAGTCTTTCTAGTCGCGGCGACCCTAATGTGGGAGGGGGAAGGGGGCAGGGGGGAGGGGTGGGCCAGGTCCAGGTTAGAGGGGTGAAACCTCCAGCTTCCCGCCAGTCCCTTTGTTAACGTCTCCAGCCCTATTTTTGTTCTCTCCCGCCTTTTTCGATTACAAAATATTACGCAATGTAATATTTTGCAATGTAATATCGCAGTGTAATATCCTACTTTCCACGACCTTGCGGGAGCTACACGAGACGTGATTAAAAGAAAAAAAAAAGACAACGTGAAGCTCTGGGGACGAGAATGGGTTTCCGCCCCCTTCACACCCTAAAAACGATCATCCCCATCTTTGCACATACACAAAGCCGTCAAAATGATTTCTAGATACGACAGTATAGAATGTTCTATTATTTTCGCTGAAGTACTCTCTTGAAATGAAAATCAAAGATAACTGTCTGATGACTATTAGAAACAGAGGAAACGACCAGATTAGTTACGCTTCAGGCGGTGAAGAAAATCCGCCACTCAAATTTGAATTTGGAACGAATTTAATACGATGTCTATCAGCATTTTGTTTGAATCCAAATTGCTGTAACAATGATAACATTGAAGATTGGTTTTAAGTGGAAGCAATGAACAGTCTGGCTGATTACTGGCACAAGTTTTCCGTTGATCATATTGCAGTGGCTCCATCCTACACTTTTCCGAGGATCGGACCTCGTAGGAGGATCGGACCTTAACTTTTAAAATTGTACACATGTATGGACAAATTAGAAACTTATCCGCACCACCACTGAATAAGCAGATCTCAAACAGAGTCACCGAAATCTTTTACCACATCTCCTGAGCTCACGAGGTGAAATCCCATTTTCAAACGTTTTTTCAACATTACCGCACAACTGCCATTACATGTTACACTTTCGCGCCATTTCAGGTCTTTCAGGTCATTTCAAAAATGGTTGAAAATAGGCCTTCAGGATGCCTTATACTTCTACGGTACATTTAAGTAAAAGTAAAAGTTTAGTTGCAGTGCGTGTCTTTGGCCTGAAAGATAAGAAAGAACTGACCAGCTCTCAGAGATAAATATCTTTTTTATTATCTTTAATGGGCAAGGAAGTGATAAAACTGATCTTATGTTTTACCAAATGTACGCTACGTTTTGCTAAAGCTATATGTAGTTATGACTCATTAGACAGTTACCTACACTACCCACATCAAGAATCGACGCATAAAGTGCAATTATATATACTTAACGATGTGTCAGACGTCCCCATAACTACCAACATACATGATTTAGCAACAAACAAAGCATGACTATGAACTAAGTTACGTTTGCGTGACCGTCTTTTTTGCGGTAATTAGCCAAAGCTCTGTTTTCCTTTTTCAAGCGAGTAAATGCGATTTTAAGTATGTCATTAGGCTTTGAAGAAAAACCACTCAAGTCTAACCTACTTTTGTTTTCAGCACAAAAGAAAGAAATCGCTTATTCCGTAAACAGACAGAGCAAAAAGAACATAAAAGCCTGACCTATTGACATCTACGGATGTTTGAAAATTTATTCCATTTTATCTGGCATCAACATTGAAACTATCACAATAAATACCGTGGTCTCCGATTAAAGAACACACTAAATTTATAGCTTGATGGAAACCAAATTTATCACAAACTACATAAATAAGCCTCTATCAGAGTCCAATTGCGTGCTAATTGTTTGTACTTATTTTGAAACAATATTAAATTTATGTTTCTCGTCTCCTTGGGTTATCAGTCACACTCGAGCTCCTCTGAGTTCATTCGTAGTTTGTTTCAGCTCAGCGTTCCGCTTTTTCGTGAAGGCAATTTTCTTTTCTAACTCCACAGTGTCTTTCTCTAATCCGTCCGCTTTCTTTTCAGCCTTCTTTCGTTTCACGACAGCCTTGGCAATCTTGTCTTTGATCTCCTCGAGTTTTTCTAAATATTGCTTTTCAGTCATTGGTGTATAGTTCTTTGAAAATTCGTGACCGGCTCGCTCCACCGCTCGCAATTTTTCTTCAATCCGAGATATGTGATCTTTAGCTATCATCTCCCGTTTTTCGCCTGCCGCAATTTGCTTCTCCTTGGCTTGGATAGTTTTTTGCATTTTAGCAATGGCCTCGACGGTGGTTCTTGTTTTCTCTCGGTATTGTTCCACTGTATGCTCTACTGACCCGACATCGACTTTATTTTTCTCCAGAAACACTTTCATGTACGCGTTCTCGTCGCATCTCTGATTCGCAAAATACATTCTCTCCTTGCAATAACTTTCTTGAATCTCGACCTTTTCAAGGTCCTTTTCAGCCTTTGCTATCTCGTCCAGAATTTTCCTCTTCTTAAAAAGCGCACGTTCTTCTCTCAAATTAACTTCAGCTAAAGCTTCTTTCGCTCGCTTCTCCCTCGCATATTCGGCTCTTGTGCTTTCAACCACAGCGTTCATTTTGGCGCGCACAGAATTCAGACCTGTAGTGACGGCTTTTCGTGGTTCTCCCCGCACCATACAAGCCATTTTAACGCTGGGATAAGGCTTCCAAACGCGTTCTTAGGAGACCAGATATTTTGGCAGCCTTCCGTTTACGTGTCACGCTCAAGGTTGTAATGAATTGTCATCCACTTTACGCAGTTAAAAAAGGTCTTCACACATCGCTGCTGTTAGCCAATCAAATCTCAGGTCATTGTTTTTCGCTATCAAATGACGGATGAAGCAAACGATGAAGATTCCTTTTCCTGTAGTTAATCTGTGCAAGAGATTTGGCTGGTCACGCCGGAAACGGTGAAAAAATTTAGCTATTTGGCTAAGATTTCCCAGTTCGAGGGTAATTCTTTAAGTGCAGTGGTCAAAAATAGAGAATTGACCGTTACTGAAAAAGCAGATTTGTAAAGTGCTTCGTAGCGGGTATCTGAGTTGTCCTGTCAAAGCTAATAACAAGATAGCAAAACAACAAGATTAATTGTATCGGTCTCTTTCTGTTCAAAGAAAATAAGGGAAAAATCAGCGGGATTTTGGTTATTTGTTTCTCTGTTTTTGTAAAATTCCCTCATTTTACCGGCTATTTTTACGATAGAAGATCCCAGAAATGTTACCACTGAACTTGAATGTTCAATACCTGTTTTATTTTACTTCCTTGAATTTGCATTTGACGTAAAATTTTCAATTCATCTTCGCGCTTTTGGCGGACAGATATTTGAATATGTATTTCAAAGAAGGAGAGCTATTTTGGTCATTCCTTTGTATAACTGATGGTAACAAAAATAGAAACCAACAAACTGCTTAACAACTAAACTGTTAAGAGAATTAAGTTGACCGAGTGTTTGTATACAGTGATCGAAATTGCTTTGTTGTGGTCGACCACCAAAATAAAACGTATATTAAGATTTTAGCCGAGTGCTGTAGATAAACATGACATTGATTAAAAGAAGAATAGCAATACATTTTCCGACCATTTCTCAAGAACAATTCATTTTCAGCAGCGGTTTCAACTATATCAACTGACCCTGTTTTTCAAAGGTAACCGATTTTTAAAATCAATGTTTTGCATGTACAATAATATCATGTAATGACTGTAATGCAAAATATGATAAAGATTATCTGTTTACATTCTATATTAACGCTTAAAAAGTTGATGTATAAAAAGAAACCGCCGTTTGTAGATATAAAATGTAGCCGGCTCTTCAAAAACAAGATCAAACAACACTAATGAACTTTGATGCCAGCCCACCAACATAAAGTAGTGTAATGTTTCCATGACTGTACATGTGTTTTCAGCGTGCAAGTCGTCCGCTAGCTTTATTATCACTGATTGATCACATTCATGCCTTCATCATTGTCCTCCCCGGCACCTGTTGATCTTCATAATGGTTTTATTTGGATTTTGTAATAAAATCGGAAGCCAGGTTTAACAACATTTTTTAACTGCGTTTAAAAGAATGCTGCCTTATAACAGAAACAAACCTTAGAGTTTGGAGAAAACTACTGTTATTGGGGAAAGTGAAATATATATGACGTCGCCTCAAGTTAACAGTAATGGCGAGCAGCTGACAGTTAAAATATAAAATACTAGACAACCGTTTAGAGAAATATAATGCTTAGAACTGCGAGGGCAGGTCAATGTAGGTCACTTTTTGAGGAGCCGGTAATAAACGGTTCAGTAATGGGCGGCAAAGTTCTAGTTTTCTTACCATTGTCCCTCTAGCTCATAGCCTGCGAAGTGCGAGGTTATCCGCTATATCTGCCTAGCATCGAGTGTAAATATATAACAAACGTTTCTGCATTTACCTTTTCTGTTTCCACTTTCGTAAGAACTGATTTCAGTCACCAGTCTTCAGAAAATTTCTCACCTCAAGAGAGACCATAGAGTGCCACAATACAAATTTTAGTGCCACACTTGACGAAATCTGATCCGCTTGGAAATATGTTGGAGAATACACACAGAAATGTACTGCACAATATAGCTCGGTTCATCGTCAGGAGTCGTCCGCCGTCACACTTAGGATTTCATTCATGGATTCAAAATTTATCACAGGAAAGCATTGCTCCAAAGTTTTCGTTTATTAGTAAATGGTTGCACTTTAGGATTTCATCCACAGATTCAAAGGAAAAACCACCTTCGCTTCGCATACCGAGCACAGGAAAGCACTTGTTAATAGCTTTCATTTTGAACGGACACACTTTATTTCATCCACAGACTCAAAAGGTGCAAGAGAGAACAGCTCACTGAGTAGCTTTCATTTGAATGGTCACACTTCGGATTTTTTTCCACAGGCTCAAAAGTTAGAACCACCTTGTACCTTTGATTTTAGGCACTCTTGAGAATAAAAGCTTGAAGATTAATGGCTGGCCAGACCACAACACCGGGGATCACGTCGTCTATTCTCTTCGATGAGTACGTAACTGACAGGTTTCTCTATCGCCTCCTTCCAATTAAGTATGACCATCGCCCAATGCGGCGATCTCTCTTTCGTACATCTTATTTTATTTCAATATTGGATAGGGTACAAAACATCTGTTTTAGGTTAAGTAACTTCTTCATTAGCGATGAGGTAACAGTTGACTCCGTGGCGCAATGGTAGCGCGTCTGACTCCAGATCAGAAGGCTGCGTGTTCAAATCACGTCGGGGTCAGCTACAACTTTTTGAACTCACTCGCATGTTTACTTTGAAACCAATTGGATACGTTACAAAATAAATTTTCGTACATTTCATTTTATTGAAAATAATTTTTTTAAAAAGGTGGCTTATTTATTGAGCAGATAAAACAACCCAGCCCGTCAGTGAAGACTATTTCCTAAGTGAAGAACAATAATTCATTTCACATTACTTACACTACATTCCATATTCCAAGACTTAAAGTTTAAACTAGTTATGCTTACTTGCAGAAGTGTGCCTTGTGTAATTTCAATACTGGTTAAGACCATTAAAAATTAGGCAGAAATGTTACTCTCGCTCAGAAAGCGAAACGTCACCACAAATAGGATGTAAGCAAGATATTAACAGAAAAACGATCATAACTTCAGATAAATTTACTGATTTTCCGTCATAACTAAAGCTTTGGAAACCTGTGAACGGATGCGCTAATATGAGCGCAGCAAGTTCAGAGCCTTTTAGTTAAATACTTTATTCCTCTGAGTTGACCCTATGTCTATATCCTTATCGGATAATGATAAGGATGTAGACATATCTAGTCTCAATAAGGTACTTGAAGGCAAACAAATCTAAGTTTTAATTTTCTGTTCTGGAATGTTTGTAAACCTTCTAAACTTTGCTGGACAAGACCTAGATGTCAACCATGATGCAGTAAGTGTGCCAGAGAATGAAACCACGGCCTCGAGGATTCACAGTAATATGTGTTTTGCTTTTTGCTTGGCAATAATGTGTGGTGTAACAGACATTGTTCAAAGGCCATATTTACAACATGACGTTACTAAAAAGTTTTATTCTGACTCAGAGTCGGAGCTTGAACTGTCTATTTCAATTGACGACTTCCTTGATTTCTTCTTCATAGATTCCAGGAAATCTTTCACCAAAACTTTAGGAGGTACGATGTCTGAGGAAGGGAAAAAAGATAATAATACATAGTTTAAAGAGTTAATCACACTCATCAATAATGAATTTCAGGAGGGCCCTCAAAGTGAAAAAAAAAAGGAAAAGAAAAATAAGACAAAAACTATGAAGCACAAAACATAATAAGATAAGAGTAGTCCCCCCCCCCCCCCAGGTGTAGTGGTTAGCACGTTGGACTTCAGATCTCAAGGTCGGTGGTTCAGCAGCTACAATCTCGGACAAAACTGTTGAGACACTTCGGAATGAATGAGAACTTAGGCCGTGAACATCACTTACCACAACAAATCTTCCCACCTCTCCCCCTTATCAATGTTGCTTTGCCAACAAAACCCCCCTGAGGATTCCTCAGTCCCTCCAAACAACATTGAGTGAGGGGAGGGGGGGAGCATTTCTGTGATCTTGTCGGTGTTTCCATACAGAGAAATGTAGAAATACGCTTGCTAATTGCGTTTGTCTCAACTAGTTTTGTCCAAGATTGTAGTCCCTGCCATCGTGTTGTTTCCTTAGACAAGAAACTTTACCCCACATTGTCTCTCTCTACCCAGGTGTATAAATGGGTACAGGCGACATACTGCTGGGGGTAACCCTGCGATGGACTAGCATCCTATCCAGGGGGAGTACTTAGCAATACTCTAAGCTCAGTACATTTTTTAACAACTTGTAATTTTATTATTATTATTTAGTGTGTCTCCAATTAGCACCCTGTCTTTATAGGGAGCTAGATCAATTTTGACACGTAATTAAAGTTATCATTATTATTATTATTATTATTATTATTATTATTATTATTATTATTCTAAGCTGCTTCATGCTACAGAAACCGGGATAAGCTCCGGCCATGTGGGCCTCCTAGGCTCGTGTGGGACTTCACCTTTACCTGATGTAAGACTAAAACCATTTCATCACTTAAAAGATAGCAAGCTTGATCTAAATCGTTTTAGTTTCTAAACAAAATTTAACTTCTGCAGCAGAATTATTGGAAAACTGAGGAAAATCGGGAAACAAAAACGCTTACCTCCTAGGAACTGAAGAGCTTCGTCATCTTCAACTGCTTTTGCTGCAATTCAAAGGTGATAATAAAAACAATAACCACATTTTTCATTTGAAAAAGTGGAGGTAAGAACTGACGAAGATGTGAGTCACATCAAACCATGTTTTACAAATTACAAAATGTCATGATCTTTTTAAAAATTGTGACAGAAAAATCAAGTTTACACAGTATTTTCATTACAATGGCCTAATATATCTGTGACAACCGCAAGGATATAACACAGCTAGGACAACCAAATTTTGTAAATGGCAACGGCATCAATAGGGATTTTTGAGATAGAACACTTAATACAGTAATTGAAAGCAACAAATATGTGCACTGTATACACTAACACACTGTGTAGTAAGTGCAGTGGATTACAATTGAGGTAAAAAGGTACAGTTAAAAATGCCATGAAAGATGGTAACTAGGGAGTCCACTGCTTAAGAGAAATTTCAGATACAATAGCTGAATACATATTAGAAGATGGAAACTCCTCACAGACAGAATTCCGACTATTTTTCCATCTAAACCGATGGTAAAATAGGAGGGAAAACTTGTCTTAGACAGAAAACTGTCTTAAATTCATATTAGATGCGAAAATCACAATGAGCTTTTTTGCTTGCCCTGGTCTGAAGACAAGTTTCCCATCCAAGATGGTTTTCCGTCACTAATATGAATTTGGCAAGTGATTCAACTATCACATGAGGGGTGGTTTCCTTCACCACTGTGATTGGGAATTAAGAATTTCAATTGTGAAGAGTCCTTCAAAGTAAAATCATCAGGATATGAGCAAATAAAATATACTTACAAAGACCTTTATATGTTAGTTGCTTTGAGTCTCTTTCCTGTTTATGAGCAGAGACTGCAAGATAATCTACAAATAACTCCTGCAAGAGAAGAAGATAAAATGGCATTCAGACCACAGGGGCACCTAACACAACTGGAGTTTCTGTTGTGTTAAGCAACTAAGAGTGTTGCGACTCCCCACTGGATGGGACGCTAATGGGTCTAACAATAGACCAATGGACAATTGACTAGCAAAAGATGGATCAAAATGCACTAATCACGTTTTGCAGTCTTCTCAGCTAATAACATCACGGCTTAACTGACAAATGACCAATAACATCATAAGATTGTCGACCAATCAGGACAACGACCCAGACCAGAGACTTATAACATCTACTGACGATTCACAGTTCACTTGACTCTGATGACGACTTCCACTCATGTTGTTGAAACGTCAGTCAATGTCATCGCAAACAGTCCTTCTCAGGACTACACTCTCTTGTCTGTCGTGAGCAATTACTGTTATTACAAAGAATAGAAAAACTACAATACAAAATGTATAAATACACATACTTATGACATCATAGCTTCTATAATAATGCGAATTTCAAGAAATCGATGTCATGTTTTGCACCATGATGATCATTAAATGCTGGCACTCTTTTCATATAACCAAAACTGCATGCCGTTTGAGTTTTAGGCTTTCTTCTGCTCAGGTCAAGTGACCTGCCATATATGGTTGTGACTCGAAAACCTTGAACACCTTTCCCATAGAACAAACATGGTGAAGCAGCTTACAGTGTATCTGTGGAAGTTAGGGTTTCTAAGACATGATGATTAGAAACTTCTCATAGCAACAATATGGTAGTTAGGAGTCTGCCGCCTTAAGGTTTCTTTCTGTTATAGCAATGTGGCTAGCAAAACACTGCCAGGTTCTCAAGAAATGAGCATCAAGAAGCTTCCTTAGCAACAATGTGATAGATAAGATGGTCTCTGTTTAACCACGACCAATTAATTGCAACGTTCCTCTGTACAGGGAAAGGAAAATGCAGTACAGTAGTTCACGTTGGGCTTTAAAGTCGCTGATTTCAAAAGATAAGTAGCACTTGCCAAACTTGTTCTTCCATATTTTCATACATTGTCTAGTTTCATTACCCCGTCTTACATACATACTCTCATTGCACAAAGACAGATGAACTGAATGACAGAAAACTCATACAAAGTCAAGCATTTGGTTCGTTGGACAGCATGGCGTATTTGTAAACTTCGGTTATGAGCTTATGCACTTTTTACTCCAATAATTCGCCCCAAAAACAACTTACCGTAGCTTTCGTTACAAGGAATACGGACTCTTGGCTGAAATGAGGCAGATCCGGAGAGCTTTTCATGATCGTTTTTATCCGTGCTACAGGTAATTGTGTTAATTTTCCCGCGGCGCCATCGCCACTCGTTTTGTCCGCCATATTGTGACTCATATTGTATTAATTTTTATTAGCTGAAGCAGCAAAAGCACTTGCCAGCGGTGTAAATATCCCACAATTCCATGTAAACTATTCATTTTTTAGAGTAATTCTTTTTCCAGCGAACATCGATTAAGCTTATATATTTTCCCATTTTTGGCCAAATTGTCTGGATAAATTTGTCAACAAAAGTATGGACGACAGTGAAGAAGGCCTCAGCAGTGCAGAAAGGGAAAAAAATTCTGCGGATTGCAACGCTGAAGTCATGCAAACTGAGATTGAAGATGAACAAAATGCAAGAGCCTTTCTCAGAGAAAGATTTCTTCGTTTGCTTTTTGCATGTTACAACAAGCCAACGTGTTTCTCGATGCACGAGAAAACTCAGGTTCAGGCGATATTTCGTGGTACTGATATTGACATGGAGAATCTGCAAGTGTCTGAGCTACAAACTCCCATGGGGGTAGTCCCTGAGGCACTTTTGAGATCATCTGATGTGTTGTCTTTTACAGTGGATTTTGAGAGTGGATTCAGCTAACACATGAACACGTGGGGGCAACTTCTATTCCAAAATTATCATGAAGATTTCAGAGCTATCCTTATCACTGGGAGCAAAAGAAGGTCATCTTACATCACTCTGATTGTCTTGATTAATAGCTGATGACAGACATTTAATGAATGGCGATACATTTGCATTTATATGGAAGAGGTCTCTGGCTGACACTGTCAGTAGGATTTTCATTTCACTGTTACTAACCAAACCCTTGGCATGTGAAGTGAATGAAGGAAGTGTGTGGTTTAGTCATTGCAGTTTACTGTGAGAGCAAACATCTGCATGTAGAAAGTGCCTACTATACCTTGTTCCCAGGGTCTCTCCTCTAAGCAAGAGAAGAGAGACTGGGAATAAGTTGACTACATGGCTGCTGCCTGGTCTTCAGAGTGTGGCAAGTGCATGTGCAAGTTTCCTCATTGTTTCTTTATTGCACACTGGTAAAATGCCTCTGCACTCACATAATCAAAAAAGTCAAATGCCTGGGGGTGGGGGGGATGGGCAGTTTTGGAATTGACTGGTACATAAAGTGGTGGAGAGCTGAATTAGATAAATTAACTGTAATGAAACTGATGCATTTGAAAAAATCATAGTTTCTTTGTTAATGCTACACTTGCCTGGTGTTACAAAGGTAAATGTTGTAATGTTGCATGGTTAACTAATAAGTTGAATCTTGAATCTAAGTTGGAAATTAAATATGGAACATGATATTTGTGGAGCCAATTCGCGTAACACTTTTTGAATAGGGTTGTAAGGACTGAACTGAAGGTATTGGAGATCATAGGGTTGTGTGGGACTTGATATGCTGTGTGAGCTACTTATGGAATGTCCAGCTATTTTCTCCTATTTTTTCATGTTTTTTTCTTATTTTTCGTGTTCAAATTTCCTATTTTCCTATTTTCTTGAGCCTATGTGCTGCTTGACACCCTGCCAGCGTCCTATATTGTTGATACAGAAGCGTAAAAAGGCGTCTGTTCAATTAGGAACCCCCAATAGACAAATGCAAGATTTATTCTCCAGGCCAACTGGCAAAAAAATCTGATGAAATATTTTAACAATAATGGGTAGTTCACATGAAGGGACTTGGTCCCTGGGACTAGTCCCCATGTGTGTGCTGACATTAAAAGAGCAAGAACACGACTGCACACCCCTTGTTACAGTTTCCATGGCAGGCACTGTCATGCTTGCCTGTGTGGTATTGTAGTTAGACTATCCCTGAAATAAAAAGGGGCTGATTATAGTCTACCACCTTTTTTTCAGAAGTATTCTTCTGCCAAATGTCTTGAAACTATTTCAAACTTGAAAAAAGAAAAAGCAACCAAACACTTGCTCTTTGAAACGCTTTAAAATTGTTTAAAGCAAGTGTGTATTTTGTTTTGTCATTTGTCCTAAACAAGGACCTAAAATGGAGGGTGTTGTCCAACACAGGGTAGGTATTTTAGGGCTTTTTTTGTCCTAAACAGGGTCAGGGATTCAAACCCTCAGCACCAACCCTATACCAAAACATGGGTGAAGTCCCCCCCCCCTCCAGAAAAACTGTGAACACTTAAAATATCCTGGAACGTTGACTATATTGTGAGCAATTATTTGATTCCAGTTCTTGCTGTGACAAACTCTTGCACCGTTGGTTACAATAATATTGGAAATTCCAGAAATTTTTTGTGCATTCACATTTGTATGTGCTGCTCTGTAACTGTGTTCCCACAGCAAGTTAACCCTTTACAACTGTAAGCCCTAAAATTGACAAAAATGAAATTTCTCTATACATTATTACTACTCATTCAAACATTCAAGTGACGAGAATGAAGAAAGTGATCACCAAGGATGAGATGTCCTGATATTTAGACAAATTCTCCACACTAGTTCCATAATGTATAAAGAACAGTAAGGAGAAGATGCCTTTTATATCGGGGCTTAAAGGTGTAAACCATACAATAAGGTTGTCTTCTATGCAACCTGACTTTCTCTCTGACTTACACCCTGATGTAACACCATTTTTCACAAACAAGACATCAGTGTTACTGAATATTATTCTTTTATTGGTTACTACTAAAATAGTTTCAACTACAGGTGTGACTGATTTTCATTATAGTATAACGCTAAATTTTGGCATGCTCCCATTGGTCAAAATCGATCATGTGACGTGACGTCTCTCCTCAGTGGGTGCCTATCAGTGCATAGTGCCCGTTTTTGGCAATTTTTGCTCAAAATTTAGCATTGTACAATAAAAACAATAGAGTCCTTCTATCTCAGACCCTATGTGTGATAGGTTCCCTTGGAAATTTGATGTTCAAACTTCACATGAGCCCTTGAACTATGTTCTCGGGCTAACATTTGTTGTGAACATCAAATTTCCTCGGGCAACCTGTCACACGATAGTGCCTTCAACAGAAGAACTCTATTGTCTAAATAGGGCTCCTAACAGAGTAAAAACTATCAAACTCACATCAAGCTACACATATAAAAAAATCATTTGTTGCAAGTTGAATATCAAAGTAACAGGGCCACTTCTATAACAAGAATGAAGCTCTGGTTGATTTACCTGCAACAAAACCAAGCCCCTCAGATGACACAAATGTGCTATTTATATGAATCACTAGAGGCTAAGCTATGCAGTGGCTGAGAAAAAGCATAAATACAAATTGTCTTCTGACTTACAATTTGACAAAGCCATTAGCTTAATCACATAAATGGCCATTCTGTTATACTTTTTGTGAACAACAATCAAGAAACATTTTGCTAGGAAATGGCATATACACCAAAGATGTGATAATACTATTGGAACAAATTAACTAATATTTTATTAACTATGGAAAGTACGAGAAGACAACATTTAACACAAAACAAGGTTACTGTAATGACTTTTTCACTATCTTGAATAGACTGTTATTAAAGATATTGTCTTATCATGTACTAAATATTGTAAATTACATTGAAATGCATCATGAAAGTCCTTGATAAGCAAGTAAGGTTCTAAGTGCGAGATGTATACTATGAGTTAATGGCTGGTGTCAGGTAATATTCCATACAAAAACAAAGGGCACACTTACATGTCAGTGTTTCAACAAAACCTGCTAATAATAAAGCACTCCGTCTTGACCAAAATGGCAAGAAAATGTGAGAATTGTCAATGTTACAAACAATCTGCCAATTTTAATGGTCCATGGTCTTCTGAGTATCCTTGATGTCTTAATGGAAATTCCTGTAATATTATGTCCAATTCCTATAAAATTTGTGGCTAATGACATACAACTTTCTTGACTTCTCATTAATTTTGAAAAATCAACTTCATCCTGTTCACTGTCACCATTCATCATCATGAACATCACCGGTCGTCATCATCCATCACTGGTGTCATCAATATCATCATCACTTTCATTAGAGCGCTTTTCAAATGAGTGTCGTAAAACCAAAACAAAAGTAATTACCCCAGCCAATCACAACAGACACAAATTACCCAATGAACCAATCAGAACTCAAAGCAAGTACATGTAACCGGCGTCAAGCGCGGGAAAAAACGTGCGAGCACGAGCAAGTTGCGACTTATTGGTTTGAGTTTTACTCCTGATTGGTCGAGAAAGTGGCGCCTAAGGTTTTAACCAATCACAGAGCGAAGTAAAGCAAAACCAAAGCAAAACACGAATTACTTTCGACACTCAATTGAAAACCGCTCTATCGTCACCCCTAATCATAGTTAATCATCATCATCATCATCATCACTACCATTGTTGTCATTAATACCATCAGCACTGCCATCATTATTCTCACCCTCATGACCATCACTGCCATCGTTGTTTTTTACACCACCAACATTGGTGTCATCTTTGTTGTCATCACCACCAGCGTTGGTGGCATCACTGTCATCCTCACCATCATTGGCATCATCATCACCATCTTCCTCATTATCATCACTACCATCATCGCTGCTATTGCTGTTGTCATCCTCGCTGTCGTTGCTGCCATCATCATTGTTATCACTGCCATGATTGTTACCATCATTATCACTGTCATTTGGTTCCTCTTTGACTTCACCATACTCAAGTCTTTTGATTTTCTGTCTATACGCTTGCAACTCCTTGTGCATCTCCTTTAGCTTGAATAGCAACTGCTCCCGGGTCATAAAACGATGATTCACTTTTGCATTCGCCTTTCCAAACTGATCTCTATCTCTTTCAATTTTTTGACGTAATACTTTTCTGCATTTTACACATTCAACACATGTTGATTTTGAAGCACATACAAGTAAGCAGCTGCTAGAAAAAGCCCTCATTTCTGACTTGCTAGGATCAGATGCACAGCTGTACTCTGCAAACCTAACTTCTGAAGAGGTAGACATTCCAGGAAAAGTGAAATTAAACCCTTTACACAACTTTGAACTTGACATACACTTGGCCAATAGTTCCAGCTCTTCTTTAGGGTTAGCCATTTGCCCCAGCTTCAAACCTAGATCTTTTGGGTAAAGTTTACGGCCGTGTGAGCTGATGGTACAGGCATACTGAGGGCTTTCATCTCCTTGGTCGGCACGTATCTCCGTGACGACTCGCTCCCCGTCTAAAAGCCAGTCTTCCACTCGCAGAATTGACAATGACTTGTCATTGTTTATCACCACCTGCCACCCAGGGACCATGATAAGATGTTTACTGGCTGAGCTGTCTGATTCAGACTGTGAGGAAGATTTTAAATCCTTTCTACGCAGGTGCTTCAATGCACGCACTCGCTTGCTTCCCTTTTGAAAGCGACGATTTGTAAAAAATACTTTTCCATCCCAAAAATCACGAATAATTGGTCTGAGTCGTGCTTGACAATGACTGACAGGCTTGCCACCATTCTGCTGCGACATCTCTTCATCACTTTGCAAGTGTGCCACAATGTCTGCCAAGCGATGATAGCAGTCATCAGGATGATACTCATAATGTTTCAAAAGCCTATCAATGAATAACAAAATGTTACATTAGTAAACAAACCAACGTGTGCTAAACTATGCTTCCCAAATAGATCAACTATCAATATTCCGACTTTTCCCTAACAAAAGTTAAATTTCCCTGACCAAACAAACTGTACAAGATACAGATAGTATTAGCCCCTAACCTTCCCTTATAGTCATCTGTTTATGCCATCTTATTATTAATAATGACAGTTTGCATTGTTCGTTCTACAAAAAAGAAAAAAAAAAGGAACTTTGCTGAGGTGACAATTACCTGAAATTTTGGTCTGAACCTTTGATACAAATAAACCAGTGCTATTGAAAATTTCAATTTCTCTGATTTTTCTTTAAAATATCAATTTTCCCTTCCCATGACTTTTCTCTGACCTTGAAGTTCAACATTTCTGATCCTGAACAGTGGCAAATCTGTAAATCGTTATTTTATAAATAATTTTAGACAGTGATGGGTTTAAGGCTGAACAGACATTTTCACGGCTTACAATGGAAACCATGAAATGGTTTACTTTTGAGGAGCATAGCCATTTCCGATGACATTCATGAGTGGTTATACACAAAAAAAGGAAACAGTTCACTCTTGAGGCGATAGGAGATTGCCAGTAAGGTCAATTCATCTCATCATGGAGGGGGATGCAGTTTTTGAAGTGAGTTTAGAATACCACTTATTTACATATGACTGAATGCTTGGAAAAAACGAAGTATAACAAAACAAAAGGGGCAATTCTTGTTCAGTGACATGCAAATAACAGTCGCTGTGGATGACCAGGTGTTGAAGCCAAGATTTTATATGCAATAGCCCAAGATAGATTCACTCCACAGTACACGGCCCTCTAATAACGGCTTTTTGTTAAACTTCCAGCTTTCTAATGCTCCCTATCTCACAGAAGCGAGAACAGCTTGTTTCCAAGTTCATGTCATCTGGTGTTTCGAAAGCGTTTACACACACGCGAACATCCCACAAGCGCTAACGATTACCCTTATTTGCGGCTTTTTAACTAAATCTACCTGAATAGAACAGATGAATAAATACGCAATTTCCGCTTTATAATAAAAAAGTGGTAACCAGTGGAAACCCTGAAGTTAGAACCAGGCATTGAACAGTTGCCTAAAGAATAGAGCTTGCATGCACACATGAGACTTGCATGTGAGATTCGAGAGGTGCCATATTTCACTCACCAAAACTTCACAGACAAGGGAAACGTATGACCAGAAACTTTTGTTTTCTTAGCACCAGCTTCTTTTTTTATGCATTCTTCTTCCTCGTCACCTGGATGGACACGTTTCTTTTCCTTAGAGGCCATCTCTTTTTTGACAAAACCAAACAATACCACAAGAGATCGACAGACTCGAAGATGGCGCTTGTCACACCTCAACCAAGTCCCTCTCCGCCAGTTTAACCTCGTCCCAGGCTTTCTCCTAAACCACAAAAAAAGTGCGGGCGGTTGCGGGCGCACTCTGGGCGCGACCAGTCTGAGGTCATATGAAGGCACTCGCGTGGGGTTAAATTTGAAATGCAAAGTTTCCTTTTCCTGGTTCTACAATTTTTTGGCTTGTTTAGAAAATTTCTTGACAATATTTTTAGTTTTTGTGCGCAGAGGTCGGCGGTCGAATACCGACATTTGATTTCTTATACAAGAAGCTCATAATATTGCCGTTTAATATGGTGACAAAATGTTGGGAAAGATGGAACTTTTCCAGCGTATAGTTGTTTTTCGACTATGGATTCAGTCAGGTTTGAGGAAATTGTGAGTGGAAATGGCGCATTTCAAGAAATATAGCTCATTTAGTGAAAAGAGGTATGCCTTTGTGCGGGTGAAATGGAAGATCAGTGGGCAACCTTTGCACAATATTATAATACTAATTGGGAGCAAAAATTAGAAAGACGCTTATTCTCGCTCGAAGAGCGAATTTTTGCCCTAGATAGCAAGTACGTAAGATATAAACAAAGAAACACTGTTTATTTCATAAAATTTTATTAATTTTCAGTCATAACTCAAGCTTTGGCTACCTGTGGTAATAGATGATTGATTGGTATGTTTATGATATATATCGGGACGGGACAGGTGGATGTGGGTTGTATTTGTGGGGATAGGTGTAGGTGTTTGACAGCATATACTTACCTTGGTACGTTTTCCCTTGCTAGGCAGAATATTCAATACAACTAGATGAAATGTTGTCCGTCCATGCATGTTTGATCAACTAACTAATCAAAGGCTCCTGAGAGTTACCTTGTGAATCTTGACAACATAATAAAAAATTCCATTTTTAAAAAAATAAAATCGAGTTACCAATATATATTTACGTTTATCTACTACTTGTCAAAGGGGATTTTTGAACTTCAGCTTGCAAGGGCCAAAGGTTTTCTGGTTTCCCAGACTACACTCCGGCAGTGCAGTTTACAGTGCTGCATGCCATACTGTTGCCATGCACTGACTGGCACCAAGTTATTGATGTAATATATCAAACACAAGAAAGAGTGTTTCATCAGGATATCCAAGCACTGAGAAGTGGGTTGAAAAAACGAGGTGCAGCCAAGTATTTTTAAAACCGACTTCGAGGTGTGGCTGTGAATGGTGCGTTTCGATCCTCACTGGTGTGAAGTTGTTTCCTGAGAGGTCCAATTTAAAGTGGTTTATTGACGTACTGCTTTGGAATGACGGTAAAGTTTATTGATTGGGACGTACACTCGTACACCCGTAGGGTTAAGGAAGCTATCCACAAAAGACTTCACCCCGATTACTTCAACAGGGATAACGGAATTGAAATTCCTGAAGCAAGGATACCAGCGATCAAGAAACACAACAGGAGACCGGTCTGCCAGCAAACCACTGAGGACACCACTTCAATTGAGATCTCTCAGGAAACAACTTCTAGCTGGAACAATGAGGATTGAAACCCACCAATCACCATCGTGATATATGTGGTGATGCATGACCAGTCGACCTTATCGCCTGACAAAGACTAGCGGTAAGCAGTCGAAACGTTGTGAGCTACAACTCAAGTGACCACATCGTGAGACAAACGATATACACATTATTATTGAATTCACCACGACGAACAATAACCATCTTTTTTACGATGTATAAACATGCTTTGGTTATAATTTCCTATAATGCAGGTACACTCCTTGTATTTTCCTCATTTCTATTCATTCCATAATAGCACTCACAACAATATAAAAACAGTCTAAATGTTATGTGAACATGGTATGAAGTTTTGAATCTTGTACAGGAATGAACATCATACCACAATGGAAACACACAGCAAACATTCCCTATAAATAACGCAAATTATATTTATTTTAGTATAAACTTACGAAACGAACTTGAAAATCATTATTTCTTAGGAGAAAACACAGCAGACATTTTGGCATTTGCATATTTTAATTTTCCTTTGAGTAGATGCCTTAGATAATAAATTAACATACAAAAGCATTAGATGGTTGACATCAAGCTGCATTCTTAAAATGCCACAATCAAAATCCTCCAAATGAAATGACATGAACTACTTTGGATGCCAAACAAATGTAAGTTAGGTCAGGTAATTTGCAGAAAATGAAATGATAGTGTTAGTCATGCTAACTCGGATTTCACTCCCAAGATTGCATAAGATCAAAATTAAAGAAAAATAGCAAATTCACTTTGTAGAACACTGAAAAACTGAGAGCACCACAGGACAGTGCTGTGCAACAGCTTTCATTTGAATGCCACACCATGGGATTTCATCCACAAACTCAAAAGTTAGAGGCACATTATTGAACAATTTGGCTGTTGGTGAGTTTAAAAGTTATTGTTCAATAAGGAATTTAGCCTGTGAAGAGTCTCCTATAGTCAGAGAATAGAGCATCCGTGCTCAGCTCAGTTCTCTTCCTGACTTATCTACCCCACATGAAGGAGCCTGTCAAACTCTAGAGAAGCCAATGATCTTAACTGTAGTTGCCAACAATGACACTGAATATTGAATAGTGGGTCTAAAATGAGCAGCTGAAGACCTGCCTCGCACCTAGGTGCTTCTTTTTCTGGGCAGTGCAAAGGATCATAGGAAGGCTGAAGAAATCACAAAACCTTCCCTTGGTGCCTTGCAATCTCTGTGAAGCCTTTCTTCACTTGCTCTTGTGCCAAAACACTGAGAAGGGCCTGGGTATGAGGCAGACACACTCATGACTCAGGACAGCACTGTTTATGATATCTACCTCATGAAATAAATTTCAAATTAATAAAGATAACAAAAATTATGTGGACAAGTTACGTAAAAATTCATTAACATTGTATTTTACAGTCAAAATACTCAGCGCATTCCGCTTAATATTTAGCAATGATTTTCATTAATCAGAAACAGATTGCATTATTGGAATCAAAATTCTATTTTTAAATTGAAGATTGAAATCTTCCAATGGTAGACTCTTGCGAAGTAACGAATGTTAAGGTGATTCCATCGAAATAGAAGGAATATTTAAAAATTTCTAAGACTTGGTCTAACGGGTAATTATGTTCCTAACATTTCCAAAATGCAATAAAAAATAGGGGTCACCGAGCTTGTTTTGGCACAAAATGGATAGCCCTTTGATAGTAACTATACGACCCGCAAGGTTTTCCTAGGAGACCCTAGTAATCAGAAATTAGAACCATAATTTCTTAAAAAGTCATACCTTGTATTGAAATATTGGAGCAGTTCAACAAAGTGGACATTTATCTTGCATTGTGCACTATTTTAGTTGAACAGGAATTAAGGATATGAAAAAAAATTAAAGAATTTGCCCCGTGCGTACATACCCTGCTGTACCTAAAGGCGTGTTCTTTTCGGCATTTAAATAAAAATATCTCAAAGCAGAATTTTTAACTTTTCTTGAAATCGCAGTATGTTGTACTCGACTGTGTGCCATTTGAATTTATGCATTAAAAAATGGGGGTCACCGAGCTCGTTTAGGAGAAAACGACCTGTTATTTCTCTGAACTGCTCATCTTCCACACAAAACCTATGAAGTTCCGAACGTGCGCGCGCTACTGCGCGCGCTAATCACGCAAAAAATGATGCGTAGAAAGGATGCGCAATGCAATTGAAGGGAATCACCTTAATTGGATTGTTACTTACATAAGCCAAAAGTTCACACGTGAAATATGAAACCGTTAGTGGCTGTTGGTTTAAGTCAGTTTGACATAACAGGGAGTTTTTCTTAATTTTCAGGAACATTTCTTGTGCATTAACAGCACACTTGTTTTTAAGAATTTATTCTTCACAGTTTTATAACAGCAGACAGCTTCTTCACGTGTAAAAGTACTTGCAATTAATATTTCATTGAGTGAACACAAATCAGGTCAGATACGTCAAGCAGCCAACATTCTGCTACTTGCACATGAACATTCGCCTGATGTCAATATCAAAGCAGTCAGCACTCCTTATCTGGAACAAGGCTACCGTTGGAACAATACAACAGTCAATTTGAAAGTGGAATTTTGATTCCAATAATACAGTCCGTTCCCGATTAATGAAAGTCATTCCCAAATAATAAGCAGAACGTGCTGAGTATTTCGACTATAAAAAATGTGCTGTAGAAATGGTTGATAAATAATACAGAGCAAGTTATTTTAAGGCTTGTTTAAAAGCACCATGCACATGAAGTCTTCGTAATTAATTGTGATATTCCCATTCAGGTTCGTGTCCCTTACTCTGAATGCATCTGTCAGTGCTCTTAACATCACACAGCTCTGGATGAAGCTGTCCAGCCTCAAGCTTTGACGCGCTTGCCTGTCAAACCTGTTTGAACACGAGATGTAAAACATTATGAGACATGAAGTTGGGGCTTCTCAGTTAACAGAAGTAAAAGATGACTCACTCACTCAGGCCTCAGAGTGCTATGTGACATAGCAGGCCCCAAGGATAGGAAGAGGTTTTCATGGGAGGGGGAGGTGCTTAGCCCTATGCCCACCCCCAGGGGAAGTCCTTTGTCAAGCCTCTCTCTCCCCTTTGACCAATCTGGCAAGCTTGAACTTATCAGGGACCAAGGGATTGTCGATCGATCTATCAGTCAATCAACTGGGATCATTTAGATATGCTATCGTCACCACTGCGACATGGTGACATGGCCAGCGTGAAGAGCAAAAGGTGGAGTCTTCTCTCATTCTCTGGGTGGAGGGGACTTCAGTTTAGAAAATAAAACACATCTAATTGTCAAAACTGTTGAGAGATATTTTACAGTACCTATCTAACATTTTGGTCATTTGATTAGTTTATCGGTTTTATCAGTTTAAATTAAGACTAATTATTATTATTATTATTATTATTATTATTATTATTATTATTAGGGCTTTCTTCTACACTCTCCTTCATTTGGGGAGGGCTGATACAGTAACCACTAGCACTAAGTATCAAAACAATACCTTGTAACCACCAGGCTAACAAAGTTTGCTGACACATTGAAGCCCATCTCAGCAAATGCTCTGTGTAGTTCATGGCCCTCTATTGCTCCTGATCTGTCCTGATCATATCTGTCAAATGCTCCCTTCCACTGGTTAATGTACTGCCACAGTTGTTGAAACTCTTGGAAATTTATGGTGCCAGACTGATCGCGGTCAAAAATACCTGGAAATTTTTTAACATTAATTAAGAAGAACACTGTTAGTCAAGATAATATCGTTGGGATAAGATGTCACTCCAGACCAAATTACAAGTGTCAAGCTACATAGAGACAGTATACACAATTGTAACCAATTTCTAGTTGGGGGGGGGGGGATGGGGGAGGGAGAGTGGATGAAGCTACGCTATTGTACTGCTTCCCTTTACTGCTTCCCTTTACTTCCACTTCTTGGGCCCTCCATTGGTTATCATACATCTTTGCACTTTTGATAATTTATATGTTGTGAAAAATTCTCCAAAACTGCACAATTTTCTGTTTCTTCTCATTCCAATTCCAATTCGATCTGGAATCCGAGGGCCACAGGTTTGTCAGTTGAAAAACTGTTTAGTGTCAACCTTGTTAACAAAGTCAATTTATTTATTTACTTTTGTTTATTTATTCATTCTTGTACCCCAGGTAAGATGGGATATGAGCAGGGTTAAAACTTGGCGGTCGCACGGCCGCCCGTGGCGATTACAAATTGTCCAGGGCCACTAAAAGTTGAGGTTTGATCGTCCAAAGGGCGACTATGATTTGAGAAGTGCGAAAAGAGTAGCAATAACAATAAAATAAAATGTTCTTTCCTTTCTTTCCTCGACTCTAAGTTCATCAATTGTAGTAAAAGTTAAGTTCTAAAGCGCAAAATTCAAAGTCGTTCGTGATCGAGTTTTTTGAACGCTCCGATATGTCGACGCCATTTTGATTTTACTGACAGGAGAATCCAGACATACCCAGAGTTCCATGCGGTACGTTTTCAAATACTGCTCGATATAGTAGACTTACTTTTCACCTGAATTCAAAAGCAATCGAAAGAAACTTAGAATGGTGATACTGAAGTTTGTAGATGTTGACAAGATCGTTTTGTCCGTATTTGGAAAATAATGGTCCAGTTTTTCTTTGGGAGTTTATGGACCAAGTCAGAACCTACAGGTGAAGAAAAGAGCGAGCAAGAACAAGACGAATGATTCCCAACATGGACCGAACAGAGCTTTTATTACTATAACAATTTTACCAATTTCTCGACAGTACATTGGCAAATGTGAGCTTTCAAGACAAAGTTAAGATCAAGCAAATGTGTTTTGGCGTTTCAGTCAAACACCCTACTAAAAAACACGGGCTCAAACAGCCGTGAGATGGTTATTCAAGTAAAAATGGTTAAAAAATTTTTTTTTGTTAGTAGAGGAAATTTGAGGGCTACTTTATTTTGGCCTGGGCCACTAAGAATTCAGGGATACTGGCCCGAGTGGCGACCAAGCACTGAAGTTAAGTTTTAGCCCTGTATGAGATGGGACGAGATGAGATGAGATGAGTGGAGATGAGGCTTGATTACCAGCTACTGCCTTGGGTGACCCAAGAGAGTGGTGGAAATTGAGCCTCAGATGAGATGAGATGAGTCAGAAATGAGATATGATGAGATTAGTTTCCCACACAACTTCATTTTTAGAAGAGTCGTATACTCCTCCCCAGTGTAATACGACTTTCCTAAAAACGACTGCGTGGAAGGCTATGATGAGATAAGCAAGATGAGATGAGAAGAGATGAGATGATATAACTTTACTTAAGTAGGGTAAGCTCATTCAGCAATGAGGCTGCAATTACCGGTATGCATAACTCCCCCTCCTTAGTCACTCTTACTGTTTTCAGAATCCATCTCTTACAACATTTTGTGTTAGGATCAGTACTACCAAAACTAGGCATCTCATTTAGATAGTCTTCAATAATTTCCTTACTGTCAATGCAAATATTTGGGAGAAATAATTTCAACAAAATCATCATGTCTTATGATAGTTTTGCATAAAATCCATCAATTGGAATTAAAAAAACTTAAGATATTACCGATCATTAGCCGGCAAGTTTCACTATTGAACTGTGTCCAGTTTCCATTCAGCAGTGCCTGTTGAAGCTCATCAGCTGTAATCTGTCCAGACCTGTCTCTATCCACTGTTATAAACCAATTCCACAAGGTGGGATCTGCTCCTGGTGGGGGGCCAGTGGGTGCTCCATAACCCCCTGGGTACCCCCCACCAGGAGGCCCATATCCCATTTGAGAGGGGTAGCCTGGAGTACCCCCATAACCTGTTTAAGAGAAGAAAGAAAACATAGAATCAATAGAACAGCCAACAACTTAAACACATTTTCTCCTGGTAATATTGAATCAAACTGAGCAGAAGATCATCTAAATAAGTTGTGCATTAGGGGAACATTTGTGCTTTATGTGAGCTATTTGTTTCTGCAGTTTCAAAGTAGAACTACTGAACTTACTGCAAAGCACCCTTGTAAATTAAAGCATTTAGATGTTTATCATTTGGACAGAATCTTGACTATTTCTTAATCAAATTCTTAATTGAATGATCACCTTACTGAAAGTTTGACTTTGCCTGGTGAGATGTCATTTTGTGTTCACTCACTCAAACTTTAATATAATGCAGTCACAAGGCTCAACAGGAGATGTACAAATGCTAGGATGTCTCACACATTACACCAACATACTTAGATTAATGTACCTCCACAAATAGCTTATGCTAATAATGGAAGGGGCAGCACGCCAGGGGAGGCACTCAAGGGAAGTTTGGTGTGGGTGAAAAATTGAGAGCCAAGCACCAGTTAAATTAGTTCTTTACAATGAGCACAACAGTTGTCTCAGATTTTTATAAAAATTGTTGGTACCAGACATGTAGACCATGTACCGCCAAAGTTTACACCCTGTTAATGGCTTCTGGTCCAGAAAGACACCCTGTTCAAGATGCTAAATAGTTCAATTGTATACCCTGTTTAAGACTTAATACCCTGAAAACCGTACCCCGTTGGGCAGCACATACCTGTTTAGGCCAAATAAGGGAGTGTCTCCCTCCCCTGGGGGGGTGGGGGGGGGGTGGGGGGACGGCAGACAGCAGTCAGCTTACAATCTACGAAGATGTGCTGGTGCTTCCAGTTTGCTGAGTGCCGGCAGAGCAGCGGCTTTACAGTCAAAATACTCAGCACGTTCTGCTCATTATTTAAGAATGATTTTTATTAATATTGGGACCAGATTGCCTTATTGGAATCAAAATTCTATTTTTAAATTGAAGATTGAAATCTTCCAACGGTTAACTCATTTGAAGTAACAAATGTTGATTGGGTTGTTACTTACATAAGCCAAAAGTTCACACGCGAAATACGAAACTGTTGGTGGCTGTTGGTTTCAGTCAGTTTGACATTACAGGGAATTTTTCTCCATTTTCAGGAACATTTCTTGTGCATTTACAGCACACTTGTTTTTAAGCAATTATTCTTCACAGTTTTATAACAGCAGACAGCTTCTTCACGTGTAAAAGTATTTGCAATTAATATTTTGTTGAGTGAACACAAACCAGGTCAGATACGTCGAGCTGCCATCAGACTGTCACTTGCACGCGAACATTCGCCTGATGTCAATAATAAACCAGTCAGCATTCCTTACTTGGAGCAAGGCTACCGTCAGAACATTACAATATTCAATCTGAAAGTGGAATTTGATTCAAATAACGCAATCCGTTCCCGATTAATGAAAGTCATTCCCAAATAATAAGCGGAACGCGCTGAGTATTTCGACTGTAAAGCTTTTTCATTGAAAGAGATGTAGCACTAACTACTTTATCAGGAAGTACATTCCAGATCTTAACACCCATCTTGAAAAAAAAAGTAACTGAAAACTAATACAGTGACGTGTTGTTTTTGCAAACTGTGACTGAGGCATCATTACAGAAGTTCAGAAGTTCCCATGTATATTCACTTGAATATAAAATCCAAGACGAAGCGTCTCTATATGATCGCGTCGCTTTCGGCACTAAATAACGAATTCGATCATCACCAGAAACAACGCGCAATTTGAACTGCAGTGTAGCTAAGACTTCACGAGTCAATAGGAGTGAGTTAAAAGACTACATGAACATGTAAATAGTGTATTTAACCTTGCTGAGGTGGTGGTTGACCGCCATATGGATGCCCATAGCCAGGATATTGACCCGCCATCTTGGATTGTTTTGAGGATCGAAGCCGTGTGGCGAGGTCGCTTGGCCCTTCCAACACAGGATACGCAAGTACAATAATAAGAGTTTGTAAGGGAGCATTCAGGAGTGAAATTTGTGATCATTAAATGACGAGTAGGGGTCGGGTGTTTCTCCTCCTTTGTATGAAAAGACGGCATAGAAATCGGGAAACAACACCGGGTAACATTTTCTCTAACTTAATTGAACGATACACTTGATTCACGCGTAGTTATTCTCCCCTCACAAAGGTCTATATCGTCGGCGTTACGTCCCGAAGGAAGAGACCTCGGTTAGCTGGGAAGTTTATTTAATGATTCGAACTGATCTTACGCTACCTTTGGTCTTCCTGTGCTTTGAAGCAAACACAGGGTGTTAGGTGGGAGGGACGGAGGGCCTGAGTGGGATGGTGAAAAGATCGGGCAGCACTAGTCATTGAGCATTTGTATGCTTGTCCCAGGACAAATATCCTCTCCGTTGGTAAAATCGATGCTTTCGGTCAAATTCACCCCCAGTCATCGAGCTGGTATCTCGTATCTGCCTTCCCAAGATGAGGCTGAAGATATTGCTTTAACTTTCTCTTTCGCAAGTCCGCTCTCGTCTCCTGTTTCTCACTAGCCTGTTCCAGGCGTTCAGATAGTGGAGCGCGAGCGAAAAAGAAAGCTAGCGAAAGAGGGGGAAAAAACGAAGAGTTTCCCCTCGTTTTTTTCCCGCTCTTTCGCTCGCTCTATTTTTCCCTCGCGCTCCACAATCTGAACGCCTGGAACAGGCTAGTTTCTCACAGGTTTGGTTTATGAGGGGAAGACAAAAATGGAGCCTAACAGGACTACAACCAACGATAACCGTGTCATTTTAGCGCAGTAGACTCCTGTTATCCCGAAAACGCAAGGAAAACTAAAGATTGTTGGAGAATACGGAGGCTAAAATAGCCAACAGTAAGCCAGCGAACATCAAGCAAGGGCAACGACTTTCAGTCCCAGATGAAGCGGGATTCGAAATTGCCGGGGTGCGAGACTGCGGCCTTCTGGAAATTGAAAGGATTCAAGTATCAAAAAAGGTTGCAAAATTTTGATGGAAATAACGAGGCAAAAATATGCGAGGCTTGGAGTCTTCGAGCGACCAAAGACCACGGCCATTTTCTGTTTTTGGCGTACAAAAAAGATGCAATTTTTCAAGGTCCATCATCATCGTCGTCGTCGTCGTCATCATCATAATCATCATCATCATCATTGTTTTAACCATTTTAACACACCATATCATTACGAGAAAGGGTGCTGTACGTTCATAGAAAATTAGTACAAGAAACAGTCCGAGTTGGAAAAGTCTCAGGGAGGAGCCCCCCAAGCCAGCCTAGGCACAAGGATGAGAAAACAGTTCAATGTCACCACTTATAAACGACATCATTTATTTGTGCAACCACCTTTCAATTTTAATACAGCAATTCAAAAGTCTACTTTTCTTTACATCATTTACATTCTGTCTACACATCCGCTTACATTGTACAAGGCGGCACTTGTCAGTATTACACAATAAAATACAAAACCCTATCCATTGCATCATTACACCGATATTAATATGATGGCGGGCTCGGAAAAATGAGCCCATAACAATTTAAAATTACACAGTCTAAAACCTAAAACGGCAATAACTTCCAGATGTGCTTTAATTAACAACATGATAACCTTACATTTATGATTATAACTTTATAAATTTTTACTCACATTTTTTGAATACACATGAGTGGTACGAAATTTCACCGAAGCAAAACTGCCATGTCCGGCACACTTTCGGAAGCACAAGTCCTCCTTTCATGGCAAGCCAAAACGAAATGACCCGATGTTAACCGAAGACCTCCGAAGTGGAGTTGAATAACACAAGCTCAAACCGACGGACAACAGACTGCCAAAGGAACAGATCGCCAAAGCGACCGACAGACAACGGAGATCTCTGAAATGACCCGACAGCTGCCATGAGAGACTTGTACTAACGCTCAACAAAACAACAAGTTAATTAGAATTGAATATATCCAGGTCTTCTCTATACAGTTGGCTGGTTACAAAGCAATAAACCGTATTCGCTGATGGCCATTTACAAATGTACAGAATGTACAGGTATTTTGTTACAAGTAGGCCAAGGTTTACACCTAATAAACTTGAAAAATCCTCACTTTACATAGTTTAAATTTCTTACAATGCTCTGAATATTATGTATAGAAGCTCAGGTGGACTGAGTTAAGTTCTGTAAATCCAAATATTTACCAACATACGTATAAAACATAGAAACTTTGGTGTTTTATGACATATTTTTGACTATTTAACAATACTAGTTAAGGATGGTGGTTGTTTTGAGAGGATAATTTAAAAAAAATATTTACTGTTATGATAGAGTGCAAACAGTATTTCCGTGAAAATTTGTAACATTTTGTACAATTTAGTTGAAAAATTGTTGAAGCATGAACAGCCGCTTATTTGACTAGATGACGAGAGGAAATTGACTATTCACAAAATTGCACAATTGTGCAATTTTGTTTTACTAATGTTTCACGTAAATACTGTTTGCACTCTAAATTACAACTCAATCATTCATTACACACTAGTTCACAGGATATTTGTCAGCTACCCACCCCTCCCCCTTAACAATGGTCACGGCATTTTTGCTTCAGTAAATTACAAACTTTACACTTAAAAGCCCTTTCTGTATGAAGCAAGAACCTTCCAGTTTGACACCAATAGCTACAAAATCAGTAAGTGAAAACGACCTTTCGTGGCTAGAATGTTCTGTGAAGGGAACTTAAACGTAACAGAGACAATTTCAAAGTTATCGTTTCAGTATCTCGAGAACACCAACAAGTAGAAGATCAGGCTCAATTAACAAAACTAGCCCTGGCTTACTAAAAAACTTGAAAGGCCTGGTGGCTGATGACTTTCCAGTTTATCAATTAGAACGTGATTTAGATCACTTCACATTGGATTAAATGGAAGTTTAATGTGACGAGTTAATTTGCCAAATTTGGTGGACCGACAACAAATACATGTTGACAGAAGATGGGAGACTCGAGAAATGTCCAAAACCTTTCACGTAGTATCTTCTTTAGGTAGCAGGAAACAATTTACAATAGATTAACGATCCTTAGCGTTCTGTACATATGGTACAATTGTACATTTACTTAATATACATAATTAAATCCTTCTTGAAGGCTCTTGTTTCATAGTATAGCTTTCACTGCATCAATATTACAACAGTACTGCATCAATATTACAACAGTATTGCATCAATATTACAACACTATTAAATCGATAAACATACAACTCCTAAAAACCCACACTAGATATTAAGAATGCTGTATAAACGGCTTATGACCTCCACTATTATTGTCCCTTGTTTACAATTTGTTCAGTTTTAGTATGTGCATCCTAACTATCAAAAAATTCGACCCTCCATGGAGAAGGAAAATATTATTAGAGCTACGTATAGGATCTTCATCTTATTAAAACATATAATCCACAATAAATTTGTAAACGATAATAATTAAGCAAAATGATTTAAATCTTCTTAGCATAGTTGTAATCACTGAAAGATAATTGATTAAGAATCCTAAAAGGTCACTGTAAAATAAAATGTTGAAATAGATTTACTCCTTAACGTGCCAAAACCAGGTTATTTTACGCGACTCTATCATGTTCAAGAACAAGCTCAAAAAGAAGGCATTTTACACACAGAAAACAGAAGTCTCCAGTAATTTTTCTACAGAAATCAAGTAACAAAATTCCCATTTCGTTTCAATCTTGATCGGTTTTGACAATCCCTGTCATGATTTTATAACTTTAAAATCTTGGAACTATGCTTTCCAGTTTTAGTCAGTACTATAGCTAGATTAAAACAGTGATTTCCAAGCTCACTGTCTTGTATTGTCGTTATTCAATTCTATGACCAGTTACAACTGTACACACAAAAGAATCACAAAAAATAACCCAGTCCTATAATCATTATTATTCCAAGCTGCTTGTTACTTTTCTGAGCAAACAATTTTTAAATCGTTAAAGCTTAACTGCCTAAAAATATAACAGGAAATAAATATTGCCAACAAGAGCCATATTAAAGAAAACTTCAAAGTAATTAAAATTACTTAGAGCACGTCAAATGATAGGAAATAATCTCAGGCACGTGTTAAAGAGAAAATCTACAACATCTTATCGGATATTACAAATAAATTAATAATTAATTTTCATCAAAAGCGGATTACTTTAAAGATTCACATGCTTAGTCACATGAATGAAATTTTAAATCATTCCTTCAAAATATGATAACATAACGACACAAAACAACAGATCATTGGCTGAGAAGAAAATGATTTCCACTAAATTTACCTTTATATATTATGTATATGTTACTAAGCTGAACGAAATAGATGAGATATGTATTCCTAGGCAAGTAACAGACCACTGGTCATGTCCGTGGGGGTAAAATTGAAAAACAATCCCTTTAAAAGCCTAACAGACGACTTAGGAAAGAAGAAGACCATCGGATATATCACAAGGGTGAAGTCCTATCCCCGCCCCTTCCCTCTGGAATGCGCACCAAAAGGTGAAGAAACACTCTACATGAGAGGGCCATTACTCAAAGGGAGAAAGTCCGGAGTAGGCTTCATGGTCATATAATACTTCTCTAACTTGGCCAGGATGTGTTTGCCATAGGTGTACTTGCGAAGCGTCGCCACATGTGGTCTAATGCGGTGCATAAGTAGTTTTCGCTGTGGAGGCTCTGCCACATCAATCATCTTCTGCACGACATAATTTGCAAATTGATCTTTCATCATGGTGTACAAAGCACTAAAGAAGAAAAGGATAGAGAGAAAATTAAACCCACTGGAAGGCTACACCAACAAAGTTTTTTCATGGCACACTTAGCGTGTACACTTGCGGCACACTTAGTGTGTCCATCTAAAACAATGCAAATGCTTTCCTGAATCAGACAAACTCATAAAAGTGATGACAGAATTTTGCACTACAATAAATCAATCCTTCAGTCACTTCTTTGTTTCCTTATAGGAAATTATAAGATGTGGATCAACAGATTTTGTCCGAAGACAATATCCTTAAGTTGATGTCTTTCTTTATTCTCATAACCCAGCTGACAGACAATGAAACAATGTTGTAAGGAGAAACTTGATGCTCATCACACTTACCTGTCTGAGCTGCTGCACACCTCATCAATGAGCATGGCTCTTTCAGCACGAGAAGCATGAGACACACACTTCTCAACCACATTGCTGCAAGGCACAAAAATTCAGGAATATTTTTAGGTTTAAAAATACTCTGCTCTCAGCCCTATCAAAATGTGCCAGCGGCCGGCAATTTTGCACTCTACACGCAATCACTTGCTGCTTGTTTCAAATTGGAGTTCCCAAGGAACCTCCTAACAGACAGAAAGACCCAGTCCATGTTGCACACTTCTACTATGTTGCCTGCTACTATAAATCATTTTGACAGGGCTGTGTTCTTGCGATTACAAATTTGCTAAATACTGTCTGAAAACAAGCTCACAGTCTGCATTTTTGTTCAAAAGGACTTTTGGTCTCTTATTCGTGGGAATTGGCATCTTGAGAGGGTTAGAAATATCAAGCAAAAAGATTCAAAATTATTTCTTTTCCTTGTAGGGAAAGTGAAGGCTGGGTGGGAAGAGGGGAGGGCAGGACACTTATCTCTCTAATGCAACATCTGTTACCTTGCAAATTTATGCTGGCTAAAAATAAGTATGTTTCCTCTGAGTTCATGGACAATCTTGCTCTTGTCTTCAGGCGTGCCATGTTCCAAAACATGTTGGATCACATAGTTGCCATACTGATCTTGCACAAGTCTTTCAGTATGTTGATGCAGTTCATCCAATATAGGAGATGTCTGCTCTGGCATGCAGTGCTCAAGAATGCGCTGAATAACACGGCAGCCATAAGGATGGGTGGACAAGGCATACACCTGCAGATAAACACAAGGTATTATTATCTAGATAGCCGCTGGATATGAGAAAGTATGTGCTGATTGGTCCCCATCTAAGCTCATATAGCATGAAATGTATTTTATTTCAATTTACTTAAACACATTTAAGAATTTCACCTACAGACTGAAAGATTCAGAACCATGTAACAACTGCTGGTTTGACCCTAAGATGTAAAGAGACAGCCATCAATGGTTCTGCAGTGCTTTCAATAAGCACTGATGACCGACAAAGTGTCTGCAAATTTGCTCAAAGGAGTCGGCTACTATTTTCCCTAAATTGAAGTAGTTAAAGAAAGATCTCTTTGAAACCTTGCTGATACAGTCGGCTACTCTACTCAAACCAGCTGCCTACTTCAAATTTTATAGAAAACCCTGGTTCTGAAAAAGGTACTAAGATGTAAGGAGACAGAGTCATCAATGGTTCTGAAAAAGGCACTGTTTTGTCTCAAGTATGGAGCAAACCAAAACCATTCTAACAGAGAAGACTTTAACTTAACACACCTGCAGCTTAAACACAATATTTAAGCATTAGAAAGAAACAAACAAAGGTGAAAGTTACCTGAGCTTGAAAAGCTCCAATAATAAACTGAAGAGAGGATGGGTCTACACACTCAATGCACTTCTGTACCACATGATTTCCATTCTGATCTTTGACACATTTCAACACATGTCCATCCAGCTCTCTTACCAGGTCATTCTGAAAGGGTACCAATTAAAAAATCCTTTTAAATTTTGCATTGTACAATCACACTTCTAAGACAGGACCTTTAACTCCACAACTTGAGAGAGAATGTAACAGAATTCTGAGCAGATTAGGGTGGTGCCACCATTAGCAATATACATCAATTTGAAACAAATTAAATGCTTCTTACTCAAAAGCAATGTGATAAACATCAACCTTCCAATTTTCACTTCATCTGTGAGAGAGTATTCATTACGTCTTTACCTTTTTGTTTTGGGCTTTCAAATGGCACACTTTCAATCTAAATAAAGTTCAAATACCATCTTGAAAACTGCTGTGTGCGAGAAGCCACCAGCCATTTTCACAGCACATGTGATTTTGGATGAAGTGACAAACTCTACTTCCTAGGGCCCCTTAAAACCTCCAAATATATGCACAGTGAATGCAGGGCTTGACACTAACTTTTGACACCGCTTTCCACTTTGGTAAGTAGATGTCAAATTTTACTTTCGATCTCAAAATTTTATTCTCCAAAATGGATTACAGTATCATAGTTGCTAACCGTGACAAATGGACAAGGGTATACAGGGTGTACTAGAGTATACAGGATATACAAGGGTGTAGAAGAGTATACAGGGTGTACAAGAGTATACAGGGTATACAAGGGTGTATACAGGGTGTAGAAGAGTATACAGGGTGTACAAGAGTATACAAGGGTGTATAGAGGATGTACTAGAGTATACAGGATATACAAGGGTATGCAGGTGTATGAGAGTATACAGGGTGTAGCGACCTTGGGAACGAGGTTGTACAAGATCTTTGGAGTATACAAGAGCGTACAGGGCATACAAGGGGATACACGGTGTACAAAAGCATATGGGGTGTACAAGAGTATACAAGGTGTACTGCAGCATACAGGGCATACGAGTTGTGCATGACCTATTTCAGAACAATACATGGAGGCTTACATGATATACTGATCATCATGAGCTCTATTGATCTTCCAATATGCCAGAGAATGCGAGAATGGTGCAAGTTCATCTTTTTTGGAGAGCGAAATTCATTGTGGGACGGTCATTTTATAATTTTATTTACACATTTTTTTCATTACACCCTTTTAAGCATAAAATTTGCGTCCCATTATAGCCCAAAATTTACTTTCGGATCGGGTAAGTAATTTGGTTCATTTCCATTTTTTTTACTCTCCAAGAAGTAAATTTACTTTCCGATGGAAATCGGGTGAGTGTTAGTGTCGAGGCCTGGAATGGATTTTGATTGGTCTAATATTTTTTTGGGGAGGCAGGGGAATATTGTGTACATGCACAAAATCATGGGCAGTTATGAATGGCACAAGAGTGAATGGGTTGACTAACCAATTAACCCTTTAAGCCCCAATAGTGACAAGCATCTAATTTCTCCTTACAATTTCACAACTTGATCAAACATACAGGTCACGAGAATAAAGGAAATGATCAAACATAAAATGTCTTGATATTTGTGCAAATTCTCCCAACTAGTGCCATAAGAAATATATGGAGAACACTAGGGAGAATGTGCATGTTGGATTAAGGGGTTAACCAAACTAAGAACAAGTTATCGCACCTGAACATCAGGAGGAATACACTCCAGAGCCTTCTGTATCACACGGCATCCATACATCTGCAAGGCAAGTGGCAAAACATGGCCGCGAATGCAGTTAGCAAGGAGATGCTTCTGTTCAGGACTTCCAAACTCAAAGAACTTCTGAATCACATAGTTTCCAAACACGTCTGTCATCAGACTGTACGCTGCAGGGAGGATTTCATGGAAAACCATCTGCTTCTCGTTGGGGGATGCCCGTTCTAGCTTCTGCTGAATGAACCTTGAGCCATGCTGATCTTGTGAGAACTCCACAATGTGATTGGCCAAGTCCCGTAGCTGGATGTTGGGGTAGCGGTTGTTGCGAAAGTCCTCTAACAGCCTGCTCCGACCAGTTTCTTTACCCCTGGATCCCCTCAGGCTGCTGACTCCTAATGCTGATGTTCCAAACTGCATCCCACCGAGGCTGCCAAGAGATCCTTGGTACTTAGTTTCCCGTGGTGCAGCTGCAAGTTGCATGTAGCGTGAGAGACCATTAGAGATGGGACTACCCACAGTGAAGCCAGACTGTCCTCCATATCCTGATTGGCTGCCAAAACCCGACTGGCCTTGTGAGAGAAGAGGAGGAGTGGGAAGCTCCTGAGGAGCATTGTATGAAGGTTGTGCTGATATGGATAAACTGGTAAGGCTGCTGACACCACCTGGGGTTGTGTAGTATTGAGCAATTCCAGCTCGTTTACTGTAGTCAGTGGCATTCATTGAATCTCTTCTAGTCCCTCCTCCAGGGATAGTCCCCACAGCACCTACTCCAGAGGAACCTCCCACCACGCTGCCAAGCATTCCCAAGGCACTGCTGTTTAACTGAGGCTGCTGCTGTGTTTGCTGTCCAAACAGTCCCATGCTGGATGCTCCACCCATCGAGCTGGCAGTACCCATTCTTCCTGCTGCCACAGAGCTGGCGCCTGCATTCTGTGCATTCACCACCACTGGGGACACCATTCTTAGTGTCCCCATCTGACCTGCTGCCATCTGTGCTGTAGCCATGTTGTTCACATTCTGTGCATTCCCCAGCACTAAGTTTCCTGACTGGTCATAATACGCAGTGGCTCCAAGACCTAATGGGGCAGTGCCAGGAGGAGCAATCAGCTGGTAGTTGGTGCCAGGAGATGCAGCTGCAGCCATGGCCTGCTGTTGATGCGATGGCGGTGTCCCTATAATCTCCATCTGTCCCTGCATGGGTCGTCCTGTCATCCCACCAGAGTTGGAACGGAGCAGCTGTGCATGCTGAGCCTGTTGCTGTTGCTGTTGTTGTTGCTGCTGTTGGAGGTAGCCTCCAGTATTTGACGCTCCAGCTGCCGAATACACACCCCATGGCTGGACACTGTAGGCTGCATACTGAGGATGCACCACTTGTGGGGCGCCACCACTGACAGCACCAAGAGACGGGTTACCGTACGGATCCTGTGTGGGTTGAGCTGTGATAAAATAGGGGTTTGGATGGCCAAGACCAGTGGATTGCAAACCAGACTGCAATCCTAACTGCTGTTGCTGTTGTTGCTGCTGTTGTTGTTGTTGCGCAGCCATAGCCAGTGCTAACTGATGCTGATGTGTCACTTGCAGAGATTGGCCTTGCTGAGAACTAATCACATTTTGGTTCTGGAAGGAACTTCCTGAGACCATTACGAAGTCTGAAGGACTTGTAGGGGTACCAATAACTGGCTCCCGCTGTGGTGCAAGTGACAGCTGTTCTAGTTGTACACTTTCAAGAGGATCTATCAGGGCCACAGGCGGGGCAATGTTTTCAATAGGATCTGATTGTTTATAGGGCTTGGGCTTGCTCTGCCCCACTGGTGGTTGAGGTGGGAGTGCAGATTGGGTGGCCTGTTGCACATCCTGCTGTTGAGAGCCTGAAGTTGGGGAGGGCTGTCTGCTGCCAGGAGTACGACTAAAGAAAGACAAGAAAAGAAAAAGTAGCAATTTTGGATACTATTGTTAGACACCCACACTCAAACGAAGAAAACCGTGAACACTGAAAATATTTCTGGAATGTTTATTGTGTTTTGACCAATCACATGTGAGACCTTGTAACCGCAGAAAACAAATGGGTTTCTCAGTCACGGAATCGAGTTGGTTCTCCATTTGTTTTGAAAGACCTTCATCTTAACCTTCAAGGATTTAAACTGTTATTTCTTTTTATCTGATAGCCACATGCACTACGGGAGCGAAAAATGTGTGAGGGGTCTTTGGCTTGTTGCGGCTGCATTGTAGCAACGACCGCAGACTGTCAAAAGCGGCGTTTGTCATTCTTCAACAGCCTGGTGTACCGTTGCTAAATTTGAAAATATGTCATTTTCAAAATGTGCAACTACACGTTATATGATGCAAACCCGGCTCGAAGGCACGGATGGTTCAGCCTAAATAAATTGAATCAGCTGTGCTGTCAATGGACGAATTTGGAGAGAGAACATTGCCGTTTTTACTGTCGCTTGAGTTGGTTTTATTTGAAATGTCGGAAACACTGATCGTTGCGTCGGTTTGTCGAAAAATTTTATTCGGCAAAAGCGCTCAAACCTATTTTCGCTTGCGTAGTGCGTGGGGCTCTCAGATAGAAGGGAATAGCACTTGCAATTTCTGTAAGATAAACTGGTGAAGATCTTTCGAAACAACTCGATTCCGTGACTGAGAACCCATTCGTTTTCTGCGGTTACAAGGTCTCGCGTGTGATTGGTCAAAACACACATTCCAGGAATATTTTCAGTGTTCACGGTTTTCTTAATTTGAGTGTAAAAGTTGACAGTTTGAAACAAAAACACAGGAATTGTGTTGGCTGTCATGATAGTTTATGACTGGTACTTTCCTCCCTGTAGCGAACATCTTGAAAACGTACAATGTTATGACATTTAGATAAATTCTCCTTACTAGTTCCATAAGAAATGTATGAAGAACTGTACAGAAAGTATGCATTTTTATATCAGGGCTTAAAGAGTTAAGGACAGTTCACTTGGTCAAGACTAAAAAATCACAGAAAACTCTTCCTCTGTATATGGACACCTCAATGATGTGGAAACTCATCCCTGTCACTTCAGCGTCCATGTTGAACAGATCCAAAATTCTGTATTAACCCCTTAATGAAGTTTCTCTTTACATTATCAATACTTGTTCAGACATTCAAGTGATGAGAATAAAGAAAGTGATCACCAAGGATAAGATGTCTTGAAATTTAGACAAATTCTCCTTACTAGTTCCATAAGAAATGTATGGAGAACAGTAAGGAGAATATGCATTTTCATGTCAGGGCTTAAAGGGTTAAAGAGGGAAACTACAGGCAGGCAGTTTGAAACAAATGCAAAACTGGTTATGGTCGGCTAAAAATTTTCACAAATTATTATTAAAATTCTCAACGACATCTGGAAAAAGAAAATTTAGAGATAAACAAGAACCTGTTGAAAGGTGCTAGATATTATGCTTAAAAAGTCTGAAAGCATTAAAATAAACCAAACCTATTTTACACAGCATGACTTGAAGCAACAAAGGCATTTTTTGTATAAAACAACCAAAAAGACCATTAACCCTTCAAAACAACACATTTCACTGACTTGAGAGGGAATCTTTTTCATTTAACGTAAATATTATTCGACATGCCACACTTATAATTAAGAGTTTTCCTGTATTATCTAATCTACATACGCTGTTATTTTTGCATAACTGTTTCACAGATCTGTTAGCCACCTTGAGGTGAAAAACCACTTGTCACCTCCCATAATCACTAGGACAAGGGAAACCTCAAAAATGAGAACAAGTGACAACTGGAAATGAACTTCTTTTAAGATAAACTAACAAACCATTGGCATATCAGAAGAAAAATCCCAGCAAAGGGGCTATGGGTTACAATTCTTTTAGCATCAAATGAAATGAAAACCATAAAATTTCATTAGCTCCGACAATGATACATGTATCACACATATGATAAACCCAGAATTAAAGCTCACCGATTGGAATCAACTTCAGTTTCAATAATTATCTTCCGCAGTTTCTGTAAAATATGACTTAAGTATACTATTTATGAGAAAAATTAAACAGTTTTGAATGTGGCTTTCTTACTTGGTATTCAATGCAAAATCAACACAGTAATTGTAAAGCATATATGAAAGTGATTGCACCTGCACAAAATGTGTTCAAGTACTGAGTAAAAATTGAAAGCACAATGCTACCTTTACATACATGTTTCAAGGGACAAGCTCTAAAAACGACTGGTTAACAAATTTCTCTGTCCTCCTCTTCATTGAAAATCAAAGACAAGGTATTCTAATCACTTTTAGCTGCAAGTGACAGCAAAAGATCTTAAGTAAACACAGCCAGTTACCTTTAAGACTTGATGAAAGCATTTTTAAATCCATCTGAACCACAACACACATTTCTCAATATGTAATTCTTTTACCATGAACAAGCAAATTAATATAAAAATCAAATTGATGACAAAGTGAACAGGTAGAGACAACCATACCTTACAACACTACACATGCAAATATAGCAGGTGCATCACAGGCACCAAAAGAAAATCCATACAAACTTGCTAGTTAATTTGCACAGATCATGGTTTGCTTTTGCTATCTAAATGGCCTGTATGTTCAAATACATCCATCTAAACTCAACAATTTCAGGAAAAATAAATTGATCTGTTTCTTGGACCCTAGGAAGAAAAGCTTGCTAAATGCAGCCCCAATTCAGACAAAATGCATTAATAAATTATGCCACTAATTTAGAATTCAGCTGCATAAATTAAACTTTTCCGTTTGCCAAGGTCAAGGTTTTGATTTCAAATCAAATATATCCAGAACCCAAAAAACTGAACAAAAATTATGGAAACTTAAGCTAATTGGATATCACACAACAGGGAAAGCGGTAAAATTATTTTACACAGCATGCACTCCATTCTTAGCATGTCACCTGCTTTAAGTTTAACACCAATCTATAATCTTGTAAATGTAGATGGTACATTATTTGTGTTAACAGTTATTAGGTATTAAATTGTATTTACAACTGTACATGTGTGTGTACAAGAGAAAAACTGGTTACACCCAAACATCTTTGAGCTTTTATCAAGGCAGAGAGAAATGACAGCCGGAAATACGTCTGTGTTTGCAGGCTAGTGAATACCCCTCTCTTATCAAAAAGAAATAAAGCAAATGAAACATCCTAAACATATGTTAAAACCCACAGATAAGCCACTTTCAAAATAAACAGGTAAATGGAACAGTTCACCTTAAAAAACTGCAGCTATAATAAAAAACATTTAAGGAAAAAAAGTGGCAAAATTGTGTCAACACTATAATTTCAAAAATGAAGAATGACAAGAGAGACATAAAAACCATTAAGGACAAGTGGCTGTTATAACAAAGAAAAATTTACAGTCTGCTAAGAACACAGACAGAAAAACAAAGTTACTGTTCATTGTATGGTTTATCCCCCCAGTAATGGTCACACAGTGACTCTGGGAAGCACAAGGAATATACAATGCACCACACCAAACCAGCGAGATGCTAGGGGCAGTTTTGATCTCCAACGACATGGCAAGGAACACACATCATAGGTGACGTGTCTCAAGGACGCTCAGCTCCCAACAGCCATTAAGACAGAACCAGCAGGGGCCAACCCACTGGATGTCACGTTGGATAGCACTGCTAAATACAATGTACACAGTTAAATCTGCCTAAAAGATGCTACCTATTCTTAGCATTTCTAAGAATTTTCAATTCTTAAAGTCCCAGTAGTGACAAGCATCTAATTTCTTCTTACAATATCACTACTCTATCAAACATACAGGGCATGAGCATAAAGAAGGTGATCACCAAAGATGAAATGTCCTGATTTTTAAGAAAATCCTTCCAACTAGTACCAGAAGGAATATACTGACAACTGTGAGGAGAATACAAATGCTGATACTGGGGCTTGAAGGGCTAAAAGACATACGGGAATCAAAGGAAACCTAAAAATGAATTCAGGGCAGTCATTCACCCTTTTTAAATGAAATTTCCCTTTACATCACCACTATTTATTCAAACATTCTGGCAAGCGATGAGAATAAAGAAAGTAATAACCAAGGATAAGATGACTCGATTTAGACAAATTCTCCTAACTAGTCTCACAAGAAATGCATGTAGAACAGTACGGAGAATATTCATTTTCATTTCAGGGCTGAAAGGGTCAAGGGCTGTAACCAGTAATACCTGACATGGCCATGTGTGCTTCAAGAGACCTCAAAGTTATGGGTGAACTTGGCCTCTTGTTGGTATAGTTGAAGGACTGAGAGCATAACCATCTTATGTCAAATTTTGGGCCATTTTTGTTTTGTTCCAGATGGCTTCAATTTTTGCATGGGACCTTCAATTCACTCAAGGAACACTGCCTTAAGTTTTTTTTCCCTGTGATTTGCACATCGTTCGCACTAGGACCTCTTGCAATGGGTGACAGATGTGTGGCCATCTGCTGATCCCTTCCCACTCACGCAAATCAGAGGGAAAAACTCTGGGCAGTGTTCTTTGAATGAACTAAAGGCCCCATGCAAAAATTGGAGTTGTTTGGAGCCAAAAAGTGAAACGGCTGAAAATTTGACATAAGACGGTCATGCTCTCAGCCCCTCAATAGCCTGAGAAAACAGCTGACATTTTGTGAGGTCGCCACTTGAGCCCTCGCAAAACGATGTCTGAGTAATAAGCGCAGAAATTCCATACTTATGATGTGCACTACCCAGATCTTGGTAGTGCTTCTGATTGGTTGAAAGAAAATTCCCTCGCGGCACCGGAAGAATGACAACCCTGATTCACTGTAGCTTTAAAATGCTCTGTGAGTTTCCTGGAACCATAAATAATCCCAGCAGTGGTCACTGTGAGTGAATTATATACCAGTGAGAATCTTACCTAAATGTGCTAGGAGCCTTGTCGTCTTCGCTGCTTTGTTTAGGGGCAGGCTTTGGAGATTTATGACCCTCCTCATCATGAAGAGCATTTTTGACTTCCTCTCCTGTGCCTTCTTCAAATGGCGACCCTTCCTTGCTTCCCTTGCTGTCTCCATTTGGCTTGGGTCCCTTGTCAGATAAAACATCAGAAGTTGGAGAAGTGCCCTGTACAATGACAGGGAACTCACATTTTCTAGCAATTTCGCAATTTCCTCCAAACAATTATTTACTTTTGCGGGAACCCTGAGCCTGGCTGTTGTCAAAGCCATGCTCATGAGGCCTGATAAGGCCAAAACTGCTGTCCATGGCTGCTAACACTCAGGCTCACTAAAAATTTTCATCGTAGATCAAAAACTAATTCTCAGTACCAATGTGGCCACAGTGCCCATTTGTGGATATAGGTTACCAAACTTTGTCTCAGGCAAGCTTCAGGAAATCTGTACAGTGTAACATACAGGTTTAGCCGAAACAACAGGTGCATACAGAATACTTACAAATCCTGCTTTAATTATTTGCGCATCCAGCTCTTGTCCACCAGGTGAAGACGCCAAAACGTACTCCACCATACTAAGTCCTACTCCATCTGCAGACCTTGGCGACAGTACACTCTGTGACTCTGATGGAGTATTGAAATTCCCGCCTTTGGCCGGACGCTGTACCATGATTGGCTGCGACACAGCGTGTTCTGACTGTGTCATGTGGGGCACTGATGGACCCCATGCTGTCTCCCTCCACTGCTCGCCAAAGAAGATCCCTGATGTCATCCCTTGATTTTCTTCACCCGAGTCTTGCACATCCCAAAGTTTCTTTGCAGTAGAAGCAATCTGTAAAAAACAGATTGATAGAAAATGTAAGCAGGTACAATTAGAACGACAGAGAATGGAAGGGTGGTGAACATGTTTTCCCTTGAGAGGAACCACCTCCGACCATACTCCAGGTATATTTTTATTCATCCAAAGAACGATAGGCAATGGTACTTGGCAATGGATATTATCAATTGCAATGGATATTATCTGACTGCAGCCAGGATTTTGGTGGACATTCAACTTTTGGTTGGCTGTTATCTGACGACCAAATGTTATTTGCAGCTCTGGGTATATATAGATGGTTTACTTCAACCTCAATCGTGTTAAGAAAACTGCATCCAGTTTGTCAGAAGGAAAGAACAGTACAAAATAAAACAAAATCAATAAAAGCCCTGGATAAAGCTGCAACACTAATAAATTATAAAACCAAATGATAAGTTAATTCCACCTACTTCCACAACTAATCAATAAAATTTATCTGGATTTAAATACCTCTTCTATTGGTGTGTCGGCTTTCTTTTCATTGTTGTTCAAAGACAAGCTCTGGAACTTGTCATCCAGTTCACCGTCTTTGCTATTTGCCTGAGTACAAAACAAGTTGGTTGACAAAATGAGCATCAAACTCTCCCACATAAGTCCAAGAAAATCAACAGTTTCTCATGTGACTTGCTATATCATTACAACTTTCAGGCTTCAAAATAGCAGCTGGCTGCCGGCGACAGCCGGCACTTTGGCCACTCTTGCCGGCGATTTTTCACTCAAGAAATAGAAAAAATTATATCCTATCCCTTGATCGGCAAAATCAATGTCCCTGGAACGTCTTACTTGATAGTAGACATTTCATATCAGAAAGTAATGCAGCCATCAACCCATGAAACACACACACATACCAATCTGAATTGGATGACGTTTTAAAAGCTTTCTAAAACAACAACAAGTTACAGAACGTTAACAATTATTGCCTCGATTCTTGTAAGTCAAGTCTTCGTTCTAGAGACTATCTCTATTTGCCGGCACTCTTTTTGTTCTGGCGTGGTTTCATACGTGATCGACAATGCAACGTTTGAAGAAATAGGCCAGACACAGGGTAGCAGTGCAGCAGCAATTCAGTTCTTTTTTAGGAACCGGGCAAATTTTCTTTCACGATTTCTTTGTTACCAATGTGTCTTCGATCCTGTTCCACTTAGCAGCTTGTCACTTTTTTCGTGTGCTTTTGCCTAGTCCAATTTAATTTGCTGGAGACCAAAGTAAATGTACCGTTGGACTGAAAATCAGTGTCACTGTTGCAACATTTATCATTTTCAAAGGCCTGATCTTATTTGTGAAACGCCAGCAAGCAACCTTGCCAGTCCACCGACAACGAGATTTCCATGCTCAAGAGAAAAATCGAGCAGTCAGAAACGTCGATAGTTAACCTTTAGGCCCTTACAGAAAAGGGCACATACCCAAGAGACTTGCACTATGTCGCAAAGGCAAACATCGCTTCTGAAGAGGAGTTTAAGACTCAAATACGCTCCATCAAAAGAGAGGCCGAGCGAAAATTCACAGGTACACCAACCAAGTTTCATTATCGCCGCGTTGAAGGCAACAATGATAAGTTGCGAAAAGCGAAATCTGATAAGTGTAGGTAAAAGAGAGAGACACCGATCGGGTTTAGCATAAAGCCACATGCTCAAACATAAGTTAATGTTCTACAGTCTTCTATGGAAACGATTCATCGATGGGATATTCTCACTGTGGAATGTTGATAAAAAGGAGATAGAAGAGTTTATTGTCCTAGCAAAATTAACCAAATTACGGTCCCTTCAGTCCATATCGTTTTGTTCTTTGAAGCGTGGTGTTCTCGAAAAGAAATGTCACCTTGAGTTTCAATCTCTTTCCAGCTAAAAACGTTTCACTCAAAAGCGACAAAGGTAATATCGGTTCATTATTCAGATGTGTTTTGCAAGCTTGAGAATGAGTGTTTAAACAGGATTTTTCGTTCAGTTTTGCCGGAAAAACGCTTTATTTGGTAAATTACAACGCAATTTGCCTGCAGCGGTGAGAACGGCAGTGACATGTCTTCGGTCACATCTGCATGAATTTGCTTTTGTTCGGTGGTGGATGTGGAAGTCGATCTGAAAGCGTAAAAACCGAAATATTTATTTGTAGTTATTTGTTACCGACCATTCGTCAAGGTTTTCGTTATATTAGTTTATTTAAGCTTACAGTAACAATCAGATACTGTCAAACGACAAATTGCAAAGAAATGAGTTTGTTTGGATTCGATTGCACTTGTCAAAACAACAGACGATATATTCCTATGCAAATACAAAACATAACATGGGCTTTAAAATAACAGAGTTATTCCCGTGGCTCACTCACTTGTTCTCAACTGTTAGTGTAAACATACTTGCTCGTCACGTTACATAGTTTGTGAGCTGTGATACATGATGGAGTTTGCCGTTGGTGCTTCTGTTGAAGCTGTCGATCAACCTGGTATTTGGGCTAAAGCCAAAGTTATTTCCAAATCAGACAATTCGTCTGTAGTGACTTTTCCATGGAGATCTAAGTGGGACCAAGAGAGATGTGACCTTTCCAAAATCAGAAAGGAAACGACTGAAGAAACGCTGATCCCGCGCCATCTTGCACAAAAAAGGTAAGAAATTATGTGCAGATAATAGAATGTTTGCGAGTGTTTTCGACTGTTCATGCTGCGCGCTGCATTCATGTCAATTTCCCAGCCTTTCCATGTGCATGCTTTGAGCGTTTGCGCTCCTGAACAGCCAGCTGCATTTTCGGAAAGTAATCGGTCCGTGAATTATGAAGATTCAATGAGAAAGAACAATAGCAGAAAATACAAATAATAATAATCGACCCACCAAATGTGGGTGCACACTTAAACTGCGGCAAAGTTGTCACGATGCTCATAGGTGAAACATGTTCACTACAAAAATGTGTATTTCCCACTGTTTCAACTGTGACAAGCTGAAGTGCTAACAGAACTTCAACAGTGAGGCATATAATCTTCTTAATCAAATACATAAAACCAGTGCAAACAAGGAAGCATACTAAGCTGGTGATTCCCTGACTGTGCTCTAAGAAAAACACCATCAAAGGCAGTGATTTGTTGCAATTTGCCACTAGTGGGTCCCTGAGACTCACCCCATGAAAAATAATGAGTCCCAGACCAAAACCAGTGAGTCCCATCTATCATAAATGGCGGGCTTCGGTGAGCTTTGTATGACATGCTTTATTCCATATTTGGTATGACCTTGTTCCTAAGGTCTTCTCAACATCAAAATTCATAACCACTTGATCATAAACAAACATGGTGGCATTTGGAATAGATCAATTTTATTAATAATGCAAGTAAAGACTTGTATTTTCCCCTAAGAAATTACTTCTAGATGTATTTTCGAGCCCACTGATATTTTCTTTTGAAGTGAGTTGTGTTATAGATTCTAAATTACACAAATGGGACATCTGATCGATCGTGGTTCATTCGCATTTGTGCGTCCTGAAGGATGCAAGCCATAAATTTTGTCTTTTAGGATTTCTATGCATCAGAGATATAGAACGCAGGGGTAACAAAATCATTGCAAAGGCAGAATTTGGAGACAGAAAAATGTCATGCAAATACAGACTGCCTACTACTAAAATGGTAGCGATCAGATTTATATAACTACTTCTACTATGACTGCCAAACACATCTTATCACACCAAAGGGGTAAAGTCTTTTAAGAATTTACACAGAAAAGTGAAAGTGCTGTTCATTGTATGGTTTATCCCCCCAGTAATGGTCACACAGTGACTCTGGGAAGCACAAGGAATATACAAAGCACCACACCAAACCAGCAACATGCTGGGGGCAGTTTTGATCTCCAACAACATGGCAAGGAACACACATCATAGGTGACGTACCTCAAGGATACTCAGCTCCTAACAGCCATTAAGACAGAGCCAGCAGGGGCCAACCCACTGGATGTCACGTTGGACACTACTGCTAACTCTGCTATAAACTGTTGCCAGTTACTGCTTCTAACATACAGCTTTTTTATGTTTGATAATATTAATTTTTTTCTCAAACTGAAATGGGTTTGTTTACAAAAATTCATAAACAATGCAACAATACTGAATGCTGTAGTCAAATTTGGCGTCAAAGCGACTTTTTCTGCTTAGTAAATCCATCATCAAATCAAGAAAAATCAAAAGGAAATTCTCATTAATTTAATGACACTATGCATAGCACTATCACTTGGGTATAAAATGGTGTTGTTAATAATAGCTTGAAAGTTTTCTTTTTACTGCCCTGTGAGCCCTCCTAACAAATTGCTAACACAAAATTAATAGGCCAGATGAGATCCTGATGAGTTTCCGTATTCTGCAGACATGTTTCTAGAGATAACAAGGAAAAGGTTGACACAATACAAATGTTTAGACAGCCTTGCTCACAGATAGTGACAGAACTGTTTAAAGCTAACAATTCAAATCAAAACAGAAAAAATAAAAGTGGCAAGGCTTCAAAACAAACTTACAACTGCATAATTTGTTAACTTAATGATTTAACCATTTTGGCCTAGTTAAGCCTTCTCCTAAACATGTAGATTACAATATAAATGACCAAAATGAAACCATCTATGCAAGAAGATTCATTCTCTCTAATGACCATATAAAGTTGATTGCAGAGTATTTGGACAATATCATTTATGCTTGTTGTGGGAAATAAAATTAAAACTACCATTCCTTTAGTGTGGATAAATAACGTGCCTAAAAGGCTTAGAAGTTGAATTTTTATGAGCTTTGAATCCATCTTGCAATTCTTAGGTATAATTTCCACAACACTGATTTGCATTCACTAGAACCAATACCAATTCATTTACAAAGCAATGCTTTCCTTCGTTTGTAAGAAAATGTAGTGGAAAATTAAGCTTTAGAAACACATATTTTCCCAAAAGGAATTTCTAACTTTCATTTTCAATTTCTACAACAGCTACTTCAATGATATTGTAGCTTAGCTAAGAGATCTCTATCAATTCATCTCTGCATCAAGACACGACTTGGAAAGCGGTGACAATGGAATCATTGTCAAAATAAAAGGATTCCTACTTTTATACATTTCAGCAGTGGGCCACCAATGCGATGGGAATAAAGAAAACAGCAAGACCGAACACTACTACTTCACGCAGAGAATCGCTGGCAAAATTTCGACATCGAACAACTCCGGTCAGCTGGATAGAGAATTCGTGTATTCAATTTGCAAGCCGCATTAGAACATTTCCGTTTTCACAATATCGCGTTGTGACATGCACAATTCAAACGATTTACAAGAAATTATGACGAGACGCTATCCAAGTAAACACAACGACGCTATAAGCTGTCTAATCAATGTTTCAATGTAAAACACAAGCGTAATTTGCAACCCAACCACTCGAACCGAATCACTTGTTTCACTCACGCTTACTACACGCCATTGAATGCTTTTTATCTGTTCCAAAGCTAACAATAAAATACACAGTTTCTTGTTGCAAAGGTGGACATTTTTAGTTCGTAAATATCTCTGGGCTCAGTTCACCTTTGCAAACAATTCACTGCACAAACACACAAGCTAGCAATAGTAATGTTGACAAGCTTTAGATTCTAACCCTCACTTGTTCAGACATTCCTTCACCGACTGACGACCATCTCTGGCCGGAAAAATTGCCTTTGTCGTTTTCTGCAACTGTTTTGGAAAAGCTCGTAGCGACGCCTTGGCGCTGAAAGAGGTAGCTTGCGACTTCTCCGTTCGACTTGCCACCTACAATTTCGAAGCCTTGGTTGCTTGTCTTCGATCCACCATTATTGGTGCGTCCACCAAGTTTTGGAGTCATACCATTATTTTGGTACGCTCCATCTTCCCATCCAACTTCGTTCATACCAAGAACACATGGAAAACTCATTGGACGGATCTAAACAGAAGAAAAATGTCCTATGGTCAACCAGGAGCACAGCGTATTGTAACTCGTAGCATACGGGGGTGTGACTTGCTGCGCTTGCAAAAATTGCGTGGAAGCAGGGAATTTAACAGCCAAAATAATCCGTAAGATACGAAAAGCAATTATTTGTTGCCTCAAATACTGCACAATAACATATTTACGACAAAGGATGGCCGTTCAACTGACCGGATGCAAAAGGCCTATGAAAGAAAGGCCATTCTTGGCATGGCCGTCGCTGGCTTGTCAGATAAGGACAATCCCGTGAGGCCTCACGGGCTGAAAGTGTAAACACGTGGTTTGCTTCTGATCGACTTTGGACACGTGCGAAAAAACATCACTGCAAATTTTTGCACAGGTCAAAATACGCCATGACAGGACAAATAACTCTTTGACCCCAGAGTAGTTACTTTCTCAATGATGAAACAAAATTCCAAAAGTTGAACAAATGTTCCAGCTTCGAATAAAGTTTTGCTGTGTTTTTCCTACAATCTGGTAGCATGTGAAATTAATATTTAAAACGCAGTGTTCGAGCCATTTAAATTTTCATCACTGATGAGTAAAAACTTGCTATGAGCAAGTGAACGTATTTCAGTGAAATGGTTTCGTATTACATTCAACCTTGAACTAAAAATTTTCCTGCGGAAGATAAAATTTGTTTCGTTCCGTTGATTTTGAAAAGTAAACAATCTCTGGAATGTAGCTTGGTTAGAATGTTTCCATAATTAATACACTGCAAGAGGCCGTACGCACAAAAACAATGCACGAATTTCTGCAAGAAAGTTTTAAGCGTATTAAAATAAAACAGAAAAACAATTTGACTATTTATTTGATGATTAAATTCTTTCAACGTCTAAAATGCCTTGCGGTTCATAGATATTGATTTGTTCCGGTTGAATCGGCTCGCTATGAATTCCCCTCACTGCCAGCTCACTGTATCAAAACAATGATTATCTTAAGTTTTTTCATGACCGAGTCTTTCAAGAGATCAAACCAAAATACTTACATGGTCACACTTAATGTAGCCGCAGGACTTTGTCTTCCAAGGCCAGTTGTTAATTTGAGATGGGAATGAAGGCTTTCTTTGAAGTTTGCTTGTCATTTCATATTTTGGTGTTACACGCCGAACTTCAAAGACTTCTCAGCACTAGCTGGTAAAGACAAGTGAATGAACTTCCGCCTCGCTTTCACGATATACAAGCAACCTGCCTCGCTTTCGCGATGCAGATTCTTACCCAGCATGCATTGCGTCGTATGTTATAATACATTTCACCGATATAATCAAGCTTCGCCGCATGAAAAGGAATGAACTTTTTCTTCTACATGAACTTGTTTTTGTTCCTTTTCTTGGTGTTCTACAGCTTAAGCATTGCCTATGCATCGGACGTAGATATTCAACAAAATTCAGGTATACACTGTGCTTATCGATCTTTTGCGCTAATATATTTGGCACAAGACTTGGCATCCGCGTATCCGTGCGTTCCCAGTCTGATCTCATCGAGTGGATTTTGTTTTTGTTTTGGTTTATGTTTCGGTACTTGATTGCTTATCCACAGAGGGAACAGACTGTCTTGTGCTTATTCACTCGTATTATTCAGGTCGTCAAACCCCATTACCTATCTTTGTTGGAATTTAGCTGGCCTGATGTCCAACTCTTTGTATGCTTTGTACGGTTTTGCTCAAGTTGAAGTTAGTTTTAAATTAAGCTTAATTTTATTAATGGTTAAAATTTTTCTAAAAAAGATCGTCCATTTCATCTTAAATTATTACAATCTAATGTTGCATTTGGCTAGTTTTAATTCAAATGGAATTGGTCCTTTACTTGAAATTTCTCTCATTCATACTGTCTTTTGTAACCACTCAACATTTCGGTTGAAAAGATGAGCAATTATAAAAATTGTCGTCCTATAATTGAATCCATTTTGTGTTTTCCTCTGGCAAAAATCCAATAACAAATGGTGACAGCGAATTAACACTTTTTGTTGTTTTACTGCTCATTCCAAATTGTGATAAATCTAGTTAAATAAGTTTAAAACAATTTTTCAAACTGTCTATATGGCAATCAGAAATCTTATCTCAGTCTGTACTTAATGGTGTATTTGTTCAAGTGGAGTACTTGAACAGTAAATCGTCTCTCTCTAAATTTAAACTTGAGTTATGTTATGTCCCAGCTTTGCATCTATGAATAAAACCTAGAGTGCTGACATTTTACCAAGTAGAAATAGTTTGATAATGTACATCTATAGTAATTAAAAAATATTTCTTTGAGTCATATATACAGCAGAAGAAGGCTTTTAAAAGTGTTCAAGTTTCTTGACTGGAGTAGATATATGAAAATTATTTTTGTCTATTTTTGTTTCTTGTGACTTACCCTCTGCTCGGGTCTTGGCCTGTTGACAGCCGCCGGAAGGGAAATAAAAACCATTCCAGATATAAATTGAAATTTTCCCTTTAAACATATCCAAAACACATTGTAAACAGAGACAACATTTTAAAATGAGGCATCTGTTCAATTCTGATCCTATAGCAAGTCAAACTGTTGTTTTCATTTAAGTGTTGACACTAAATCAATTGAAGTGTTGTTAAGTTAATTAGTAATTAGACTGGTTAGTAGTTTGAATTTTAAATCATCTGTGATGGTGTTCTATTGGCTTCTTCTCTATTGTATTTTCAGTTCACTAAGCTTGAATGTCTTCCACCTGTTTTCTTTGTCTTGCTTTTCAATTGATTGTAAGGTTCACAGACTTTGTGATGACACACCAATTCACTCCTGTGTTGTTTGACCCTTGAAATGCTTCACTCAAAATTATGTCAAATTTAATTGAAAAGAAATATAGTTATATAATTATCTCTAAGTAAATACTGCAGAAATTTTATAAAATCCCAATCAGATTTAAGATTACCCCAATGTAATCCCAATTTGTAGCTTTAATTTAATTGGTTACACTTTAGGATTTTACTCACAAACTAAAAATTTATATTACATCATTAAAGGCATTTAGTCTGTACTGTGAGATTAAGGGTGGAAAGAACCTAAAAAAATAAATATAATAAAAAAGTATAAATCCTGTTGTGTAAATAAGGAACCCACTAAATAAATACAACAGGCTTGTTTCAGCTAATAGATTTATTTGTGCTATTTAACATGTAGTATTCACCGCATTCTAAACTTGTAAACATGGTGAAAAATGTGACAAGCCAAGCAAATGAACCATATAGTCTGCACCAAGATGAAAGTTAGGTCATCAAAATTCATTGTTCTGCTTACGATTTCTTTGATTACATCACTTGAAAGGTTTTTTATCAGATAAAAATTCACAAACACAAATTAATAAAATTTTCCAGAAATGATCCTTTTGATGAAATTCATTGAAATTTAGTAACAAATAGTACCACAAAAGGTACTTGTCAGTAGCTTATATTTGTCAAATAATGAATGGTCACATTTACGAATTCAGCTGAGTCAACTGAGAACCGTCTTTTGCAGGCTAATAAACAGCACCATAGACGGCACCATAGAAAAGAATTGCTGAATTTTTCAATTTTTATCCATATTACCACTGCACGGACTCAAAAGTTGGAACCACCATGTTTATCATATAATAGTAAACAGTACAACAGGAAAATACTGCTTATAAAGTAGCTTACATGTGAATTTTTTGCATTTTAAAAGAATTATTAATATTGAAAGGCCCAAAACTTTTTTACAGCCACTATGTACAGCATAACAAACAGCACCACAGACAAGTACATGTACCAATGATAATAATCCCTGCAAATATTCTGTGACAACCTGTAACACTTGTGAACTATCCCACAAAAGCGACACTTTGTCAACACTTGATTAAACTATGCCTCTCTACTCCGCAGTCCTCCCACAGTCCCTCCTTGACTGCACGGTAGAAACGTGCGGAGACTGGGAAGAGGGAAAAATTAAAGCGCTTGGCCCCCGCGCTCCTGTTTTCTCTCTCCAGCACTCCCGCTCCTGTATTTTTCTTTCACTGGTATTTACTGACGGTTGCTTCTGCAGAGGAGAGAGAAACTATGCCATGTTGATGGAGCCTAATAAGGCTGAAACTGCTAACACTCAAGCTCACTGTTAATGCATGGCCATTTATATTTTGTGGCTACAGGGCACTCAAGCAGGCATGTGCAGTACTTATGACCTGTCATTATATCACGACAGTACCATTTTACTACGTTAGGACAAGTGAACGCAATATTTTATGTTAACACACACTGTAGAACCCAAATTGTTCGATTTGCAGCTAACGGGAAGTTAAATTGCCAACGAAATGGTGTGGAATAATGACTACAGTGGTACAGTGTATAACAAATGAATTTATGTTCATGGACATTTTACTCATTACTGGCATTTTTCCTTGCCCCTGTGCGGTTCAGAAAAATACTATGTAGTCTACAAAGTTCAAGCAATTTACAGCTTTTGGTTTGCATTTCAGACATATTTACTTCGATCTGATATATACTTTGTTCCTGATTATTATCTACATAAACCATGGACTAAAGTGTGTTTGCCCAATACAATTTTTCCAGACCAAAACTCCCTTTTGCCATTCACAGATTCCCTGCTCTGTAGAAAGTGTGGACATGACATTACTGCAGCTGCTAATCTGGACAACAGGGCCAGCAGACTTGCCCTGCGACAGAGGAATGACACGATACTTGGGGTCCAACAATGTCTCATCCAATTGTTCAAGAATCCTCATGGTAATTTTCTAACAGTTCCTTGTTTTAATTTTATGTGCGAGAGCATTTGAGTGCATGTACAGTCGAAGCTCTCATAAGCAACCACCTCGGGAATTCAGAAAAGTGGTTGCAACTAGAGCTGGTTGCTTACGAGAATGGGCTCTTGTAAGGGACCACGTAATGAAACAATAGAGTATGGTCACTTACAAGAGTTTTATAATTTAAATACTTTATTATTGCCTATCACAGAGCACACTGTAGGTTCGTGAATGTACAGGTCAACAAAACTTAGCACTTATAGTGAATATACTCTAAATGTGATCAAGAAGTGAATGCTTTTATTAAAATGTTGACTGAGTGGTTGCTTACGAGGACTTAAAAAAAAGGACAAGAAAAGGTGGTGGTCGCTTACGGGAGTGGTCGTTTACAAGAGCTTTTAATTACAGAGTTTAAGTGACAGTTCAAACAGGGTTTTGCTATGCTGGTCATAACTTGAACCGGTCACTTATGAGAGTGGTCAAAGGAGAGCTTCAATTTTCTGTTTTTATTTTCCATAGGTCAACATTTTGAGCTGATAACAGCCACGTCAGCCAATATCAAAACCTACGGTGAGGTAGGCCACTTGCAGAGAAAGGCCTAAGTCTGATTCTGTGTCTGTAGACACTGTGAATTTATATGGAGCACAACTGTCATCTGACTTGTTTGATAACCTTTCCAATCTGTGATTTACAGGCATTTGAAGAGCATTCTTGGTTTCCAGGGTATGCATGGCGGATTGCTGTCTGTCCTCAGTGTGGTGCTCATATGGGATGGTATGAAAAACCTTGTTTTCATCCACAGCAGCTAACTTAATTAAGGTTTTGAAACTAACAAGAGAATATGGCATGCAGGCAGTGTGTGTCAGCGCACCATCTATTTTTTGTAAAATTTATGAAATTCAAACATCTCAGTCTATTTCCACAGGCTGAATAAGATATCTTCGAAATAAGCTTCACATAAATTGCTATAAAATTCAGTTTTGCAGATTCTTTGGTGGACCCAGTTTACCACTGAATGCAACTGGAAAGATCTTAGGCTAGCCACAAATTGCACCAAGGCTTCGTTGTTTTAATTACCAGATGTAATCATCTGTTGTAAATTTCTTTTTAGGTCATTTGAAGATCCTCATCAAACTGATGACCATGATGGTACAAAAAAAGACGATCGTGATCATGACAAGGAAAAGGAAAAGGATGCGACTTCTAAGAAACCTTATTCTTTTGTGGGTCTAATTTACCCAAACCTTATCCAGGAGCACTGTAAGTTGAAGTTCCACACTATGCATTGCCTTTGCACACCACAGTCAGGTGTCAATAAGCCAGCTAGTTTAGAAGTTAGTCTGCCAATCAGTTTGGTTAGAAGTCAATCTACTTTTCATTTGTTTGGTCAGACAGACCAGTCAGTCAGTCAGTCACTCTGTCTGTCTGTCAGCCAGCCAGTCAGTTTGGAAGTTATTTTCATATTGAACTATGGTGTCTTCCAATCAGTTTGGTTAGAAGGCAGCTTGTTGGTCATTTTGTTAGCAGTCAGTCAGTCAGTCTCTCTGTAGTCAGTCTAGGTCTTAGTCAGTGTAGTAGTAGTCAGTCAGTCAGTGTAGTAGTCAGTCAGTCACAGTGTAGTAGTCAGTCAGTCAGTCAGTGAGAGTACTAATAATAATAATTTAGAACTTATATAGCGCATTTTCTATATGAATATAATCAAATGTGCTTTACAAGCAGGTGGAATTGGAATTTGGAAATGTTGGTTTTTTCATGGAGGGAGGAAAACCGGAGAACCCGGAGAAAAACCCTCAGAGCAAGGACGAGAACCAACAACAAACTCAACCCACGTATGACACCGGAACCGGGAATCGAACCCGGGCCACATTGGTGGGAGGCGAGTGCTCTCACCACTGCGCCATCCCTGCTCCCCCAGTCAGTCAGTCAGTGAGAGTAGTAGTCAGTCAGTCAGTCGGTCGGTTGGTGTAGTAGTCAGTCAGTCAGTCAGTCAGTGTAGTAGCCAGTCAGTCAGTCAGTCAGTCAGTCAGTCAGTCAGTCAGTCAGTCAGTCAGTCAGTGTAGTAGTCAGTCAGTCAGTCAGTCAGTCCCAGTGTAGTAGTCAGTCAGTCATTGTAGTAGTCAGTCAGTCAGTCAGTCCCAGTGTAGTAGTCAGTCAGTCAGTCAGTCAGTCAGTCAGTCAGAGTAGTAGTCAGTCAGTCAGTACAGTCAGTCACAGTGTAGTAGTCATGGTCACAGTCAGTCGCAGTGTAGTAGTCAATCAGTCAATCAATCAGTCAGTCTTCACACCAACATGCCTTCCCTTCGAGACTAAGACACAATAAAATTTAGTTTTGTTCTGTTTTCATTTTGTTTTGTTTTACAGATGCAGACTCCTTAATAATAACACCAAAAGCATACAGGAGCTAGTCAAGATCATGGCCATAAGTGTGTACAGCGTCTTTTGTCTCCTTGCAAAGGAAAAGTTATGCACATGGTTCATACAATTTTGAAAAACCCTAGTTTTCTTGAAAGGAACTTGATACTAGGAAGCACCTTGAACAGTAGTTGAGTTTGGAATAAGACTGGAAAATCTCTTGAAATTTGTAAGATGCACAGTCTCTTGTAGATTTTCTCAAAGTCCTTCGCTCAAATGGTAGCCACATCTGTCTTGTCGTTCTTCTGATACAACGGGTTTGCAAGGAATTTTGTGGCCCAACAATGTTGTTAAACTCGTTTCTTAAGAATTGCTCGTGAATAGTTCTTGAGCTTTGTTTGGTCAAACCTGAGAGACAGGCTCTGTGTACTAATAGGTACAGTGTCATTGATTTGAAGGTTACCAGGGCAATGACCATTGACGGAAATATTTCTAGTGCTTTATTGTGTAGAAAAATAAAATACTTAAGAACAAGTGTACATATTAAATACCAATGACGGTTAATAAATATTTTTATCTCTACAGACAACTCAGTCAAATGAGTCTTACATACTGTACAGTTTTATACCGAAAATAAGATCCTTACGTATTATACGAAATTTTTTCTTGAAACCTTCTTAAACTTCTACAAAAGCATTAATTTTGTAAATCAAAGTGACTTGAAGTCCTTTTAATCTGACTGACTTGAAGTCCTTCTCAAGGCCTCTAGTCATGAGGAGTATTAACAAAAATTTACCTGCATGTTTGTAACATTTGATGAAAATGGTTTCACCTCGAGTTACTCAAGAATCATTCTTTTTAAAAATTAGGCCACGAGAAAAAAGTGTTTCTATGAGAAAACAGCAAGGCATCGCCGAGTTGGCTTTCCCTTGTAGGAAACCACCTGTTCGGGTGCCGGAAGATCGCTTTCTCTTCAGGCAAGTAAGAAAGACAACCTACCTTCCGAAAACGGGAGTTTCTGACAGCAAAATTCACTTATCCTGGACGACCAAACAGGACTTTTTTAGCCCGTGTAGGAAGCGAGTCCCTAGGTTTTGCGACGCGTATTTTACGCGGCAAAATCCTAAACGATAACTGACCTTTGCTACGTCTGTGACGATCAACGGATATAACACTTTTCTTAGCATCAAAAACGTCCTTTTATGGCCGTTATATTGGGTTTCATTCCAAGCAAGTTCCTGTTATTCAAACCTGTTAAAAACACTTCCTTATACCCTCTTCAAAAAGTTATATTGTCCAGCCAATTTCAACCAACTTGATTACGTCGATGTCGATACTCTTCTTTGGTTGAATCGCCGTCCTAAGCGACCACCTTCCCTAACAGAAACGTGGCCGCTCTTATCAGAGCGATTCAACCTGCAATTAAGCCTGAATACACTTATTTTCCCTTAAAATGTCGAAGTGGAACAAAAAAGACGCCTATTAGGACGTTCACGTATTCTCCAAACTGGTCTCGTCTAAACTGCTCTTTAAAAAATCTTCAGGAAACTTTCAAAAGTTGTCGCAAAAATTGCCTGCAACAGGATACCCATTTAACTTCAACAAAACGTCATAATCTCGTAATTTTAGCTTTTGTCTTATGGCAAAATCTTTCTGTACACTTTTCCGGAGATCTCTGAACCTGTTGTCGCTAACGTCTGTTGAATGACGCCTTTCCGGACGTGTTTGAACTAATTTCTGTTCACGGAATCTACATAGGCCTCTGTCCACCTCTTGAGGTTTGCCTGTCAATTAAAGGAACACTTGTTTAGGCACACGTCTCTGTGGTACCAGTTTTCCCGCGAGTATATTCAAGCTCTGAGAATAGTTGACGTCACTGAAGCCACGGTTCTTTTCAGTACAACAATTAGCTTGCGGCAGCATCTGTTTTCCTTTTTTTTTTCTGCGGTTGTTTTATCCGTTACACGTATTACGACCTCCTTACGTAACAAATTTTCGTGTTGCATAAAGTAGACGTCGCTTCCGCTTACTGCAAAATGAAAATTTGTTGCGCGCGGAGATTGTAATACGTGGAAAACTTTCCCAACTTGTTGCGCGACCAATTGCACGAAAACGTTGCCCGTATTAGTACTTGGCCTTCAGTTAACCAATAGGCAAGCGTGCATTCGTTGCATGCTTTAAATACCTTGAGATGAGTATACCCACCTTAGACCAAACAAGTGTGTCGTCTAGTTTCTTGTAAATATACTTCATTTCTTCATCACTGAATAGTTGAGAACTGATTTCGGACGCCAGGGGCTACATAAAGACAAAGGAATGATAGAAAGTAATTTAATCTGTCAAGCTTTCGCAGCGCGATACACAATCTTTTTCCTTGTTAGTTCGCTAAGGACTGCAATACACACAGTTACACTAACTTTAACTCCAATACTGGAGCTAAAATTTTAGGTCAAAATAATCATTTTGTTGGCTATTTAACTCTGAATTGTACTCAAATAGGGGGTTGAAAAACCTCCACTCCCCTCAAATGAGTTTTTCCTACTTTTAGTAAATATCTCCTTTGTACGGAGTTAAAAATAATTCCAATTAGAGTGTATCTCCACCGCCGAGAGTTAACCTAACTTTCTGAGGTATTTTCACTCTTGAGAACTACTGTGTTGTTTGGGGCTAACTTACGTTTGTCTTTCTTTTTCAAATAAAACATTTGTCGGTTCATAATCAAGGAAACCCATCTTCATACGGCAAACTAAAGTTAGGAATCTTCTGTTAGCAAATACAAGTTGACAAACGTCATTTATATGTCAGTATGAGGTTTACACGCGCCAAGCATGTCGTTTGAAGCCAATTTAACCCTTTAAGCTTTAACAGTGACGAAAGTGAACTTTCTCTTTACATTGTTACTACTTGTGCAGAATTCAAGTGATGAGAATAAAGAAAGTGATCACCAAGGACAAGATGTCTTGATCTTTAGACAAATTCTCTTTACTAGTTTAATAAGAAATGTATGGATAAGAGTAAGGAGAATATGCATTTTTATATATAAGGGCTTAAACGGTTACACCCTTACCATTATCTTTTTCTTTTGCAAAAGCGAAACTTCACGAACAATTTTCATCAGAAAGGAAGCCAGAACCTAACAAACAAACAAACAATCAAACAAACAAAAAATAAAAGGTGGACAGTAATAAAGAGACCCTTCCTGATGTGTTGGCTAGAATGATCAGGGAAATTGAAGTGTCGGGCGACTGGTTTGGATGCGTCCTTGTCATTTCTTTCGACGTCTCGTTGGTGTTCGCGGAGTCTCCTCCCTGTTTCACCAATGTATATCTTTTTGCGTAAAGTGCATGTTTTGCATAGATAACATTTGCGGAGGTGCATGTAAAGAGATCAGTGATTTTCATAGATGGTTTGGATCCTGAATCGGGATGATCGTCAGATTTAAGCACACAATGTTTTTGTCGCGTTTAAATGAAGTCGTGGGGGATGCTTTCTTTCTAGTTGGAAGTGTGCTTAAATCTGACGATCAACGGGGTACTTTTAAGTGCGCGTGCAAATGCGGACAAAATAACAGGACCCAAACTGCCAAACGATCTGTTAAAATCACTGATCGCTTTAAATGTACCTGGGCAAATGTTATCTATGCATAACACGCACTTTATGGAAAAAAGATATACATTGGTGAAACAGGGAAGAGACTAGGCGATCGTTTCCGCGAATACCTACCAGATGTCGAAAGGAATGACATCCAAATCAGTCGCCCGACACTTCAATCTCTAGCTCTGATCATTCTAGCCAACACATGGCGGTCTGCAGACTCTCCTTACACCAGGGTAACACAGAAACCCGTAAAAATCAACGAACCATATTCATTTTCAACTAATTTATTCTTGTTTATTACGTTGCCATGTTCCTACCAATAGTGTAGCTCCACCGTTCTCCACACAAATCAAGCGCAACCCACGATTCCTTGATTCGCCCTGACGAAGGGCTAACGCTAGGAACATTAGCTTTCAATAAATATTTCTCTACGGTGGCCAATTAACCTTACCAACTCACAAATTTTTGTGTTTCACTTCCACACCGACGCAGCACCACAGTTTCTTTAGAAACTTACCCCCTTGTTTCCTCTCAGTATTGTTTACATGTAATTACAGTTTACTTTGGTAGTGTACTGAAATGGCTTTCATATTAATTAAGGGCACGAACACACTAATCAGGATAAATTTTAAAACGACAGTTTCACGGCGAAAACACATAAAAAGTTTTTTGTCTACGCTATCGTTTGTGACAGTCGTTTCCGCTGTCGAAAACGTGTAAAAAAAATCTCCGTCCATCGTATCGTTTTCGAATCGTTTTTCCTGTCATACGAAACTGGGACAGAGATCACATGTTTGCTGTGACGTAAGCATTTTCGAAAAGATCCGTTTTTGCAATCCACACTGAAAAGGGAAGACGGCCTTTTTAAGAATTTATCCACTCTAGAGATCTTTTTCGGCGACAAAAGCGCCGTTTTAGTGTGGACAGAAGGGCAAAACGGATTTTAAAAAATGGCTTTTAAAATTGTACTGGATTAGTGTGAACAAGACCTTAGCCTGACCTTGAGGTTAGTAGCGGCTAGATTACTGGGTTCACTCTCCAAGAGGCCATACTCAGTAGGCTTTAACAACAGTGTAGACACCAGGCCTCTTGAAATAAATAATCCGAGCAGAAGAATGGCACTAATTTGATTGGTTACTTGGGCCAGTGCTCCTTGGTCAGTGAAGATTATGTTGTCCTACAAGAGAGTAAGGCAGAGATTTCACAGAATTACAAATTGTCTTGATGATGAGATCCAAACTAGTCAGTGAGCATTCCGCACGAAGTTTCTTTTGATACAAATTTTCACGAAAAAGTTTTTAGAGTTACCAATGATCCTCACCAGGAACGTACCCAACATTTTACCCATTTCCAGGATTACCGTGCACTTTTCTTGTGTATTTTTGAAAGGGGAAAAGGAACTTTTATCAAGCTGAATGAAAGCGTATTTGGAGAAAAGCCGTTATATTCCTGTGCGAGAAGGACCAAAGCTACATTGACTTTATTTAATAAAATTGACCAAACAGCTGCAAACACCACAAAATCATCGTGACACCCACTATCAGCCACTAATGTTCACTCATCCACCCACCCATCCACTCCACTCCATAAATGAATGTTCTAATTCACATGTAAAAGAAGCAGAATATTACCGTGCAACTACACAAACCATGGACACCCAGACAACATTTTCAGACAAATTTTTAAATTAGCTAATCAGAGGACGAGTTCAGAACAATGAGATGGCTACAAATTCTCCTTGATTAGGTCACATTCTGAAGCCCGCAATATGTTTAGAAACTCCGATACCCATGAAATTTGCCTCTAAAGTTTGTCTGGGTCTGACCGTTTGTGTGGTAGCACTGTAAATTAGCTGTTATCTCATTGCGTTCCAAGTACATACCTTTTCTACTTGCCACAGGTAGTCTGGTGGTAACAGGGCACCCACTTGTGTCATTTCCCACAGGACACCCTCCCTTGTAGCACTAAGAAGTCCCGCTTGAGGCTTAATTTGAATCACGTTATAAACAATAGTCTCGATCATCGAAGATAGATCACTGATAGCCGCTTGAGAATCCTGTGACAGCCTCTGAAAAACTCCAGGATTTTTAACTTTCAAATCAAAAGCATCCTCTCTGACAGCGTCTGCAAGCGTGGCATAAATAGGGCCATCACGTTCAAGATAGTGTCTTCTGTGAAGTTCATCAATAGTCTGGTTTATAAGATCATTTAGACGTTCCATAGCATTGAGCCTTCTCTGCTCTGCTTTCTTGAGGAGGGATATAAGAATGAAACAAGCCCATGCTACATAACCAAAATGCCGCAACTTCCTAACTCTTGGGGGTCCAGGGAAAGGATAGGGCTCTTCAGGATTGTTCCTGGCCACTTGGCCAAGAAAACCTTCAGGCCTTAGGGAGGTACGTGGTCTTGTTTGTGGTTCAGGGATTCTCTCTGTTGGCCTCACAGGAGTAGCTATGCCTCTTGGTACCTAGAGTATGTGTAGAAACAAATGGTGGTCTTTGTTGGTGTTATTGTCCACATCAGGTTCCACTTAGAAATGCACCCAGTAAAAATAGAAAGACATTAAATCTAGTTATTGTGAAGAAAACGGTTGAAACATGTACATTAGTATAGTCTTCCTCCCTACCTTGTATTATATAACGAAAATTGTAATGAGAGCAGTATTAACTGATGGGAAATAAAGCAATCATTAACAACCACACAAATGTCTGTAATTTTTTTGGTGTCTGTTTGTAATTCCGTATTTTTCCAAACAAAAATTCTCATTCAACATTCAACCTATTCTCCTCACTTTTATTTAAGGCGGGGGTAAACCTGAAAAACAGGGCATTTTTCAAAATATTCTCACACCTAGGATTTTATTTGAAACCATAGCAAACTATATATCACTGTAAAGCTTATAGATCAAAGATTCTGAAAAAAATCTATTTTGTGTTCCAACACCAATTGTAACGTGACAACGAACATTTAAGTGAACCACCTGCTGAGTACTACCAGTGGTTACTTGAGAAAAGATAACTCCTCCTAGATTTGCTGGAAATGAATGGTTTTTGCATCATTTTAAAGCAGACAAATTGCTTAGTGTTTTAAGCATAGGAAATTTTGAAATGTTAAAAAGACATGGTATGATGGTTAACTTAAGTTAGCCCTATGAAACCAGCATGTATTTTCAACCATAACTTCAAGCACATTCATCATATGGAAAAATCCTATGCTTAAAACACAAAACCCATTCAGATCAACAACCCCTGAAAATTTCAGGTCAATCTGATAAATCGTTCCCAAGATATCTTTTCTTAAAGGACAAAATATTGCGTAATGAGAAAATGAGCTTTAAACTTACACGTAAATAAAGAAGTTTATTTTCATCAAATTTTAAGGCTCAATTATGGCCTAATTTCTTGTATTAGGCCACAACAGTCTCTATAATCAATTTAAAAGCCTCCAGTCTGATATGTCACCCTTTCAGCTTCGCACAGAGCTTCTTCACGATGGGTGCGCACAAGCTGCCGAAGTCTCTACCCAGCTCTTTTCATCTTTTCCAATGCCTCATCTTCAAAGGCATCTTAGATCTTGTCCACTTGTTTGTAATAAGCAGACCTAGTGAGGCAGGGCATGTTCATTACAACACAAAATGCTGCAAGGCATTCAAAGCCACTTCCTGTCTCTATTGGGTGGTAGTCTAGACTGCTCGGGAGTTGATGTAGTATGAGAGAGTTTAGCAGAGGGCTGGACTCAGAACAGGAGCTACATTGAGGAGAAAGCTTGGTCTTGAATGCATATCTTCCTCTAAAGTCAAGGTCCCTTGAGAAAGAAAAACAGAGTGATTAGGCAAAATAAACATAAATTAAACAATCATACACGGACAAGAGAAATAGTCATATGAATTGCATTTACAGATGTAACTGCATGTCATCAAAATAAAACAGAGTATTTGCTTATTGTTACAACATTAATTTTTATGCAAACTCTTACATAGAAAAAACGAAAACTGTTTGAGAACAAGTCTCAGATATTGATTTCAAGGAAAAAGAAATTCGTCCTGTCTCCAGTGCTGAGAGATCCCAAGTAAAACCAAAGGGAGTTACGGATGATGCAACAGATAGAAAATTCTCACCTCCTTTACACACGTGTTCACTTGAGACTGAGGAAGACAGATTCTTTATATCTATCAATCTGTACTGTATCCTTCGCATTCCGCCGTTTGAGAGCGTGCTTCATCATCAGAGCTTTCTACTAAAAAGATCCTCGCTGTCACGTTTGAGTTTATTTCTCGAGGAGCCAACGGGTTCAACTGAGTCAGAGTCAGATAGCTGAGAATCGTGAGATGTGCCTGGAGTTGAAGCAGTGATTTCACCATCGACAGGCTAAAGCTCCTGTGGTTTTACAGCACATCTTTGCCGTTCAGAAAGTGGTCTGCCTTTTCTTATTCTTTTGTTAGTCGTTTTCGTCTTCTTTCCGGCCATTCTTGGTGAATTTTACGGTGATGAACACGATGAAGAATCTCTGTTTACACTTTCGATCGAATCACTCACGAAATCTATCCCATAGTGATTTTTTTTCGGTTAACTACGTCAAGTAAGTTTCAATGAATTGTCCTGAGTCGATTGTGACGCTGTTTTGCAATGGAACACAGGGGAAAACGTTGTAATCAACTGATAAACAAAGAAATGCGTTTGTCGTTGCCATGGAAACCAAATCAGTGGACAGAGGCGGGAAATTTAAAATCGCTCGTTAAGGTAGAAAAAGTTTTCCAAAAGTTAGCTTTAATACCTAAAGGGTAGTTTTCCGGGAAAAACAAAAAATCACATTTTTCACGAAAATTCAGGTTTACCCCCGCCTTAAGTTAATGTGTAAATGGCACAGAACATAACTTACTAAATTAACTGATTTTTTCATGCCGATAAATGCTAATGTGGACATCAAATAATGGAGTCATTGAATTGTTAAAGTTCATGGCAGGGAGCCACCCAGATGACATTTGATTTGTTACTTACAGAGATTGCATAGATGGTAAAGAATGTTGACTTGAAAATCTGGAATGAAGTCTAAGAATTTTAAGTTTATAACACATGGACGCGTATGAATGTGGACTACCAAGTACATGGTCTTTGGACCTTTGGAAAGTGTCTTTTTTGACTTTGCAATTATTCCTCTCATCTGTGATCAAAAGTCCTACGATTATTAATTAAATAATAATTCTCAGTTTAGGTGTGGATATGTTGTAGGTTAAAATGATTTTGAGGTCAAGATGATTTCAAACTAGTTTGATTTGTATTTCCTTGATTTTATAGTCATTATCACAAGACTGAAACAAAGGAAAATACAAAACAAACTAGTTTTAAAATTCATTTTAACCTACAACAGTTATTATAGTTACCAGTGGTTTTGGTGACGGTCTTCTCTGAACAGGAACTGGTGGCTTTAGCTTCTGAGCAGGGGGTGCAGGATCAGCTGCAGAAATTAAAAACAGCGTATTGATGTTGTGAATTGTTAAACAGGTTTTGCAGGTAAGGAAATGAACGAGAAAGGGAGAAAAAAGGACATAATGTGTACATAATATTTTTCTGTGAAATGCAATCCCAGTCTTGTCTCCAAGGCTATACCCTGGCAAATAGCAGTTCACATGACCTTAAATACATGTGGTACGTGACCTGCGATTTGCTTGGAGTCTTCTCTCGGCACCATTTTGAATACCGAGTAACACGGAGACAAAGTTGATGCAATCCCTAATTGAAAAGAATACCCTTTGACTAGTCTGTTATATGACAAAGACATTCATTTTTAAAACAATTCATTACATATTTTCTAGTGTCAGTTTACCTTTTTGTGTGTTTCTTGGAAGGCTTGTAAATGGTGTCATTTCCCGATAAACAATTTGTTCAATTTCCACAGGCCTGACCGTGGGCAAACTATGAGGATTCATACATAAATTTCGTGTGAATTGAAAGAAAAGCTTTAAGTTATTCAATAAATAAATAAATAAATGAATATAATTTGATATGAGAACTCAAAGTTATCCACAGGCCCACAATGGATATGAGATGATAAAAAACCAAATGAGATGTATGGTGTGCAGTCAGTAATAATAACCTCACATCCAACAAGTGTGTGTGAAATAACTGTTTGTAATTTCAAATTCTCAGATTGAATAATCACTGCAGAATTTTTGTGAAAGTCACATTTTCTGACAAAACGTCTGCTTTGCAACAAACTTTTCAACACTTGACATGGCATTTAATTGCCTTATTAGGCAAAAACTAGGGTTATTGACTGATTAGAAATTCAATATTAATCGAGATTAACCCCTTAAAAATTAGATTTATAGCGCAGCTCCTTTGCAGACCAAAGCACCATACTCATGGAGAATATATATATATCCATGCACGCCAATTTTCATGGTCACGATGTCACGTGACCGTGCGATGTACAGTGTACCATAATTCATGTAAGATGTTCGAAGTGTCTGAACACTCCCGCGTTTACATTTTGGTGAAAAATGGCGGACTGTGCTCGAACTAACGCTTTAGTCTAAACCATCTTTTTAAGGCGTAAGTAAAAAGGATGTACTCCCATGGATATTTTACCACAATTACAGTGTTTTCGTGGAAATGACTGCTCCCCACAAGTTATTACAGAATGGATACTCGCTTCTCAAAACACTCTATTTTCATGACGGTAACTTGACGTACCAGGAATGAAAAGGAAAAGACCTGAAGGAATGCTTTAAACTCAACGGCGGATATAGAAGAAATTGGAGAGCTTGAAGGGAAGAAATCCTTGTTTGAGGAAAAAATCCTTGTTTCAGAGGAGATCTGAGTCTTCTCAAGCCTTCGTATGTAAAACATGAATGTGTGAATGAAGTGTCAGATAAGCTTATATTTTTGTCGTAGTGGTGCTAGCTTTCGCATTTTGCAAAGGTAAATAACTTGGCCAAAAAAATCTGTTGTTAGAGGATTTAACTTGGGATAAGTCCGTCTGCAAGGGAAAAATAATTGCAAAAGTTGGTAGTCAAAATTAAAGCCACAGAAAACTCGCCTGAAATGGAGACTTAATCAATATACACCCCTTTAAGTAGAAATAGAATTGATGGTTTCTGTTTTAAGCAAATTTTAGATTAAAAAAAGCTACGTCTTGGTAAACTCAAATTTGAGTATGCACCTGTCAACAAGTTACAATTAACAGCATGCCGACCGCTGAGGACCGCTTCGTGCTTGGGCCATAAATCTAGCGGAAAAAAACGAGGATCCGTAACTTACAGTACGGACGAGAATTCAAGGCTAATAAGATGTTTATTATATGTCTTTAATCAGAAGAAAAGGATAGGAAAACATTTCAAGGCAAAAAGTTGAACCAGTTCACTGATTTGACGGACGTGTGTCAAAGGAATAAAATGCACGAATTTCATTGGCTTTTGAAAATCATTGCCTGTCTTCAGCGTGAACTGCGGTCGCTGAATGAAAACTTCATGGCTTTATTTTTGTTTTGTTTTTTCGCCCGTAACATATTCACAAAGCAAGATTAAGATGTTAAAAGACTTCTTCGTCACTGAGAGGACAGCAAAAAGAACGCAATCTCGTCAAGATAAAATTGTACTGAGAACACTGAAGTCGTGTTTTGTCGAGGTGGAAGATGTGGCGGCATTCAGTCAAAAAGTCAGAATGATGAAGGAACTTTTAAATAACAAAGAATACACTGGAAGAAATTTCTACAAAACCTAATTTCATCTGCCTTTGCCTTTCAATTGTGCTCAAGTCGTGTTTTTCGAACATCAAGGAGTTGCCTCGGAAATTATGAGTTTTAGTCGGGTAATTACAAACGCCCGAGCGCTGAGTAAGGCCGACTTTTAAAAATAATATTTCCATGGATCTCCACTGTAAGAACAAGAATTTCACTTAGGAATCAAGGTACTTAAGGTTAACGTATATAACAATACTGTTTTGTTTCTGTGATAACTAAAGAGATGGGTTTCAGCTTTATTTGAACAAAATTTATGTAAGCCAGTAAAAGATAAACAATTTTGCGAGTTGCTTTGAAGCTCCACTCAGCTGCGAATTTTTCAATGAAGAGAATAGTTACTAATGAAAAACTAATGAGGCAATTGCTAGAAACTCTTTTATTGCTCTTTTGTTGCTAGTTTTCACGGTCTGTACAAGTTAATTTGACCTGTTTTAGCTCCTTTTTTTTTTTAGCATGCTTTGACTTACTAGTTGCAAAACAGACTCCCAAGGTGAAATTATAAGCTTATGCTTTTAGCTTTGCAGTTGCTGACAATCAATTGTTTTTCTTTAAGTCAGAGAAGGCTTTCAGAGAGTTTCGGTTAACTAAAAGGTTTTTTAGTCCTGCTTCTTACTTGTTTTAAGTCCCGTCTAAGTCCAGCTATTTTTTAGTGTATAAGACTACTGCCGAAGAGAGATTCAAGGCCTTTCAAATTTTAACGCTAGCGCCCGCCCTCGAAAGCAAACACGGCGGTGACGGCTGACGACAACGTCACAAAACAAAAGGTTTTAATTAGCAAAACAATGACTCTGCACGTGCAGACCTGCCAACCTCCAAAACGTGCAAATCTGGAGACCTTGCAAAAAAAGCCCAGAAAAACCTGGAGATTGGGACCTCAAACCTGGAGATTTCCAAAATATGTGTAAAATGAAAACAAAAATGGTAGATTTCTTGTTTCAAGGTATTCTTTACCTTATTTGTGCTACCTATTGTATTCTTTTGCCGCATTTTTTGAAGTCAGTTTCTGTTTCGTTGTCGACGCGAGGCGCCAGTTTGAGTTAACTATTCACAGCTCTAGCTTCCCCAGAGACCTAAGCACACCTATATTAACCTATGGTTTCACGGGAATGAGGTCGGAATTGTACCCAGCTTTCCCTCAAACATTAGATGTGACAAATCTGGGCCATTTTCGACACGGTTTTTCAATATTGCTTTTACCGTACCCAAATTGTGAATTAGCCAATCAGAAGCCTTGTTTACTGTCATGATTTTCTACGATATCAAGTCACTGACCTGATATCCTACGATATCATGGACAGTTTGTAAAACTCGCATTTTTTGCAGACTTTAGAGGCGAAAATTACAAGAGAAATACAACGAAACGTAAAACTATTACATTTGTTAAACGAGAAAGTAATTTGTTTAAAGGTAAGAGAGAAAAAAAAATACAATTTCGCGCCAAAATTGGAAGCGGCTACACTGGCGGGCGTTCGCGTGAACTTGACGGACAGCGCCAACCTCGTCCCCAGGGCCTTCTCCTCGTTCAAAATGGCGGTCGGAGAAACCCCTGGCTAAGGCTGCCAAAGTGGCTCCAAAAGTTCGTTAGAATTTCGTCACACAAACACGATCAAATGTCTTCGTTTTGTTTGAATAACGGTTTCCGATTGCAGAAAACAAACAGGGCCGCCAGACGCTGGAAACAACCTCCGAAAAAGCCATTTCATTATGTGTCACGTGACAAAATACTCCACGATTCGTGGAGTATTTCAGCGGCCTTGGCCAGGGGTTTCACCGACCGCCATTTTGAACGAGGAGAAGGCCCTGGGCACGAGGTTGGGACAGCGCTGAAACTTTTTTGGTTTCAAAATGGAACCGTGTTTTCCAAATTTCTTTCTAAACTTGGACTTCCAAGTTTCAGAAAATGAAACTCCAGACAAAAGAATTAAATAAAATGGCACATGAGGAGTTGGAGAAGAGTATTGACGACCAGAAAAGTGTAAATACGTGTCGCTCTACAACGCCTGACTGATCACGGTAACTGAAAAAAAAAGCCGGGTTTTAGGACGAATTTGGGTACGGTAAATACCTAATCGCACCTTTTTTGGTACGCTTCGGCAGCATATCAAGCTCCTTTGGTCTCACCATGGGTATTTTGGCTCGACTACGTCTCGCCAAAATACGAACCATGGCTCGACCAAACTCGCCTGATATGCCGCCGAAGCGTACCAAAAAGGTACGATTAGGTATAAATACTACCTGAATTGTTTGGCAATTTCAAGATTTTCTGATTCACCGTGAGATTTGGAGGCCAAATTGTGAGACCGTGAGTTGATACCCCAAACCGTGAGTCTCATGGTGAAACCGTGAGAGTTGGCAGGTCTGCACGTGCGATACAGATTTTGGTACAGTTCTTTGCTGTCCTCTGCAAAACAACAACGTGAAATGACCAAATTCAAAGTTTTATGTAGAATGTGAACACACTACAGTGAATTTTCTTTTTTCTACCTGAACTATAATGCCATCCTCAGAGTCAGCTCGCGGATTGTTCAGCTACATTAGACAGATTGAACGAGTTGAAACTATCGCAAACAAGTTTGAAATATTTGAAAGTCATTTTTAAAGCGACGTTTTCCTTGGCGTTGCCGTCGTAGCTGCTTAAGCTCCCTAATGACACGAACGAGTCAGTGCACACGGATTGTGCTTATTTACCATTTGCTATGCACGCGGTAGAAAGGGTATCTCACTTTAAATATGACATGCCATTGTAGCCAGCTCCCGCCAATATTGTACAAGTTCAAAAATTCAGTAAATGCCTTGGCAAAGCTCAATCACATGACTCTATCTCTGCATTTCCACTTTAATTTGAGCTGTGAATGTGGCGACTGGCCTTGAATTGGCCATCTTATTGCCTGAAACTGAACTGAAATTTCATTGACACTACCTTTTTTATTTCGAATTTAAACGTGCACCTTTTTTTATTCCAATTTTAAACGTGCTTTAATATTATTTTATGCCAATTCATACCCATACAAACTAAGAGTAAACCAGTGATAACTTGCTTATTATTTTATCCAAAATTGTAGGACTAGGTCCTCGACCACTGTACTGGGGTAATATTTGATCTAGGTCTTTATTCAGAGACTACATATCAAGTTATAAAACAATGCAGGATTCCTTACAGCAGGGGTTTTGAGGAGCTCCACTGTTAGGTTAGCCTATCTTTATATATTATCAACTGTATCATCAAAAACAAAGAGAGGAAAGCTGTCTTCTCACAGGCAGCACCATTGAATACCAGGTTATGGCTGGACAAAAAGACGTACAAGGGCAAAGGGACACATTATAAGATTCTGCAAGGGCCAACCAGACAAAGCAAAGGTGCTGGATCCTGCTGGATCTGGTCGACAACGTACACTGAGATAAGCCTTCCTTCATTAATTTGCTTATAAGGGCAAAAGAAAAACCTAGCTTAGCACAGACAAATGTTTGAGAATATGAGTGAGAATATATGGGTGTTTATGCAAATTATATTTGGCAACCCACTCTAAACTGACAAGATGGGAGGTTGGGGGATTTCAAGCAAAAGGAATTTAAGAACAAATAAATTCTGCTGGTGCCAATGTCAGCGTACACGTACCTGTGGTGGGTGGACTTTTCTGTAGGGTGTGGTCCGTTTGCAGATGATGACGACATCATCTGTTGTAACATCATCTGTTGAAGCTGCATGTTCTGTGTCATCATCATAGTCATCATCTCTAGAAAACATGTTAAAATCTTCAAAGTCAAACCTTGATTATCTATATGTTTCACTGTGATCCCAATTTATTAACACTTACAAGTGTTGGTGATGACAACTTTGAATGGAAAATCATGAATCTCAGCTGGGATTATCCAATGCTTTGGATATTTATACCTGCATAAATGAGAGAAATTGGAAGCATGCTTCTTGTCTAAGGAAAGGACACAACATGAAAGACCAGGTGTAACATAATCCCAGGGGTGGAGGGGAGGGGGGTAATGTGTCAGGGAATTGAGAAGGCATTTTGGGGTTTGAAATTAGCAATTTGGGCCTTTTTTGTGATGGTTAGAAATTGTCTGGTGGACTTAGTTTGGGTATTACAATTTTGGAAGGACTTTTTTAGGGTTGATAAGGAAGGTGCATTTCTCAGGTTCTGAATTTTATGTCAAACTAATGGATCAGTTTTATCAAACTACATGCAAATGACATTTAGAGACTTCCTCAGTTCAAGCCTGACAGGTTTTAATGGTTTACTGCACTTTTGGCAGGCCAGTTTTAGCTTAATGGGATTTTTTTGGGAGAATCAAAATTTAGCCTCATTCACATCTCCCTATTACATTTATACCTGAGTACTCCCTCCCCCCTGGGTAAAAATGCAATTGAAAGTCTGGATCATTACATATTTCTGGGTAACGTCCAACCTACCCTCCCCTAACCCAACATTTTTTTACTTATTATCACTTAGAGCAAAATATTGAGTTAGGAGAGGGGTAGGTAGGGGGTTTCCAAGAACTGTGTAATGATCCGAAAGTCTCATGCATTAAACACCTGTTCACCTCTTGAATGCTCATCATTTGAACTATGCATTTGTTTCCTCTGCTGCTGTCTCTCTCTTTCTTCCTGTTGTAATAATAATTATTATTATATTAAATAATTATTATATAGATTTAGCCAAGCCTAAAAGCGAAGCTTCCCCTCTTTTTTTTTTTTTGGCTGGCACTTATTCCCACTTATTAATTTGTGAAAATACTCTCATTCAAGTTGTTAAATAAAAAAAAAAAAGAAAAATTCATGTCCTCACTGAATACTGAACTTGGCTTGGCGGCGTCATTAGCCAGCGGTTAGTCCACTAGGCCACGAGTGCTGAAGATACTTTCTACTGTTAACTTTACTACTTATTTCTTTTTCCGTGACAAGCTGCCTATCAACATGAAAATTCTGGTGTTTTTCCTGGCAAAATGTGTTCAGACCGTCGCAAAAACCATGGTTGTGGACAGGAAAAACCAGAAGGCACTAGCTCTGCCATACTTGGCGTCGAAACTGCTGCGAAATGCTGCGATGAAGCGGTTTGCCAACCATGTGTGCAGCAGAACTGACAACAAAGATGAAGTCCTAAGGCAAATTTGAACTTTTCACCTGAACTTTTTCACCTAAAATTTTTCACCTAAATTGAACTTTCGCCTTCCACCAAAAAGACAACTGAGTATTGTTTTGAACTTTTTTTCTATAATAAAATTGTTTTTGACTTTTGTTGTCTTTGCTCATTTTGCTACAACGCAGGTCACCATGTGATTTCGCGCCAAAAACGCGGGATACAGCACAGGGTTATATCAAGTGTATGCCACCTCAAATTGGTGACCCTGTGGTGTGGATGGACGGATGGACGGACGGATGGATGGTCACGTGACTATTACATCACTATCAAAATTTCTTGCTTTAATAGGTTCCCAAATTTGCTTAGCAATGGTGCTCTGCTGGTGCACTCGTGCACGGGCTCTGCCATTATTTATAGCAATTATAATAATAATTATTATAATATTATTATTAATAGTATTGGTGAAACATCTGTTAATGCAGTTAAATGCAATTTAACGGAGTTAACAACAAAGAGCGCCAGTGTTGTTTGGAGTCAGCGGCGTTTCATACATGGGCATGCGCCAGATCCCATGTGCTCTTCGACTGAAGTGTGCCGTAGCGTTCTCGGGCATTAGCGTGTTTATTAGCGTGGCAGTTCATGGGACCTCGTCTTCAAGGCTTTCCCTTTGTCCTTATCCTGAGTAGCGTGTGCATCATTTGTTTTTCGTTCGTCGTTTCGAATCTTACGGTTGTTTCTTTCGTTTGTATGGCACATCATACCAGGCGTGGAACAAACAACAGTGCGGCCGCCATGTTGGATTCAAATCAGCCTTCTTCCTCAGCCGATCCTCCCTCTTCAGCCGCAAGTCCTCCCATTAATTCGAATCCGGTGACCACTCCGCCCTCCGTCATCCTCTCTCAACAAGACCTCAGTCGAGCGTTTTCTCAAGCCTTGGGGGATACGTTACCTCGTATTTTGGCGGCTTTACAAAGTCACTCATCGAGTTCTTCGGCGGCGGGATACGCGGCATCGGACACAACGTCGTCGGGCACAACGTCATCCGGTTCTGCTGTTATTAACCAACCACTGCCTTCTTCCGCGAGCCAGTCCTCAGGTAATTTGGTCGTTCCTCCATTTATCTCAACTTATTGCACGTTAGGCAATTCTTCGTTATCTTCGCCATCCGTGTTTGGTTCCCGTGGTGCCGCGAATGGATTGCCATCTTCGAGCCAGTCTTTTACGCCATTGTTCTCCTTTGGTCCTAATTCCACAAGTGCATCTACCTCAACGTCCCTGAATAGGCCGTTTGTTGTTGGCCCCGGTTACTCCCCTATCCCTGAGAAGTTGGTGACAAAAATTAGGTCGGGCCAATTTGTTGATCTTGCTGACCTGCTAGCCGAGAACTTAAAAGCCCAGGAGACAGAGCCCCAAACGTACTTTGATGGCAAACTTCTTGTGAGTTCTTCCAAGAAAAGGGTGCAAGAGATCACTGATATCATGACATGGGTTGAGGCATTCACCGTGTACTCTTGGATCTTCTGCTGTGCTCATCCTTCCAGATGGCAGGACATGACACAATACAAGCTGCTAATTCTTAAGACATCACGCCAGTTCCCTGGGAAGGCTTGGCTCCATTACGATATTGCATTCCGCAAGGACGCAGCTGCAGCAGGTTTGGTGGACTGGTCTCGCATGAACCATGATTTGTACAACTTCCATACTCTTGCATCACCCCATCCTCAGTCAAGCCAGCAGCCATCCACTTCATCCCCAGCTTCAGCGTCGATTGCCAGTTCATCCACCTTTTGCCGTTCTTGGAATGATGGCGCCTGTCGCTGGACCTTTGGTCAATGCCGGTACCGCCATCGCTGTGAGAAATGTGAAGGTGATCATCCACGCGTCAACTGTCCCTTTCGGGCCTCAACCTCTTCCTATCGGCGCTCCCAGTCAACTCCCCCATCCCAAAGCAAACGTCAGCGGCGTTGAAAGGGGATCCAAACCATTTGTAAATAGTGTACATTCTTCACGTTCAGTTTCCTCTTCAAGTTGTTTGGTTCCCGTTCCTGTTAATGTTGTTGTTCCTACACCACAAGATGTTCTTGGTAGTAGCATGCCCTCCGCAATGGCACCCCATCTTTTGCCCTCTTGTTCGTTGTCCATTTTGGGCACTTCGCAGCAAGACCTGGTCCCCCCATCCAGAGTAACCCCCATAGATGCGGAAAAACTTCAGCATGAACTGGGTTCTTACCCCGACCAAACGCAAGTGGATTATGTGATTTCAGGTCTCACAAATGGTTTTCATCTTGGTTTTGATCCTCTGGCTGTATCTTTAAAATCGGAAAATAAAAATATGCCTTCAGCATCCCTTCAGCCTTCAGTCATCGACCAGTATCTCCTCACGGAACTCGACAAAGGCCGTGTTGCTGGCCCCTTCGCTATAGCACCTATCCCAAACCTCCATGTGAGTCGCTTTGGCATTATCCCAAAGAAGTACCAGCCTGGAAAATGGCGGCTTATCTTGGATTTGTCTAGTCCTTTAGGCCATAGTGTCAATGACGGCATTCCAAAAGAACCCTTTTCAGTGCAGTACATGAAGGTTGATGATGTCATCGATGGGATCATGCTTCACGGTAGAGGATCACTGATGGCAAAGTTTGATGTGGAAAGTGCTTATCGTAATGTCCCCGTCCATTCTGATGATCGTTACTTGCTTGGAATGAAGTGGCGCGGAAAATATTTTATTGATATGGCGCTTCCATTTGGACTACGCTCGGCTCCATTCATCTTCTCCTCCATTGCAGATATGCTTGAGTGGATCCTCAAACACAATTATAATGTGAATTTCCTATTACACTACCTGGATGACTTCCATACGTTGGGCCCTCCTAACTCACCCGTCTGCCAGAACAATATTGCTACTTGTGTTAAGCTGTTTAAAGAGTGGGGTATTCCTCTTCACCCGAACAAACTGGAGGGGCCATGCACTTGTTTAACTGTGCTCGGTATTGAGCTCGATTCTCTTTCACTTCAGGCCCGTCTGCCACGTGATAAGTTTGATCGTATTGCTGCTCTTCTTGAATCCTGGTCCATCAAACGTCATTGCACAAGGAAGGAGCTGGAATCTCTCATTGGCAATCTCCAACATGCATGTAAAGTAGTTCCTCAGGGGCGTACCTTCTTGCGACGTATGATTAATTTGTTGTCAGCCTTTCGACGTGATGACCACCCGATTAGGATCAACCAAGACTTTCGCTTAGACCTTCGCTGGTGGCGAGAATTTTTCCATTCTTGGGATGGTCTCAGTTTCCTGCTCTCCCCACAGTGGGCGTCCCTACCTGATTTTTACGTTTCCTCAGATGCTGCGGGTGTTCGGGGTTATGGTGCAATCTTTGATCAGGAATGGTTTGTGGGTGAATGGTCAGCTGTTCAGCATCCCTTGTCAATTGCCTACAAAGAGTTGTTTCCCGTCGTTATCGCTGCTTCCTTATGGGGCCACCGATGGGCTTCAAAACGAGTTGAGTTCTGCTCAGACAACATGGCGGTTGTTAGTGTTTTGCGTTCCGGCACCACGAAGGATCCAAACATGATGGTTCTTCTCCGTCACTTGTCACTTGCGGCAGCCCGACATTCCTTTGCCTTTACTGCTTCTCATACACCGGGTAAAGACAACTCCATTGCTGATGCCTTATCTCGTTTTGATTTTCAGCGTTTCCATCATCTTGCTCCTCACGCAGCTCCTGGGGCAACTCCAATTCCGTCAACGCTGCTGGCTCAGCTGCCCGTAATTTAACAGATAAATGCCAGTTCTACTTGACCAATGGCCTTGCACCTTCTACTCGCCAAGTTTATGCTTCTGCTCAACGTCAATTTTTAGAATTTTGTAGTCAGGATACTCCCATCGAGCCAAGTCAGCCCCTTTTACCAGCCAGTGAACAAACTCTCATGCGTTTTTGTACCCATTTGGCTGATCGTCTTCACCATTCTTCCATTAAAGTATATTTGTCTGCAGTCCGTTCTTTACATATTGACTATGGCTTTGCGGACCCAATTGTCAATCGTCTTCAACTTCAGCGTCTCTTAAGGGGGATCAAACGACACCAGGGCTCAAATCTCCCTCAGCGCCAGCCAGTGACAGCTGACCTTATGTCTGTCTTGCACAAGTCTTTAGAATTTACTATCCCTGACAATGTCATGCTATGGGCAGCCTGCTGTCTCGGCTTCTTTGGGTTTCTTAGAGCTGGCGAATTTACAACGAATGGTACCTTTGATCCAACTGTGCATTTGACCGCAGCAGATCTTCAAGTAGACTCCTCCACAAATCCCCAAAGCTTCAGAGTGTTAATCAAGTGCTCAAAGACTGACCCTTTCAGGCAGGGTTGTTTCATCTATCTTGGCCGTGGTTCCTTGCCTCTTTGTCCTGTGACTGCATTAACAAACTACCTTCATCTTCGTGGGCCGGGCTCCGGACCTCTCTTTATGTACCAGGATGGCTCCCCTCTTTCTAGATCGCAGCTTTCCTCGTTTCTTCAAACCACTCTACAGGCAGCAGGTATTCCTGGAAAGTTTTCAGGGCATAGTTTTTAGGATTGGAGCCGCAACAACTGCTGCTCAGAGAGGTGTTCCTGACCATCTCATTAAGACGATGGGTCGCTGGTCGAGCGATGCTTACTTGTTATATGTGCGCACACCTGTGGAAACCATCCTTTCAGTAGCTGAAAGACTTGCCTAACAGGTATGGTATTTCATTTGTCACTTATTTGCCTGTTAATGGGTGCCTCCGGATTTGGGCGTTTTTCTCGGGGCTCTGGCTTCCCCATCCATGAGCCCCTCTCTTCTCCGAGCTTGCTAGCGCGCTGCTCGGAGGTCCTCCGGCTTGGCGTGGGGGCTCATGGCTGGCTTGCCAGGATTTGCCAGCCATGGGAGCAGTCTCCATCTAGGAGCTGGCTGCCAATAGTGGAAGCTCCTGGATATTGCAGGCACCCAACCTCCATTTTGTGATGCAGTTGTTAAATGCAGTTAAATGCAATTTAACGGAGTTAACAACAAAGAGCGCCAGTGTTGTTTGGAGTCAGCGGCGTTTCATACATGGGCATGCGCCAGATCCCATGTGCTCTTCGACTGAAGTGTGCCGTAGCGTTCTCGGGCATTAGCGTGTTTATTAGCGTGGCAGTTCATGGGACCTCGTCTTCAAGGCTTTCCCCCCCCCCCCCCATTTCCCTCCCTCTTTCCACTGTTTACGCAGTGTGACGGGTGCCTGCCCTCCCGACTGCGTGGGGGCTCATGGCTGGCTTGCCAGGATTTGCCAGCCATGGGAGCAGTCTCCATCTAGGAGCTGGCTGCCAATAGTGGAAGCTCCTGGATATTGCAGGCACCCAACCTCCATTTTGTGATGCAGTTGTTAACACTGATACGTCACAAAAATGCCAAACCCACTTCCCAGTTAACCCAGGTTAATCACAGCTTGCAACATATTTGGACAACTTCGCACACAGGCTGAGGACATACATCTAATGGTGAATCAAGTAACAAATGAAAGTACCTTTAATTCCTGATTCATTTTGTTTAGAAGGGGTTCAAAAGTTCTATGACCTTAACCTTTGAAGACCCTGGGCCGCTCACAGACCTGCCAACTCTCATGGTTTCACCGTGAGACTCACGGTTTGGGGTATCAACTCACGGTCTCACGATTTGGCCTCCAAATCTCACGGTGTATCAGAAAATCTTGAAATTGCCAAAAAATTCAGATAGTATGAAGCAATATTGAAAATGTCCGTCTTCAAAATATGCGGGAAAAGAATACAATAGGTGCACAGATAAGGTAAAGAATACCTTGAAACAAGAAATCTACCATTTTTATTTTCATTTAACACATATTTTGGAAATCTCCAGGTTTGAGGTCCCAATCTCCAGGTTTTTCTGGGCCTTTTTTCTACATCTCCAGATTTGCATGTTTTGGAGGTTGGCAGATCTGCGCTCAAATTAACCTTGAGTAAGTACGGCACATTGACAATGTCCTTCTTGTTTCCCAAAGGGAATGAATTATTTTTAGACAAATTATAGTAACAGTTTAATAGACGCATACTTTAACTCTTTCAAGAAGTTGTTGACTCTTAAGCGTTTCTGCTTGGAGCAGTTGTTGAATTCCTAAATCACAAATAAAAAAACAACTAAGTAAACAATAACACTAGCTTTTAAGATGTATATTTATACGCAACAGAAAGAAATGAGAACTTCAAAAAGAAAACGGGAAAATTTTCACCTACAAAAAAGTAATACGAAAGCTGAAGTTTATTAAGAATAAATCCTTACCACTGCTAGAACTTGTCGGGGAATTGTAGCTATAGCTATTCCCGCTAGACTGGCCTCTAATTTTCTGATGATCGAGAAAAAATGTTGAATGCACTTAGGCAAATCCTTAAATTGCTGTTTGAAAAAGCTATACTCACTTGTTCAAGCAGTTTTAACCGTAGTCTGATAAGTTCGTCTTGAACAGAACTGTCCGCCATCTTGTTGTCTTTTTACCAGAATACATTTCATTCAACATACATCACATATCTATGGTTTTTCTTTGCTCCGCTGACCAATAGCTTCGTTTCACGTGGCAAAATGGCGGACAACGTTCACTGAAAACTGTTCTTTCTGACGGTCGTTATTGGCGTACGATTTTTTCTTTTCTCCATTATGAGGAGTTCAAGAGCGTTACAGGAAAGTAGCAGACAAATTTATCGAATCCTGACGGCGCAGCGGTATCGATACCATGACCTCTCGCGGGCGAGTGTTATTGGAACTCCGGCTCAAAACTCTCCCGAATTTCAAGTAAGAGTTTAAAGCCTTTGTTATTTTCTTTCCATTCTTTCAGATTTCTTTTCGCTAAGATTAAAGAAAATCTTTGTTATCCGGACTGAAGGCGAAATGATGAAAAAAAGTCAAATGAAAATCGACCACATTCACACAAAAAACAAAAAATCATAAGTTGGCTGGCCATTGGCTTTCAATATGTTTTCAGTCCATCAATGATCGATTGATTGACATAGATTTAAGTGATTTCCATCGCTCATCACTCATCATCGGTCATCGGTCATCATTCTGTTCACCATAGCTGGGCAAACCGTTTTACACACACCCCTGACACGCCCCTTACTCTCCCCCCCCCCAACGTAATTTTTATGTTTTTAGTTAATCCTATAAGTTCTTCTTTGTGTGAAAATCGTATACAGAGATGCCAACCTCTGAACAAATAAAACCTTGGGACTGTTTCAATGTGATGACAACATCCCCTCATTGTCTCTGCCATCTCCAGCTCCCAGGGGTCACAAAGCTCTTTAGAGCCTCTAATTTCGTTGGACCTTGTTACCAAGACACTCTATTGTTTACAGGGTTAGTTTCATTGTTTCTTTTGTTTGTTTATTGTTTTTCTCAGCAAATTCTGTGAAGTGTTCTGAGAGCTTCATGGCGCCCCCATTTCCACCTCTCATGTACTGTCCCTATCCCAGCAGAAAATTTCTTGTCTCACACATGTACAAATTGAAACAACTAAAAAGAAAATTGGAGCATAACAGCAGGCACATGTTGTAAATGCCATTCATTGGTTAAACCTGAGTTCAAGCAGTCCCTTTTATAACCATAATATAATGTTGTTCTTTGCAAGGGTTTCCATGGACTTTTGTAACAGTCAAAGACATAAAAAATACAACCAAAGGAGGAGATCACAAAAGGAAAGCGTTGGATCATGAAAAAATTAGGAGGAAACTTTCAGGCCAACCCGGGGAAAGGACCCTAATTTAATAACCCTTGTTATCAATGGCAGATTTGGTCTGTATCCAGGAAGGGAAACAAGTCCTGTTGGGGAAGGGGGGAGGGGGTACTTCAGAAAATTTTTTGTAGGAATGTGCCACTGGGACCCTGAAACCCTAACCCTTTAGCAGACCACTTTGAGCTCCATAATTTTGCAACCCTATTCAGCTCCTTTCAGCTCCATTTTGCAACCCAGATGCCAAAAATCCCTACCCTATCCCAGACTAGCTATCTTCTAGCTATCTATCAGAAATACAACATAGTTTTTTCCATGGAAAACCATATGGCGATTAATGTTTTTCCGTGATTGAATTTACATACAATTCTGATTCTTTCAAACCCTATTTTAAACTAAATTTTTGATGGTTTCCCAGTAATAATTGTTTAGTGATATGCTAATCTAGACCTTCGCAGCGGCGTATACTGGGTGGAGGTTACTCAATTTATTTGTGATTCTATAACAGGACAACAAAGCAAATATGGCTGCACTTGTTCAAGACTTAAAAGATACTGTTGGCAAAATCAAACTTGGTATGCATATTTGTCGGACCATTTTGACATCATTTTGTCAAAAACCACTGCATTTTTCTAAGTTCTGAATCTGTCACAGGTGGAGATGAAAAGGCAAGAAAACGGCACACATCCAAAGGAAAAATGCTGCCAAGGGACAGAATATCCTGTTTGTTAGATCCAGGGTAGGTTTAACTCTTTAAGCCCCAATATCAAAATACATTTTCTCCTCAATTCTCCATTCCTTATGGTACTAGTTAGAAGAATTTGCTTAAACATCCAGACATTTTATCGTTGGTGATCATTTTCTTTATTCTTGTGACCTGTATGTTTGATCAAGTAGTGATATTGTTAAGGAGAAATTAGATGCTTGTCACTGTTGGGGCTTAAAGGTTTTAATAAATATATTTTTGTAATCTAGGGGTATGTTTAGTAGGATCTCACGGTCCAATATTCTATCCTTCTTGAGGGACATCAAGTTCATTACAGTGAAACCCCAGTACGATCAAAGCAGGAGTAGAATTCCCTCTTAGAATAAGAAGTAAAGTACCAGTAGATTATTGCAATTTTATTATTTTTATTGATATGGATTTCATCATGTCCCATTTCGTTTCATTCCTCTGGCATTTGAAAAGTGGGTTATTGAAACAAATTATGATATTAACATTGCTGTAAATAACAACTTCAATTTTTACGTTCTTTAAGGGATCAGAATGCTGCTCCTCTGGCATTTGAAAAGTGGGGCATTGAAACAGATTATGATACTAACATTACAAATTTCAACTTCAATTTTTACGTTCTTTGAGGGATCAGAATGCTGCTCCTCTGGCATTTGAAAAGTGGGTCATTGAAACAGATTATGATACTAACATTACAAATTTCAACTTCAATTTTTATGTTCTTTGAGGGATCAGAATGCTGCTCCTCTGGCATTTGAAAAGTGGGTCATTGAAACAGATTATGATACTAACATTGCAAATTTCAACTTCAATTTTTATGTTCTTTGAGGGATCAGAATGCTGCTCCTCTGGCATTTGAAAAGTGGGTCATTGAAACAGATTATGATACTAACATTGCAAATTTCAACTTCAATTTTTATGTTCTTTGAGGGATCAGAATGCTGCTCCTCTGGCATTTGAAAAGTGGGTCATTGAAACAGATTATGATACTAACATTGCAAATTTCAACTTCAATTTTTATGTTCTTTGAGGGATCAGAATGCTGCTCCTCTGGCATTTGAAAAGTGGGTCATTGAAACAGATTATGATACTAACATTGCAAATTTCAACTTCAATTTTTACGTCCTTTGAGGGAAAAGAATGCTGCTCCTGTATTGAGTGTAATTGACCCCAATAGGCCAGGATAATTTTGCAGGGTTAATGGTAGATAAGGGTGTTAAAGGGTGGTAAGGGGTCTTGGAGGGGTGTGCTGGGGTCACCAGACGCACCCTATAAGTGACGAGCAATGTCCACCAGGTTATAGGCTCCGCCACCAAGTTGCATGTCACACGTCCTCGTCGTTACCCCTGGAAATACAGTTTCACTGTAGCCAAACAACAGTGGCGAAAGGTGAGTATCTGGCACCTGCAAATAATGGGGTTTTGTGGTTAAGGGAAGGGCACCCTGACAGAAAAACCCTGGCCCTCCAGGTTTAGGGTTGGGCATGAGGCTAAATTTCCCTCATCCTGCAAAAAAATGTACGATTATGGAAACTGGAAATGAGAACTAAGGCCACTTTGATCTGGCCCTATTTCCCACTCCGGGGAAAGGAACTAAGTGAGTGAGTAATGGGTGGCTGCATAAATCAGGTAAATGTTTTAGTAAGAATGTTACTGCACGGGTTTTGTTTGGAACAAACTTAAGTAAGAGTCGCTGTAATAAGGCTAGTTACTGTATTTTAAAATTTTAGTTCACCATTTTTGGAGCTGTCACAGTTAGCTGGTCACAAAATGTATGGCAAAGAAGAAGTGCCCGCTGCAGGAATTATAACTGGAATTGGTCGGATCTCAGGGTAAGTGGTAATCAGAATATAACTAAGTGATTATTACATGCTGTCAACTAAAGTTATTCATGATTATTAATCAGAGCTTGACAAAAATTTCCTTGCTCAAATGATGTAATGGCTTCCTAGGAATCCAGGCCATCAACTGTGAAAATGCAATGGTTGCCATTTTGAAGTAAGGTCATTTGATAACTTGTCAACTATTAGTGGTAATCAAAAATTATTGATGAGTTTAATTTATTTTTGCCAGGGTGGAGTGTATGATTGTCGCTAATGATGCCACAGTCAAAGGTGGAACTTATTACCCAATCACAGTTAAGAAGCATGTCAGAGCTCAGGAAATTGCACGAGAAAACAGATTACCTTGTGTCTATTTAGGTAAGGAGCTATAAGGGTTGTTTCTTTCAATGTTTGCTTTTCTGGATATTAAAGGCCTCAACACCGTGCACATTTCAAGATATTAATCATAATTAATAATTATTAATAATTAATAATTATTGTAGCCATAATTTCATTGTTTTGATCTCTACTTCTGGCTGGCTTGTTTAAAAATTTGTCCAGAAATATTGTCTGGGTGGCTTCATGCAGTTTGTGTGGTCACCCTGCAAAATCATACTGTCTCACCAAACAGGACAAGTGACTAATTGCACTTGCTTGATGTGATTTTTACACGCATTGGTGATGACCAAGCGTGTGCTAATTTCCAACCTATTTAACCATTAAAATATAACCTAACAAAGGTCAGGCATATTTATAACAAACCGTCCTGGTGTGCCTGGAGTGACGTAGAAGTGTTTTGTAACAATGTGTGGGCCTCAGTGCTTTTGTAGTAAAAATTGAGGGATGAAAGCAGACCTGTAACAATATACTTCAACATTCCAAATTCATGCAAGAATCCTCATGGTTTATCCAGTTATGACACACTTGCTCTACAACAAGGTGATATTTTAACAAACTCCATTTTAATGTTACCTTATTAAAATTGACACAGGTTTGTTGGCACAAAACAACAATAATAACAACAACAACCTTTATTCCAGCAAGTAAATTGAGATTGCACATACTGAAAATCAATAGACATTAATAAAATATACAAGTTTCTTTTATTAGAGACAAGCTTAATATGAGTTTTCAGTTGATATGCTCAGGTGAAGTGTTTCCTTTTTGAGTATTGAATGAAACAACAATATAATCACCTAAACCAGGACAAATAATCCATCCTGTGTGTCTGTGTCTATGTCTGTCCTGTGTCAATAGAATTTATTTAGAGATCCATGCATTGGCAGATCTAGCGGAGGAATGCTTTGCTCCCCACCCCACCCCCCTTTAGGCTGGGACCTCCACTGTACCCATTTAGCTCTGAATCTGCCAATCCCACCCATGGTCAGGTGTTTACTTCTATGAGCTTTACATATGTGTGCCCTTATAACAGCAGGGGTATAGTTAATTTTTGGCTACTTTTGTTTGACATTGGGTATAAATCCCGACTTTTTAGGAAACATTTTACTTTTTTTTTTTTTTGGTTGCTCTGAAAAACCGTAGATTTGTTTTATGCCATTTTTGCAAGAAAATGAAAGTGTTTGGTGGCCAGGTACAAAAATATCTTATACTGTATGCTTTCAAAAATACCCCCTTCCCCCTCTTGAAAGTAGAACCTGCCAAAAAGTAATCTTGATTTGATGATGTTTCTAGCATTTCATGCAACAGGTTGTTTTAACAGGTCTGGTCACATTCTGGCCACCATCTGGACAATGTCCCCTGGCATACTAGGTGATGTTTTAGCCTGACTAAGGCTAGGGTACACTGTTCAGCTTGTTTGTACCTTGGTGGTGCAGTGATTGGCACCTTTAAAAAAGACTTGCCATATTTTATGATTGTATTGATCTATACAAATGTAATCAGGCCCCCGAAAGAAAAGGATTCCTGCCAGACATTAAAGACTAACCAAAAACATAGCACTTAAGGAGGCTCGCAACAGTTTTTTTGAGCTTGGAGTGTATCTTTTGAAATGAAAATTTCGCATAGAAGATAAACTTCGATTTCCTTGATACTGCGCCATCTTTTCAATATATCACCAAAGTTTAGTTTTTCATTGGTTTCCTAGGACCAACTGTCACCATAGCAACGGTAATGGACAACCCCTCATTTTAAATAATGTCGAATATCTCGAAAGCTAAACTTGAAACTTGAACTATTTGAACTACTCAACCTACACAACTTGTATGCGAAATCTAAGCTTCTTCCTGGAGACTCTTTTCCATTATTCTTTAAATACTGACTGATGTTTTAGCATTTTTAAATATGGATTGCATACATGTTAACGCCCATGATGGCATTACACTGGGGCCAAAAAATAACGAGAGACAAGCTCAAAAGACGAATATTTTTTTTAATTATGAGAAGGAATTATAAACACACGAGAAGACACAAGTGCAGCGTGTATAAATATTCATTGCATGTGAATAACCATGAAATAGACCAGGAAAAACAAAATAAAACTGTTGCTTGTTGAAAGTTAATAACGACTGAAACTTGACCGAGATTCAGCCTTCTTATCTAATAACAGAGAAGTTTATTCAGCCTAAAACTCACTGGAACATCAAAAAGAATTATTATTCTAACGGCAATCAATTTAAGAGAAAAATCTGTAAGAGGCAGTTTAGAAATATTTCTATTTATGCAAATTAGGAACTTTTTAACTGATTTGTGCTGCATTTTAGCAGTTTTTAAATATAAATATCTTAAAATCGCAGCCACCTAGGAAGCTCAATGTACATTAACTCTTTACCGTCAGCGTTTTTCCCTTAGAAAAACGCATTTTTTACCGCTAAGGCGGTTTTTGAAGTGCTATGGTGCCAAATGCCACTAAACTTTGCTACAAAAGCGTTTTCTTACATTTTAGCTCAATTTTGAGCCAGCTTCTGTTGAAAATTGTACATTATTTTGGTTTCAGGCATGCGCATAAGCCAAAATTTGGACTTGTTTTTTTTTTTTTTTGTTTTTTGTTTTTTGCTGATTCATTTCTAATTTTTTCTCGCTTCTTTTGCTTTCCTTTTTCTCTCCCTTTCTTTTCTCTTTATCTTCTACCCTTTATCACCTTTCTATCCACTGGAAAAGTTTTGGCCTCAGTCCTTCTAAAAACCTGGAAATGGAACATTGATCAACTAGGTGACTTGGCCTATTTTACCACCAACTTTGCAGCCAAAATTGGACACGTTTTTCTGGTATAGCTCTGCCAGGATTTGGTCGATATTCAAAATGGACACACGTATGGATGGATCTGTCCTTGCTGTGCTAGCTGCTTATCAAAACAATCTGGTGAAGTCAAAAATGATGACGTCACAAGTGGCTGAATGGTTCCCGACTTCGACGTCGGGAAAATACAACTCTTGACGGAAAAGAGTTAACTAAACTATCGAAAATCGTTGATCATGACAAATCTTACTCGTTTGAGACTGATTTTGGTTGATTTATCAGGTTTAATGCAAAAAAAGAACACATTTGAAACAAAATGTCCTTTTCTTTAACTCTTTACCGTCAGCGTTTTTCCCTTAGAAAAACGCATTTTTTACCGCTAAGGCGGTTTTTGAAGTGCTATGGTGCCAAATGCCACTAAACTTTGCTACAAAAGCGTTTTCTTACATTTTAGCTCAATTTTGAGCCAGCTTCTGTTGAAAATTGTACATTATTTTGGTTTCAGGCATGCGCATAAGCCAAAATTTGGACTTGTTTTCTTTTTTTTTTGTTTTTTTTTTTTTGCTGATTCATTTCTAATTTTTTCTCGCTTCTTTTGCTTTCCTTTTTCTCTCCCTTTCTTTTCTCTTTATCTTCTACCCTTTATCACCTTTCTATCCACTGGAAAAGTTTTGGCCTCAGTCCTTCTAAAAACCTGGAAATGGAACATTGATCAACTAGGTGACTTGGCCTATTTTACCACCAACTTTGCAGCCAAAATTGGACACGTTTTTCTGGTATAGCTCTGCCAGGATTTGGTCGATATTCAAAATGGACACACGTATGGATGGATCTGTCCTTGCTGTGCTAGCTGCTTATCAAAACAATCTGGTGACGTCAAAAATGATGACGTCACAAGTGGCTGAATGGTTCCCGACTTCGACGTCGGGAAAATACAACTCTTGACGGAAAAGAGTTAAGAATGTTTTGATATCATAAAAGATCTTTCTACTGAAAAGAGAAAGTATTAAGTTTTATCTTTCTTGAAATATTGGAGAAAATTGCTGGAATGACCAAAATCAGCCTGTAAAAATGAATCATGATTTACTTGAAAACGCTCTTACAGATTTTTATTTAATTACGCATACAAGGTGTTTAGGTTGATTAGTTCAAAAAGTTCAAGTTTCGTCATAAAGTGTCTGACTAGTTTTCGAGATATTCCACAGTATTTAAAATCAGGGGTTGTCCATTACTGTTGCTATGGTGGGAACTGTTGCTTGGAAACCAGTGAGAAAATAAACTTTGATCATATGTTGAAATGTTGGTGTAGTATCAAGGAAATCGAAGTTTATCTTCTATGCGAAATTTTGATTTCAAAAGATACACTCCAAGGTCAAAAAAACTGTTGCAAACCTCCTTACGAGCAAATGTTACCAACGGTCAAACATTTGGTGGCAACAGGTCAAAAATCAATTCCGCTCATATTCTTATGTTAGGTAGACCTTAACGTGAAACAAATCACTGCATAGTTTGTTTGGCTGAATATCGATTTATTTTCAAGAAAATCGATATTAACGGAATTCGCTTAAAATACCGCTTTTGAAGCTCAAAATTTAAAGACCCATTGACACTTTCCATAATGCAACGCGGTCGTATTTGAATTTCGTGGACCACGAAAATACTCAGCCATCGCGACTGTTTGAAAGATCCAAAGTAATCTGGTTCCATCGCGCAATGTTCGGCCAATTTTTCTCACCTGTGAAGTACAAAGAAATATATAACATATATTCTATGTGATATTTCGCGTTGTGATGTTGTAGAAGCCATTTTTGGTTGCGATTGGAACTTTTCCGTGGAGCAATGCCGCCAAAGGCTCGAGCGTGGCCGGCAAGAAACTGCAACCTTCGGGTTTGGCTCACAAATTCGGTCTTTCATGTAAATGAAATAAGTCTATTAGATCGCCTATAAGTGCCCCTGTATTTTACAATTTATTCTCGAATCGTTTTGTTATCTCTGTTTAGTGTACTCGTTTACTGTGAGGTGAGTTTTTCAACATCGATACGTGACCAATAGACCAGAACAAAGTATTGTCTGCACGGCAAAGTATAGATCAGGGGGGGCTGGCAGCAAGACCTGGAACCGAGTTTACATGATCGCCCCAGTAAAGAAATTTGGCCGAGTAGGACTGTGTAGGAATTTTATTCCAAACAAACATGGCGGTGGCGAGGAAAGAGAATTAGCCAAATTAGCCTTAATTTGGTGTACGCGCGTTTGCGTTGGTTCAGCATTGTTTCCGTTATTCCAAGTTTAAACATTCAAGGGAAGGTTTCGATCGCTTTTTTTTACCTTTTTTCTATCTGATTTGGTTGCCCTTTCTGCTTTTTCTGGTACTGATTTTACGAGTTTTGAAGCATTTTCTGACACATTTCACAGCGGCCAGATTCGCCTTCCTCTTTCACTAAGAATTGTCGCTCGAGACTTTGTCCTTGTTTCATTTACATACACTGTAGATTTTTCTTTCTTTATAGGAACTACCCAGGAGGAGTCAACAATTAACTGTGGAGGTTTTGTTGATCCAAATTATTTTCTGTTTTGCCCAAGTTATGTTACTACCATACGGTCCACAAGAGTTTATTCATGTACAGTTCTCTAAAATACTTAAGTGGTGAAAAGCTGAGAGGTGATGTTTACAACACTTTGCTCTTTGACTTCGCCAAGTGAGTCACAGATATTGCCTACAGTCTGTAGATATACCTGATAATAAACCTCATTATTTTGGAGAAAAAGGTGAAATAATTTTTCATTTAGATTTTGTCTATCACACCTCTGGGGTGAGAACTGAAACTTAAAGGGGCCAGGTTGCTCAACTGACAGCAATACTTCAGCCAGTCATTTCACATATTTACTTGGTGACCTTGGCTTCATATGAAGGGCCCGGTGGAAAAAGGGCGTAAGTGACGATTTGAGGTTAAAATCGAAATTGCTCCTATTTAGCTGAACATTGGCACACAGGCTGGTTTTCATGTGAGGAACGCCGTTGCGCACTTATTTCTTGACCTGAGATCTAAAATTTGAAGAATTAGCGTATTACTTTTGCGTGAAAAGTGTTGTTGAACTGAACTCGCTCAAGTGATGCATGAAAGATTTCTTTTGTTCTCTGCCTGAACTAAAACAAAGGAATTCAACCTAGAATCCGCGGTCCTGTTGTTTTCTTTGTGTCAGTTTTAAGCAAAAGTAATACGCTAATTCTTCAAATTTTAGATCCCAGGTCAAGAAATAAGTGCGCTACGGCGTTCCTCACATGAAAACCAGCCTGTGTGCCAATGTTCAGCTAAATAGGAGCAATTTCGATTTTAACCTCAAATCGTCACTTACGCCCTTTTTCCACCGGGCCCTTCATATATTTCATACATGGGTTTGTGGAAAATTGACATTTGAATTCTGAAGGGACTTAATTTTTCTTGACAGTGCAATTAATGTTGAACAGCTTTTGCAAACAAAACAATCATTGGGGGGTGGACTTTGCAAAGGTTCTGACAGTCTGTGAAGCAAAGATACCCTGGCAAACACACTATCATTTTGGATCTGGCAGTTGTCGGTTGATAAATATGTTTTGAGCAAAGGTTTTGGTTGTACAGGGACTTTGACTGATGACATATATATGGACAGCTATGTTAATCCTTAATTTTCTGAAAACACTTATAAATCAAAATGACTGTTGCACACTTAGAGCAACCATGGTTGCTCAGCCATTGTGGGGTGATTTCATATCTCCTAAGTTGTAAACAGAGTTACCGAATGCATGCCAGCCTCATTTTGACACCTAGCAATACAACACTGTTTTGATCTGTTTTCCCCTACAAATATACCTTATCGGTAACAGTTCTGAAATAATGATCCTCACAGTTAAATGCATTCAACTTGAGCGATGAAAAATCAAACTTGAAAAAATTCAGTCTCAACCAGGATCAAATTTCCCTTTCAACTGCTCAAGTTGAAAACATTTAAAAACTGCAAGCCCTTTATGGCCACATTTGTTACATCAGGCAGTTCACACATGATTTATTTCATATGTATCCATCTTCAATAAAAATTCTCCTTGGCACTTGGAACTGTTTCCTCATCAGAAGTACAAATGTCTGAAAGGGTGTGAGCAGAAGTCAATTGCTCTTCTAAGACTCCATTATTGCATAGTTCACCTGGTGTTACTGAACTCAAACTACAAATTTTACACTGACACTAAGAATAAGGGCCTGAATGTCTTTCCCTTGAATTAAGCTTCTTGTACAGGCTACAGGCAAAAACAAAAAATCATATAATTTCAAATCCTTCAATCTTTTCAGATGATCATAGCAAATGTTTATAATCCTTCTCATTGGACAGTTGTATGGGTAATGTGGGAAAATTCTTGGAAATGTGATAGTTCATTGCATTTTCCATTGAATTAAACTTAGCACGTCAGTACAATATATGGAACTAGGGAGTTTTCCTAAACCTAGGTGTATTTACTTTGCCAATTCTTTAAGTTCTCTTATCAAAACAAGCAAACCTCAGGTAGCTCTGTTTGTAAGGTTAAGCATTCTTCTTTTGTTGGTTGTCCTTTATAAGCTATCCTTTCCAGTTGCAAAATTCTATCATCTCAAATGTTCTCAAAGCTGTTTTTCTTGTAACTGCAACCAACCAATATGTTTGCAGGAATAACTGCCGCCAAGAAACATTCAAGCCAAAAAAAGAAGAATTCCATAAAATAAACGTGGTGTTTTATACGTAATTACACTTACAGCTGTAAATAAGAGGCATAAAACCCGAGACAAGTGCATGTGAAAAGTTCAACCCATTTTTAAACTCATCTATACTTCTGTTTAGGGTTAAGCACTGATTCTACGACGGTTAGCTCTGTTATTGTCGAGTTTAGTTATTTCTAAACTTTGTACAATTAATTGAATTCGTCATTTTTGCGAGTGAATTAAATTCGTCATTTTTGCGCGTGCATTCAGACATTTTTTTCTCTATATAGCGCGAGTCCCCTAAAAGTAACGAAAGCCTTTGTTTTAATACATTCTGAGCCTTCGCGTTTGATTTTGTGCCTTCATTGTGAAACAAACTTAAAGATGAATTGCAATCGAAATCTCCTCTTTTCACTTTGTTGGCTGGAAGATTCCACAGTTTCCACAGTATAAGGATCCTTATAATGAAACTTGTCACTCGCATATTCAATATTGACTGCTCTACTAACCTAAAATAAAGCTGGTTCATTCCATCGATTTTGATGGTCTCAGAAACAGAAATGGATCCAAATGGAAGGTCGAAAGCTGCAACTTAATGCCATTTCCCAGGTCAAGTGGCTGTTGACACCGCGAGCCTTTACATTTTCGATAACACAACCATCACCGCTCATGCTCTTGACATAATACACGGCAGGAGTGTACACAGATCCAGAATTTAACGAAATGTGGTGCTCAAACTCTGTACTGTCGCCAAAAATGCTAACAGCAAATAACAATAACAAAAAACGAATTCCTTTTCCACAATCGAGTCACCACGACACAAAAAGACATATTCTCGAGTAGATCGCGCGCTCGTTCGCGCGAGACTTCGTTGCACTTCGCGCATGCTCGTTAGAGTTTTTGAATGATTGACAGATTTCTTTACTGGGGCTAATCATGTAGAGGCCAAAAGCGGCAAGATCAAAGGTAGCTGCCAGCCCCCCCTGGTATAGATGAAGTACAAAACTTCTCGGCTCGCTGGCGGCTTCGTTTTGTTCTGGTCGTTCTGCATTGAAATAAAAGTTTCGGCGAAAGTTGAAGGAGGTTTTCCGCGTCTCTGGCCGTCGAAATTTTTTCGATGTGAGTTTCGAAAGTGGCTAAAAACAGCGTCCGCCGGCGGTGCTCATTTGAAATTATGCCCGATGCAAATTAGATGCAACGGACAGAAAAGAGCCGACTGGAAGTATGTTTTTTAGACAGAAAACTTCACGGCTCGCTGGAGGTTTGAATTTTCGTTCGCATCGATCTCAAACTTTCGGTGAAAGTGGGAACAATTTTCCTGCGTCTTCGGCGTTATTATTTTTCTTTTAAATGGGATTTTTCGAGGCGAAGAAAATCTCCTCGGCGACTGCTACACGAAGGCGGGTTGAGCGGCCCAAACCAAAGTCTGCAAAAGTATTTGACGGGCTTTTGATATCTGACAGGGCTGCTTGTTGAGACTAAAAAATTACTTACGACTGACATTTCAAACTCAGTGTTCATTTCTTCCTCGAGATGAGAGGCTGTAATTTTTCCTCTCGAGAGACCGCGGCCCATGTCCGGTCGAATCAAAATAAACAATGCGCAGTGCATCACGTAAAGTGTCAGTGGGTCTTTAAGGCAAATCTCGAAGCTTCGCGTGACAAAATGAAGCATTCCAGGGCAATAAAAATTATCAAAGCTTGTAGAACGATGTTTAAATATATGTCAAAAGCAATTTCAGCAATTTCTGCTTATTCATTTACGAGAGGAGAAGGGATGTTCTTTTCCCTCCTAAAAGGATTTTTTGGGGAAATTTATTGACGCGATGTTATAGAATTTTAAAGTTGGACAAAATCCGTTGACTCAACAGCTGACTCAAGCGATCAGGAAAGTCAGCCTAATTAACTCAGTGTACACATACACAAACAACTTCACGTTTACCGCAGGTTTTGATCAGCCAGCAACCGATTTTAACACAAAATCCTCTAACCTTCATGTTGCTGTATCACCGATGATAGTTGTGGTCCTTGTTCATGATAAAATTCAAGCAAACTGCAAGGAAACTTGACAGGATGTCGCAACTTGCCGTGCCGTTTAACCGAACATCCGCCGTTTTTGATGTGAGGATTCCCTTTTCCTATTTTCGTTAGAAAACAGGCTCAAGGTGTTGTAAAAAAGATGTCTTTCCTTTCAAACTAGCTCTGAACTGAACAGCGAAACAAGAAGTCGTTAATACAAAAACATCTGTTACGTGCTTTGGGCGATGCCGCTAATTAGTTTTACTGAAATCGACTACTGCATGCATGTACCGCGGTAAGGCTTGGTACCCACTTGAGACATAACGATCATAAACACAATCATAATCATAACCATAAACATAAGGTTCTTATGATCTAGTGGGAACCGGTATCTTAAGGACGACATAATCATAACCAAAGACATAATCATAATCATAAGAAAATGGCCGATCAATTTCTCATGATTATGATTATGTCGATCATTACTGCCCTTATGATTATGTTTTTTAGGCGTTCCCACTCGGACATAAGCGACATAACGGCGTTATGTTTGTGCTTATGATTATGATTATGATTTTTATGTCGCTAGTGGGTACCAAGCCTAACGAAATTTTGGGTGCATCGGGTGACTTTGGGGAATTAGGATTAAATTTTTTTTCAAATAAGCTATTTCTGTCTTCCTACGTTTACTACTTTAAGGACTGAAGATTGGGTTCGAGGAGTGCTTTGAAATCTGTGCAACTGAAAAAGGCGCACGTTGGTTGCGTGACATACCCGAGACTGAGCTTTTACCTGATGGGCCGGGCAAAGGGGGTTTTAAAAATATGTTCGCTGTTGGTTTTCCAAGAAGTCGCACAGTTAATGAACGTTACATTAGAGCGGTTTTCAAATGAGTGTCGTAAAACCAAAACCAAAGTAATTACCCCAGCCAATCACAACAAACACAAATTACCCAATCAACCAATCAGAACTGGAAGCAAATACATGTCACCGGCGTCAAGCGCGGGAAAACGCGTGCGAGCAAGTCGCGATTGGTTTGAGTTTTACTTCTGATTGGTGGAGAAAGTGGCGCGAAATTTTTCAACCAATCACAGAGCGAAGTAAAGCAAAACCAAAGCAAAACGCGAATTACTTTCGACACTCAAATGAAAACCGCTCTATATAGTATGGCTACATTAAAATACAAAGTCAGGCATGAAAATTTCCTCTTAGGTCTTAAAATTCTTTTTTCGTTTTGTTGGGGTGAGGGCGGGGCGGGGCTGGGACTACAGGGTTCGGGGAAATAATTTTTAGAGAACACTGAATCGACTGATTGTAACGATTCCTGCTATTCAAAGACTTTCAAGTAAGGCAGTGGTGATACCTTAAAACTTCCTTTTTATTTTTACCTGGTTCTTGTTCGTATTTACGTGCTAGTGTACATTTAACGCACAAACGCTTATTTACGGAGAATAGACATTAATAAGAAATCAAAACTCGTACTGGTTCTCAGGGAATAAATTTAATGATCTGCAAGATTGTTAAGAGCTTAGTCCTGTTGCCAGAAAACACAACTCACTATCGGGCTTAGCTTGGATGACTTTTTATGAGTCTTGGGTTTTCCGCTTTCGATGCACCAACAGGCACCAACGAAAAACGACTCTACTCGACTGACACTGTAATGCGTGCAGTCGTTTTTTAAAGCTTCCAACAGTGATGCAGAAGAAAACTACAAAACGGTTAACTGGGGGGTTCAACGTTCTATTCAACACCGATCAACACTGTTGAATTTTTAAAACAAGTTTGGCCCTCCAGCTTAATGATGTTTCACAATTTTGCCGACTTTTCTTTTGTTCTCTTGTGTGCCACCCTGTGCAATGAAGTTCTGTAACATTGATTCAACTATTTCTATGTTGTCAGGTGTGATCAAAAGTACTGAATTCGTTTGCCCACCTTGTTCAACATCGCACCACAAAGTTGTGTTCAAGATTGTTGAATAATGTTGAATGAGTTTGGCCGAGGCATAAAGTTTGTAAACGAAAAACGCAAAGAGCGTGAGCCAACAAAATGAGGGCGCAGCCAGGGTTGAAGGCTAGGAAAAGGGGGAAGTTTGAACCCTTAATCCCCCAACATGAAAAGGTTTCCCCTTAAGTAGGTTTCCAAACCGCCCCCCCTCCCCCCACCCATCACCCCCTTCCTCGCGAAAGTGGGTCGGTCGCTTGGTCGCTCGGTCGCTCGGTCGGTTGATCGGTTAAACAAAAGGGAAAGATAATTCCAAGTTAGTAATACCAAGATACTAATTCCAAGCGAGCCTCGATTACAAATTAAGTCCTCAAAACTGTCATTTTGCAACGACCCGCTATCACTCGTAAAGGTGTTCGAAGACCTTGATATGAGGGTGACTTAGATGTCCAAGTCACCTCAAGATGCCGTTAAAGAATATTAAAACGCACGAGGAAAGGGTGCAGGCACGGACTAAGCATTTCTAATGGGAGCCTTTTGGGTCAGTTAAATCCAGTTTTCGGAAAATCGAGAACCTGCAAGTTCCTTTCCGATCCGCTTTTATAATTACTGAACAAAGCTTTTTCACATGTAGGTGGCTGGCTTGAACGTTGTGTGATGTTTTTAAAGCAAAAGGTTTCACTTCTGCATAATTGATACATTGAAGGTTGGGTTAGGTGAGTTCTGAAACAAGACATGGAAAAGCTTTGCTTTATTTGAAAATCCTTTAATGCCAAGAATCGTTTACTTATACTATCACTTTCACCCGGGCACTTACAATCAGTCGACTTAGTATTCTCTTAAACGTCTTTTCAAACACCTTTAGCCCAAAACCCGCCCCACCCTAAACAAAAAGAAAAAAAAAAAATCTCAGACCGAAAAGGAGATTTTCATGTCCAACTTTGTATTTTAATCCAGCCATAGTACCTAACATAGCGTTCATTAACTGTGCTACCTCTTGGAAAACCAACAGAGAATATATTTTTCAAATCCCTTCGCCCTGCCCACCAGGAAAAAGCACTCGGGTTAATGTCACGCAACCAACGTACGTTTTTTTCAGTTTCACGCATTTTAAAATGCTCATCGAAACCAATCTACTGAGAATCTTCACTCAGTCCTTAAATTAATAAACGTAGGACGACAAAAATAGCTTATTTGAAAAAAATTAAACCTTATTCCCCAAAGTCACCCGATGCACCCAAAATTTCGTTGCCGCGGTACATGCATGCAGTAGTCGATTTCACTAAAACTCGTTCTGAATTAATTTAATCAGAGCTCGTAAATAAATGAGCAGAATTTGCTGAAATTGCTTTTGACGTATATCTAAGCATCGTTCTACAAGTTTTGATAATTTTTATTGCCCTGGAGTGCTTCATTTTGTTACGCGAAACTTCGAGATTTGCCTTAAATTTTGAGCTTCAAAAGCGGCATTTTGAGCGAATTCCGTTAATATCTTGAAAATAAATCGATATTCAGCCAAACGAACTATGCAGTGATTTGTCTACCTAACATAAGAATATGAGCGGAATTGATTTTTGAGCTGTTGCCACAATATTTTGAAAATGTTTGATTTTTGGCAACATTTGCTCTTAATAGCGACTTTCAGTAAACATCGAGTATTCGGCGGCAGAAGTTGAAAAATCTATTTCTTTCATATTTTGCACATAAAAGGGTATTGGCAAAACTAGAAACCTGATGTAGTTCGTTTTCCTCGATTCTCGGGTTTGGGAGGTCAAAATCCCAGGAAATTAATCTTCAAAATCAGTACTATAAACTTGCATCGCGCTGGTAAACTATAAAGCGCAGCGAAAAAGATAGGCACTTTCTATCGACAGAACAAGTCTTTTTCATTAACTAGACAGTTGTGAAACAGCAGCGTAAACCTTGTCTCACGCATTCAGTTCAAAGCTTTGCGCGGCTCTCTTTATGCATTGAAAAAGACCGATTAATATATTTTCTGCCGATGCGAGTGTCGGGCTCTCGCCCCACACCACATCTCCGTGGTATATACGCATGTTGTCGAAGCCGTAATCGCGTGCTACAGTTGTTCCAGGAACCGGCAAAAGATCATTAAAGCATGCACTGAACAATTCGTGTACTGATGATTCTGGTGGGAGACAGTTTGGCTTGTGTCTTTCCCAATGCCTCTTTTGACAGGCTCTTGAACAGTAGTATGCGCGTTTACATCTGGAACATTGCATCATGTTGCCTTTCCGTTCATCCAACGGGTCACAGCAATAACAAGACCGAAGCATCTTCACAACATGGAACAAGAGTATCAAAGTATCTGTTCGCGTACGAATGAAAGCAGTATACCATTAAGAGTCTTCATGCAACCAATCAGTGTCTCGCTTGTGTCAGGACCAAAAAATCCAGCCTATCAGTGATACGCATAGAAAATTTTCCCAGAACTGTTGCATAATTTTTAATGTTTCCGAGAAAATTTTCGAAATTTAAATAGTTCCTGATTCGATGTCAGTCAACTTAGCGCTCCTTTCGGTTGAAGAAAACAATACTTCTGCCCTTAGGGCTATGAACAAATTACTATGAATTGTATTTTATACTTTCTCAGTCCTTTTTCGCGACTTCATCGCTTTATATGTGTCCCCTTCTTGCAAGTCTAATTGTATTGCTGACTACAACTTTCTTTCTGAAACTTTACTTGAAACGTTGAACTGGAGATAAAACATAAGCTTGGATGGAATATCGAAGAAGCGTGAGTATTGAAGCATTACCCGATCGACTCTATGCATACATGTAAATAAAACAGTCAGGCGTGATTGGTTGATTTATGCATAATACATTTACGGTCTTTATATTTTAGTCTGCTCGACCTGGAAGTTCAATGATGTCACCGAAGGAGTCAAGTCGTTGACAGGAATAACCGACATAACGTAAATTGTGGAACAGTTTACCCAAAGAAATTTATAGGAAAAATTTTGCAGCTGTATAGAGATGTCGACCCATTTGAAGTTTTAACGTAATTGCGTTTGTTAACTTTTAGTAACCACCTGACAACATTTGAGTGATTTAGTAATTTCCATTTTTTTCCTGTGGCCTTTACTGATGTCTGTAAATAATTTTTATTACCGGTACTCTCAAGTTTTTCAGAAGTTGATTTTTCTGTAATCTACTGTAATTATAGAGGAGCAGAGGATTTTTAAGCGTGTCACTCTCTTTGAATAAAGCTACTTTTTTGTTGCTTTCAATTTAGATTTCTCCGGAAACGGTCCCGGAAACACTAAATAATACGTGTGTATTAGGGTCATTCGCTTTTTTCGCAAAACTGAAAAATGAAAAGTGTCGGCTCAATTTAATTTTTTGTAACCTCTCAAGAAAATGAAAAACGAATTTCTTGTAATTCATTTTTTAATTTTCATTTTTTTCTGAAGCTTCAAAAAATGGAAAACAAATTCCGTGTGGTTTATTTTTCAAATTCCATTTTTTCTGGAAAAATGAAAAATGAATTGAGTTTTTGCTTAATTTTTCATTTTTTGTGAAAAAAATGGAAAATGAAAAATAGACAGAAATTCATTTTTTCAGAATTTCGTATTTCAGAATTTCGTATTGTCACTCTATACGTGCTTTCAGAATAACGTAATTTACGCATTTCGCGCGAACTTTTTCGCTAAGTTGAAGAGCGAAATGGCAGAACTCTCTTCGGGTCTGGGAAATTCAGACGAATTTAACACATTATCAAGAGGACATGGTGAGGCCAGAGTGGATCGAAAGCTGAAGAAAACTTAAGTCAACACGGAGCGACTGTCAGTTATTTTTTGGGGTAAGTTAACTGATGCGAAATCAACGCTTCTATTCATGAAACATGCAGCAGTCAATTGAACGGCATTTTGGTGAAGCTTATATCGTAGGTCTTATTACAAAAGCTGCATGAGAACACACCGGCTAAAGGGTGAAGCGGCTAAACATGAAACGTATAAATCTCGTCGGCTTCGTCCACAAGATATCTTGATACGAGATTACATGAAACGAAAGAGTCATGTTTTGGTTTTCACGGCGTACCTCATTCTAGGAATATAACAAAGCCTTTTAACAACGCGAACAAAATCTACGTGAACAAAATTATCACGAATTTTCGAGAAGCTTACATCCATTAAATTAACGCGAGTTTCCGTGGGGTATATGTTTACGTGCATATGTTAAACACGATGACGATCAGTACTTTAACGAATCTAAAGACGTTTTAAAATTAATATTGAACGGCGATGTGTCGACTGACTCTGACGGAGAGGTAGATGGCATTTAACTTTGCTGTAAAAAAGTGTAATTTTCATTAACAATGACGTAAATTAAGTGCATAAAATTAAGGCGAATTTTTGAAATTAGCGTTAATGACATGCATCGTTAATTTCCTGTAATAAAGTACTTCATTACTGTAGTTATCCTTGTCACATTTCAGAACCACAAATTTACCAATTTCAGTTTGTTTTCACCTGAACTGAGGAGAGAATGAACTGGCTGTTGTTGCAGTGCTTCTGGAAGAAACTGAACTTAAAGACCTTTTACCCAATACATTCGAGCTGAGGCTGTTAACCTCGACTATCACAAAGGTACCATCTGAAAACGAGGAGAGATCAAGCCTTTTATCCTTCGAAGGCCATTCGGTATCTCCTCGAAACTCCGGCGTGAACCACGTGAATGGAGCTTTTTTCGAGCTGAAATGTGGCAAGGATAACTACTGTTACATGTTTAGCCGCTTCACCCTTTAGTTTCTGTATAAACAAGACCTACGATAAGCTTCACTACAAATGCCGTTCAATTGACTGCTGCTTGTTTCATGAATAGAAGCGTTGATTTCGCATCCTGTTTACTTCAGTTTTCTTCAGCTTTCGATCCACTCTGGCCTCACCATGTCCACTTGATAATGTGATAAATTCGTCTGAATTTCCCTTAGACCCGAAGAGAGTTCAGCCATTTCGCTCTTCAACTTAGCGAAAAAGTGCCAGCAAAATGCACGAATAACGTGATTCCGAAAGCACGTATAGAGTGTCACTTTATTTTTTAGAAAAGTGAAAAATGAATTTCTGTCTATTTTCATTTTCCATTTTTAAAAACAAAATGAAAAAGCAAGCAAAAACTCAATTCATTTTTCATTTTTCAATTTTCCAGAAAAAATGAAAACTGGAAAATGAACACACGAAATTTGTTTTCATTTTTTGAAGAGGTTAAAAAATGAAATGAACCAAACACTAAATTCATTTTTCATTTTTCGAGTTTCAGAAAAAAGTGAAAATTAAAAAATGAATTACACGAAATTCGTTTTTCATTTTCTTGAGAGATTAAAAAAATGAAATTGAGCGGACACTTTTCATTTTTCAATTATGTGACAAAATGAATGACCCTAATATACACGCATATGTCCTTTTCTGCAGATATTAAAGAAAATTTTTGAGAGTAGTTCACTTGTTGCCTTTTTAGAGAAAAGTCGACACTACCTTTCAGTTAGGAAAACTTTGAGTTATCATTGCTTTTTAAGTGTCTAGATACCCGGCAGCCGAGTACGGATATTTCAAGACCAAATGCTCGGCAGTCCCAAATTTTCGAAGGATTAGTGAACGATTTCCACGGACAGGCTCATTCTAACGTTCTGAAAGTATTCGATATTTGTTCAGAATTTGCTAAGTGATTCAGAAAACTATTTTGGTTTTAGAGTTGACGAGTTTTCCGAGCTTGTTCATACTAGAAACCGCGATGTTTGCGACAGTTAAAAAAATCATTTGTGGCTTATACCCGCCAGTTAAAACAGTTAAAAACGTGCAGAAAATGAACGGAATTTCTCATTTACAATACTGTTAACATCCTGGGGGTATTCGAAGTTTGTTTGGAATTACTAAGCGATTCAAACTACCAATTTGGTTTTGCAGTTGGCGAATTTTCTGAACTTTTACATACTAGAAAATCGCCATGTTCGCGACACTTCATTATTTTGGCCAGTCAGAAACACGCAGAATTTGATGGAATTTCTGATTCAAGTGGCCTGGGAGTATTCGAAGTTTGTTTAGGATTACCAAACGATTAAAAAGGCCAATTTGGTTTTGTAGTTGGTGAATTTTCCGAGCTTGACTAGTTATTAATTCAAATAGCTACAATCTTGGACATTTTGAATGGAACACTTTAAAAGACCACCCCCCACCCCCCCCCCCCCCCGCCAAGTCAAAGATGGAGTTGCCTTTGCGCGACTTCATTATTCATTGATTTTGGGGGGTAGGGGGGTTTCTGTTCCATTTAGTTCCGTCCAAGCATGAGCTATAGGAAACATGGCTTTTGAGTTCTCACCGAACGTTGTTTCAAGCAAACAGCGATGAAATATGTCGACGATTCAATAAAACTACCACCTTACCGTCAGTTCTGCTTTCCTGTGTCTTCGATTTCTACATCACCTTCTGCAAATATCCCTCTGTTATTTACAGAAGGTGATGCAGAAATGTGGCCCCAAAAAACCATGATAGTTTCGAATCACTTACCACTGCCATACAAAGTTAGGAAGCCCTTAATAATGGGGTTTGACTCTATCTCAAACCCGGATCATTCTCCAAAAACAGAGTTCCTTAATTGTTTTTCAAGCATGACCTGCAGCCGGGTGCAGTTTTAAAAAGAGCTAAATGAAATTTATCCAGATTAGTGTTGAAAGGGCCTAATTTCTTTTCAACAGAAACATCTGAGAGTGTCACAACACTTAATGACCAGTAGCAGCATTTTCATCGATGGGTTCAATGCCACTGCATGTATGTTACTGGGGTACTCATCAGAAAAGGGGCAGTTGACACGCTTTTCAGTATAGGGTGCATATTGAGAAGAGGGCACTTATAACAAGCACTAATGTTCAAAGGGGAAAGCCTATTATTAAAGGGGTGCTTATCAATTGGTAGGAGCTGCTAATTTGAATCATTATGATTGGCACATTATTATTTTAGTCTACAATAGAATTATCATCAAACCCCATTTCAATTACTGTATAAATTATCCAGCACTTTTAAGAGTTAAAACTCTGGCTTGTTAGCATGGAGCAACAATAACAATGTTTATCTGCACAAGTTAGCTAAGTATGTATATAAAAATAAACATAAATAAAAATATATATTTCTTTGTATTGGATAACACAGTTACTCAGGAAAGTCCAACTTTCTTGGATTATCAACTCAAAATTAAATAGCATGACGTATATAATAAATCTCAACTGGTTAGAAGGTGTCTGTTTATGCTTCATTCTGCCTATTTTCTTTTTTTTTTAAATATGTTAACATTTTACTTGTTAAGCTCACTATAATTAACAGCTCATAACAGGATGGAAATCATATAGTTTTTAACTGTCTTCTTGGCATATGAGATGTGATGAGACAATGACTCTCATCTTTGATATACTACATAAAGCTAGAACTGTCATTAGTGGCTTTTATGGCCAACAACTACAGTGAAAATGGCCAGCTACAGTTATTTAGAGTTTGAAAGTGGCTAGCCTGAGAAAACAACTGACGTCTCGCAAGGTCGCCACTTGAGCCCTCGCAAAACGACATCTGAGTAACAAGCGCAGAAATTCCATACTGATGACGTGCACTACCCAGATCTAGGTAGTGCTTCTGATTGGTTGAAACGAAATTCCCTTGTGTTTCAACCAATCAGAAGCACTACCTAGATCTGGGTAATGACGTGTCGTCAGTATGGAATTTCTGCGCTCGTTACTCAGGTGTCGTTTTGCGAGGGCTCAAGTGGCGACCTCGTGAAATGTCAGATGTTTTCTCAGGTTAGAAAGTGGCCAAAACACAGAAGACAAGAAAATTTCCTCAATTTATGGCTCACTACCTTCCCTGAGAAGTCGGCCTGACAAAGCTTTGCTGGCGTTTCTTGTAGATTAGAGCATTGGTTTATACAATACTACAGCTAAATTTTTTATGAAGTCGCATGCTTATGAGTTGTCACATGATGTCCTCAGATGAGGTACCTTCTTTTCTGTACTAAATGAAGCAACAATAACATGATCTAGGATGACATATCTGTCTTGCTACAGACAAACTATCAGATTAAACAACAACAATGACAGCAGGATTCATTTGCAGGGGCAGATCCAAGATTTTAGGAAAGGGGTTTGTCAGTTGCACTAGTCCCTTTGGGGGGTCAAAATTCCAGAGTGCAATATGGTTTGTCAAATAAGGCATTAACAGTGCATTTCTGGCATTTTCGACTTGCCAAAGGGGGGGGAGGGTGCACCCCCCTCAGCCCTCCTCCTGGAACTGCCCCTGATTTGGGATCATCCAGTGGTGGATCCAGAAGAGGAGCCTGGAGGCCTCACTACCCTGTCCACTTATTTTTTCTGCTGTGCCCCCCCCCAACATTCTGGACCCACCTCTATGATCGTTATAGATGTGCCCCCCAGCAGCAAGAGGTATAGGTTTTAGCTACTTTTGCTTCACATTGACTACAAGATGCACAACCAAAAGACACTAAACTTTGCTTTCCTAACTTTTAACTTTGTCCCGGACAGATCATGTGTTACTTGGAATTGCCTTCTTTTTGCCCCAAAGCCATTTTGCTACCTGACTTTTTTTGCTCCTCATTTATACTAGTAATTGCTTTGCTCCAAACATGGTCAGGGCAAATGTGTTCAACAGGAGTGAAAACTAATGGTGCCAAAACAACAAGATATAGTTTCTAGAATAAGAACGGCATATGATGCTTGACAGTGGGTTCTTGACCAAGAGTAACACAGCAACAGTTCGCAGGAGTTGTACTGCCGTAGTACTTGTGGTAGATCTCATTTCTCATTTTCTGCACCTGCTCCTTTGTAAGTCCTTGTGTACGTGTAGGGCCAATAACAAGTCTGTTCCATATCCATCCAAAGAAATAAAGAGGGCTTGCATGTCCACGCCGACTAAACACATTGCTGATGTAACGATGAATAAACTCATCTAACGTATTCCTTTCACATGCTTCCACGATCATCTTCTTCGATGCGCCGATGGAATTGAATGTATGTATCGTGTCACCCAGTTCGAGATTTCCCACGTCTTTCCAAATGAGCTGAAAAACGCCAAATAAGATCTGTTCTGCTGTACAGGGCGACGCGAAATCACCCCATGAGATATCCCCATAGTAAAAACGCATATTGTCGAAGCCATAATCTCGCGCTACAGTTCCAGCTATAGATGGCAAAATATCGTCTTTGCACAACTTGAACAACTCGTGTATTGATGATCCCTGTGGGAGACAGTTTGACTTGTGTTTGTCCCAGTGTTCCTTTTGACAGTTTTTTGAACAGTAGAATGCGTGCTGGCATCCGGAACATTTCTTCATGTTCCCTTCCTTTTCGCAGTTAAAGCATCTGGACATTTTCACACCCTGCGAAAATTTATAAAACCTGATGTAAAAGTGTAATATTCTATCACCTTCCTCTTGTATGTAACTTCTTGTTCTCGCTGTCAAAATACGGGTTATGCAGCTTATTGCACGCGTGAAAAATGTAGCCAATCGGCGACTCGCTTTTAAAAATGACGACTCAAAATCCAGCCAATCAGTGATTAACTCACGACATTTGCCAGAAACCGTCGCATTTCCGGTGCATGTCTTTGCAACGAATTATTATTTTGAGAAATATGTTGGAACAAATGTCACTGTTTATACACGCAGATGTTGCTAACCAAAAGCCAGTCGGAGTACGAAAGGAAATACCTATCTTTTTTCTAAGAGATGGAGACCATAGCTGGTATTGAGTGTCACCAGAAACTCATAAGTCCTTATGAGTTTCTGGTGTCACGCAACAGTTTTCCCAGTGGAAATCGATTACGAAAAGAAACGCTGATGCGCGGCGATAAGATGTAGAACTGTAAGGTAGAGAATAATCAAAAAGTCAATTATTGGGCGTCTCGCAACGGTGTTTCTGTTTAAGTGAAATGCGTTACATCACGGATCAAATGTAAACGCTTGGTTATGAAATCTATATGTATACACCTTTATACGCCCCGCAGACAGGTAAAAATACACAGACGGGTAAAAAATCGTTTTCTGCGATATTACTGGCAGGAGGAGAACAAAGATGGGTTCCTCGGAAATTAGAGGCTTCTACTGCTTTAGTTGTTTGTTTCCCCGTGCGAAAAAATCCAAATCTCAGTTTCGAAATTTGGATGCCTAGTCCTCGCCAAGTCCACCCTCCGATGTCCGCTCCGATTCCTATATTTCTTTGGTCCCAGATTCCCCTCTCTTTCTCTCTTGAAGAGCTTCACACGTGTGTCGTTCACTCCTTCTTGGTAAAACATAACATAAACAGCTGTAAAATGTCGTTTTGTTTTGGTTGTCGCAAGAATGGCGAAGTGCAGAAATGTTCCGGCTGTCGGCAAGCATTCTACTGCTCTAAAGCCTGTCAGAGAAAGCACTGGAAGAAACACAAGCCAAACTGTGGGATATTATCGATGTCATCTTTGCACAATTTGGTCGATGCATGTCGCATGAATTCTTCGCCTATTCCTTCCGTGAGGTGTGATTATGGCTTCGATAACATGTGTCTTTTCCATTCAGATGTGCCTTCAGCGGAAATAATATTACTTGGTGTTTATCAGATGATAGTCCGAGAAATTTACAACCAAGAATTGGACAACACTGATTGCGTGTTGAGTTCCATTGGAGTGTCGAAACGGGTGATTCTTGATGCGTACGAAGCGAATGCATTGGATCAAGTTATTCAACGTTTTATCAGAAACGTGATTGATCGACATGGCGATCGAAGTCCACGCTGTTGTTTTGAGTGGCTGCAGAACAAACTAATTGTTGGCCCAACACGGTTGTTATTAAGTGAGGAAGTCGCGCTTACACTACGGCAGCAAGTAGACATGAGGAGTGAAATCTATCGAAACTACTACGGGTAGAAACTTGAGTTTATGAACTTTAACACAAATTGTAGTGTTTCGCCGTTGATGTTGATATTGTGGTTGTGGAACATGAAAGTTCTATCATTGTACATGTATCCAAAGTTTTCGCTTGTGCGGAATATTTTCAGTTTAATTTCGTTGTTGTTGCAGTTGAACATTTTAATGTTCAAAAATTTTGAACTTTGACTGGTTTTACACAACTTCGACTGAAATAGTTCATGTTAGACCTTGTGTCTTATTTTCGTGGACAAAGTTGCCCCTCCAGGTAGAACAGTATGTGGAAAATACAGGCTTGTTGTACTGAGATTCGTATAAATTGTTGTTGTTATTGTTAAACAAATAACTCAAAGTTATTAAAAAAGTTCCGTATTTTTTACGTTTTCATTGTGCTCTTAAAAACTTCATTGCCTGATGAGTGAATTCAACATGAAATTTGGCAAGTAATTTCAAGACCTCCCATCTCACGATTCACAAGGCAACAAGTGTGACGAGTGGGAGAGGAGGGAGGGATAGCTGCACTGATCACACCTTCATGGGAGGGGATTCGGGAATGCAGGAAAAAGAGGATGGGAAGTGTACAGGGAGTGGAAAATAGAGGGTTGAAAGTGGGAGAAATAGGGAAAAAATACACAACATTTCATAATGTTTTGCAATCTAAAAAGTGCAAAGAGGTTGGAACAAAAAAGGGGTTGGAACTAGGATTAAAGGGAAGTGGAAAGTTTAGACGCTTTCACTGCCCCCCCCCCCCCCACCACCACTCCCTCCCCACAGCTTCCTGTGTCATCTATTAGCCAAATTGATAATGCCCTCCACCTCAGCTTTTGTATTGCCCATTTTCTTCTTGCTGGAATATCCCATGACTGGTGAATCTTCTTTCTGGAGAAATGAAATTTAGGATGGCTCAGTGAGGACAGCCTTCCACCCTTACCCTTCTTTAACCCTTAAAGCCCCAACATCAAAATGCTTATAAAATGCACTGCTCTCATGTATTTTCAATGGGACAACTTTGGAGAATTTGTTTAAAATCCAGACATTTAATGTTTGATCAGTTACTTCATTCTCAATACCTTTAGCTTTGATCATGTTGCATCACTGTTAGGAGAAGCTAGGTGCTGTTCACTGTTAGGGCTTTAAGGGGTAATTATTTTTTGACACTAAATGTACCTTTTGACTCTTTGACTTCCTTGCTCAGTTGACTCAGGCGGAGCAAATCTTCCTAGACAAGCTGACGTGTTTCCAGATAAGCTGCATTTTGGAAGGATATTTTACAACCAAGCTACCATGTCTTCAAAAGGAATTACTCAGGTACAAATTTTCATGTAACTGTAACACTTGCATTATTATTAGGTCCCTGGGTAATACTAATAAAATTGATCTTCACAGTTGTTAAGCAATAATTTTTTTAAAAGCGATTGCTAATAGAGCGTAAAAAATGAGGCTTCTCTGTGATGTAAAGTTATAACCTTTCTGCCTCTGGTGGAATCCTTTTCCACTCAACAAAGAAACTACACCTGGGAGTTGGTTAGTCAATTGTGAGTTCAGCTGTTAAACCATGAAATGATGAATATTTGACAATGTTCATGAAATAAATCATCTGTTGAACTGCAGGTGATAGAATTTAAGAAAGATACAAAGTTGTTGTTAAGGAGCAAATCACATACCTACCTACCTACCTACCTACCTACCTACCTACCTACCTACCTACCTACCTACCTACCTACCTACCTACCTACCTACCTACCTACCTACCTACCTACCTACATACATACATACATACATACATACATACATACATATATACATACATACATACATACATTGATGTAGAAATTCATTTAAGAGATATTGTGTTAGAGTTCTCTTGAAACATGCAGTTGTTACCCCGCCGTCAGGAAGGGGTCTAGTAATACCCATTATTTTTCCGTGGTTTTTTTTTTTTTTTTTTGGTGGTCACTTGCCCCAGACCTCCGGTTTTCGCTCGGCCAAACAAATACTCGTCCTGTCTTCCGCTACACAGGCAAGGGCTTTTATCTTGAGTGACCGTAACATATTTTACACCCCCGGGGGGGGAGGGGGGAAGAACAACAGCGGGGTCTAATGCCCGTGGGGCTTTTCTTGTTTCACATAGCTTCAGTCTTGAGTTCATATTGTTCCAGATGGAAACACCTCTGTAGTAAAAAGTTTTCTGTCCAGTTACGGTTTTAAATAAGGGAATGTTCAGCTGTTGAAAATTCCGAGTTATGCGCCGAGATACGTGGCCTCTTGTGATGAACTGAGATGTTAAACATTTGGGCGCGTGACCCGTCATACATTTGAATGTTAAAATAGCATCACGATAATACAGGTTTGTTTTTACAGGGAGCCAGTGCAAATTCCTTAATACAGGAGTAATGTGTTCATATTTCTTAACATTGCATATGATACGGGCGGCAAAATGCTGAACGTATTGTAACTTGATGTCTACTAAGTAACTCTTCTAATCGCATTACTAACTCTTCTTTAGAGGGTCCAAACAATAATGATGATGATGATGATGATAATAAATTATAATGATAATAATAACAGGGAGCCCAAGAATATTACTACTGATTATCTGCCTTGTATTGACCTTCAGATAGCAGTTGTGCTTGGGTCATGTACAGCTGGCGGAGCTTATGTTCCAGCTATGGCTGATGAGAGCATTATTGTCAAACAGCAGGGAACAATCTTCCTCGGTGGACCACCTTTAGTAAGAATTTAAATACATACCGTAATTATATAAATGCATACTTTGTCTTTCCAGGGGGGGGGGGACACTCCCTATAGTGGGCTATGTGGGGAGGGTCCTTCCAAAGTGGTGCCTCTTTTTGCACTTGCAGTGTATGAAAAGGTGGGAAATTTATTGTTTTAGTATTTCAAAGGGTACCTGAAATAAACCTTAAATTGAAAGAAATAGCTGCTACATCTAGCTAAAATTTTGGAAGAAATCACAACTCAAAAATATACTTAAGCTTGGAGCCTTGAGTGACTAAAACTTGCTAAGATCTTCTGTTTTTGGCTTACTTTCAAGGTATAAAAAGGTGCAATTTTGTTGCAAGTGTATAATGATACAATGATACACTGATGATACGATTTGATCAGTAAAAAGATTAGACTAAAGAGTAAGGGGTTCAGCCTCAACGTGGGCCCTCCGCGTTTGAAACTTTATCAAGCGCCCCCCCCCCACCCACCCCTGGCTTGTCTTCTTTTTGCCCCTTGTCATTAATTTACATACTTAGCTAGATTTACTAATCGAATAACAATTTAAGGATAGCTCGAAAAACATCTTGTTTGCCTGTGTCAAGTGAGTTGGTTTTCGGGAAGCTATCATCAAATTAATACCAAATAATTATATGTGACCACAAGTTTACATGCAGCACTGTATGTTAAGTGCAGTAGTCTGTGTGGAAAGCAGTGCTTGTAAAACAGACTGTGATAAAACATTTTCATTAGTCGCCGGTGTTACATGCCTGATTTTTTATCAAAGTTATCGGTTTGAACCTTCTTCCATTTTTTTTTCTTTTTTTTTCCTTTTTTTTTTGTTAAGTTTTAAATGAACTATTTCTTAATTAACTTAAATGACCTCATTGTACTGGTTTTGAAGACTCAAAAGAATTATCAGTTAGGGTCAAACTGTTGCAGAAAATCTCCATGACTACCTAAGTTCATGATTTGAGAGGGGCAATCACTTTCATACCACTAAATTCTAGCAAAATTTGGCCAATTTGTAGAAACTTTTTTCCAATCAATAAACGACTTCCTTTTCTGCAACATCAAATTTTTGCTTTCTTTTGAATGGGAAAACCATCAAATCTGATACTGCAATAATTTTTTGTTATTGACTATGTACATATAGTCTTATTTTTGCTGGTGTATTGTTAGTCTGTCGTTGCTGAGTACAATCCATTCACTAAATATTATTGTTATTTAAAAATCAGTGACTTCCTTTCTCTCTGCATTAGGTGAAAGCCGCTACTGGTGAAGAAGTGTCAGCTGAGGAGCTTGGTGGTGCTGATTTACATTGCAAGTGAGACATCATGATCACTCATCGTTAATCTTATAGAGCGGTCTTCAGTTGAGCTGCGAAAGTACTTCATGTTTGTTTGATTTTGCTTTACTTCGTTCTCTGATTGGTTAAAAAAGCTTGCATCACTTTCTCAACCAATCACGCTCGGCGGCACGTATTTGCTTCGAGTTCTGATTGGCTTGTTGTGTTGTTTGCGTGTGTTGTGATTGGCTAGAGGAATTGCTTTGGTTTTGGTTCTACGACACTCAACTTTAACCCGCTCTAGAATTAGAAAATTTTTTTTGTGGAGATGTCTGCAGTGCAAGAAATGATATTCCATACACGCTTTTAACCATTTTTAGTTTAATTTCAAGTCTTAAGTTTTTTGTTCGTTTGGATTTCATTTAATTATTTAACTACCATTTTACACTTTTTTCTACTTCAGTAACACAAGATAACTCGTCCTAGCAATAAATGTGCCATTTCATAGTTTTGTGTACGGCGGATTATTCTATAGGTATACAAAGTCTGATATTACTAAAAGTGCCAAGTCAAAACAATTGACTGGTCGCTGACCAGTAAGTTACCCATATTTTTCATGTTATTTTTTAGCATCCTACATGGCCTGCTAAATGGGATTATATTCAATGTGGTCACGTTTTTTCTAATATATTATTATCATTCTCTTTAGGACGTCTGGAGTAACAGATTATTATGGTGTGGATGATTTTCATGCCCTTCATCAGGCGAGACAATGTGTCAAGAACCTGAACTACAACAAAACGTTACCAGTAAGTTACTTTGAAATCGTCAGCGTTGAACCGTTTCTAACATCTTTTTTTAAAGCTGCTTTAAGGCAGTAAATTACAGCAATTCCCATAACTACAATGCTTGTATATTTGTCTTACATGTTTATAGAAGTATGTTTAACTGTATGTAGAAGGAAATTTCTAGCCATTTTGGTAAAGCTACAATAGCCAGTCTCTTTTTCTTCTTATTTTTTTTTGGGGGGGGGGGGCAAGTTGTTAAACATTTTAGCTGCAGAGTCATGGATAGTGAGCAGCTTTATGTAGGGCCTCTAGAAATCTTAGACTACCACTATGATTCAATTTACCGCCATTGTGTTCATTTTGGTCGTTTAAGTGAGCTTATTTCTTTTCGACACAAACATCTGAGAGTGTCAAAACACTAAAGAAACAATGAAGAAAAACTTAAACAATAGGAATAGTAACAATACAGGCTCAGAGAAGCCATAGGTTCAATGCCACTGTCTTAACGGGGCACTTATCGGAGAGGGGAACTTATGTAGTTGACTTGATTTTCAACATTGCGGAGCTTATTTAGATAGGGGGTCGTCTTAATGCAAAAAAAGGCACTTACCAACGAACACTTATTTAAGGACGGTGCCTCCTAATATAGACGTATTTTTGCAAAGGTTATGACTATGGAGAAAAAGTGGATCTCAGAAAGGGTTGTTGGAATCCAAAATGAAAAATGTGGGTAACCACGCATTTTTCAGAGATAATTAAGCAACCATAATTCTAAAAAAGTGTTAAAATACAAATAATGTATGGCAATTTCTTTCCAAATTTAAGCTTAATTATCTCTGAAAAATGCGTGGTTACCCCCGATTTTCTTTTTGGATTCTGATAGCCCTTGCTAAGATCTGCTTTTTCCACATAGTCATAAACCGCGCAAAAATATTGTTGTATTAGTGGGCAAATTCCTTAAGAAACCCGAATATCCCGAGATGTGCAGAACGTATCCGCAGTAACAAAAGGAGGCACCGTCCTTAAAGGGGAGCGTGAAATAGAAAAGAGTACTACTTCGAGTCAGTTTGGTATACGGACTAGCTAAGTGTAACTTGAGATTTACGTTTGTCAATGTTTTTTTTTCCCACAGGTAACAACGGCACCATCAGAAGACCCACTTTATCCAGCAGACGATCTTTATGGCATTGTGGGAGACAACTTAAAGAAGTCCTTTGATGTCAAAGAAGTAAGAATAACAGCCTAGTTTCCTCCAAAATTTCTAGAACGTGAATTTGTCTTATCTAATCCTCAATTAAGGGATACTGTTTTGACTTTTTTTTACATTCTGAAACGGTGTCTATCACAAACTTAAACGACATATCCTACTTTTGGTTGTAAATATAATTTCCAAACCGAAGCTGTGATTGTATAATGAAGGTTTGTAGAGAGACGTACCACAAAGAATGCTTTTTTAATTTCTTGTGGTATAATTCAGTCTCCATAATCCTTTTCAGGTTATCGCAAGAATCGTAGATGGAAGTAAATTTGATGAGTTCAAGGCCATGTATGGGGATACTCTTGTTACAGGTTAGAAAAAGAAAAAAATGGACAGCAACCACAAAGTGACGCATAAAAACCAAGTAAATGACCTTGATCACCAAAGACGTTATTTTTTATGCAAACCGAGCGTTAGACACGAGCAGAGTGAACTGTCAGTTTACTGACAGCTAAAGAGCTCGACATTTCACTTTTTTATCTTAGCCTCAAATTTCATTTTCTACCTGTGTTTAGGCGGTATTGGTCGCACTGCAGCCGCGTTTTTCCTTCCTTGCTGTAACTTATTTTCTTTGTTTTTCTCATAGGCTTTGCTCGCATTCATGGTTATCCTGTAGGAATAATCGGCAACAATGGAGTTTTGTTTTCTGAATCAGCCCTTAAGGGAACACACTTTATACAGCTGTGCTGTCAACGTAAAATACCGCTGCTATTTTTACAAAATATTACTGGTGAGTACAAATAAACAGGGTTAGGGCCGCTGGCCAATCATAATACCTACAAAAAACCAAATGAACCAATCAAAACTCGAAGCAACTCAATGTAACCAACGCCAAGCGCGGGAAACCGTTACCCTGGGTGCCAGAGGTTAATTATTATTATTTTTTAGTATTTTTTTACTTTTTAATTTAATTTATTTTAATTTATTTATTATTTAATTTTTTTTGCTGCGAGAAGCAGTTCTAATGTTGCCGTCCGGGCTCCTTTTCAACCACCGATGCGGTTGATTTTCATTCGTGCACTTTTATAGAACGGGCTTCTGAAGCCAGAAAAAGAGAACTTTTGTTGAATATTCTTCTAAGTAGTTAATAAAGTGACGCGAGTATTTATATTTAACCATCATCAGAGGGTAAAAAAACACAAAGCAAATTTAGCTGATTTTTCTTTAGCGAAACTTGTTTCTTAAATTTGAAAGTTTCACGTTGTGTTTCAGGTTTTATGGTAGGTAAAGAATATGAAGCTGGTGGTATCGCTAAAAATGGCGCCAAGATGGTGACAGCCGTGTCATGCGCACAAGTTCCCAAGATTACAGTCATAATTGGTGGAAGTTTTGGCGCGGGAAATTATGGGATGTGTGGCCGAGCTTACGGGTAAGAACAGCGCATTGCAGTGAAGCAAAATCCAACAAAATGCCGTGAACCAATTAGAAGTGCAAAGTAGAAAAATTGGTGAGAAGCGCATTAAAACTTGCGATTGTGTCGGTCACAAGAAAACATACAACCGATGCTAAGCACTGGAGAACACGCAACCGGGACAAAGCGAGGGAAAACTGATTCCGCTGGTGCGAAAGCGGGAAATCATGCAACCAGCGCCACGGGAAAACGCGAATTCTGTAACAAAAATTCTCAGAATAAAAAACAAGAAAACAAAACCAAACCTGTCGGTTGTAATTTATACTTTTTTTCGGTTTGCTTCTCTTAAGATCAAGAACCTCTACCTTCAGTGGACCTTTAATCACGCAGCTCTGTTGTTTTCAGGGCGAGGCGTCATTGTTTCTGTTGCTTCTTTATCGTGGGTTTATTGCTTTCTCAGCCAATCCTGTGAGGCGTTCTTAGAGCTGCGTAGTGCCCGTTATATTAGCCTGTAAACAGACTCCGCAGTGGGGATGAAGCACGAAAATAAATCGTAAGCGGAGCGAGCGAGCCGAGCGTAGACTGGGGAAGAGGACGGGCCCACCCCTCCCAGTCCCTTCGCTCGTTTTCGCCCTTTGTTTTCTTCGCTCTTTCCCTGACCAGAGAGCCTGTTCGCTCATTTTCGCCCTTTGTTTTCGTTGCTCTTTCCCCGACCTGGAAGCCTGTTCACAGGCTACCGTTATATTCAGTATAATCATGGTTTTACTGTCTACTGTGTTTCAGTCCCCGTTTTCTGTACATGTGGCCAAACGCTCGCATATCAGTAATGGGTGGAGAGCAGGCTGGTACAGTACTGGCTACTATCACCAAAGAACAGAGAGCAAGAGAAGGAAAAGAGGTTAGGTTTTAACACTTAACATTGCCTCTAATGTCAAGTGCAAAATTGTAAATCTGTAAAATGTTGATAGGCAAACAGCACCACAGCAAAGTTCTCACTAACGTTTACTTTTAACGGTCATACTTTGGAATTTTGGACACAGATTAAAACGTTAGAAGCGCCCTTTATAGGAATCGACAACATGCCATGCCATGCCATGCCATGCCATGCCATGCCATGTTATACCATGCCCATACCATACCGTACCACACTACGCCACACCACACCACACCACACCGTACCGTACCGTACTGTGCCGTATTGTACAATACTTTGTTAGTTCCCCTCCAAGGGGGTTATTTAAAAAAATTAATTTAAAATCCAGTCGCCTAAAATTGATCTTTTATAACGGTTACAAGTTGTAATTACAATTTCATTTAGAATTAATGAACAAAAAACAACTTTCATTTAGGTTTTATCGTCTTACCCAAGCGTTGTTTATCTTATTTTCCATTTTGTAGTTGACTGTAGAAGAAGAAAATCAAATAAAGGCACCCATAATCAAGAGATTTGAGGAAGAAGGGCATCCGTATTTTTCGTCTGCAAGGTAAATTGATCAACTGCAGATACTAGTACTCCTGTGTTCAAACCGATTACTATAGAAGAATGTAATCCGATTAAAAGAACATGGTTACAGCAGGCTATCCAAAGTGGACTTGCGATTGTATAATACTTGTAAAGCTATTTTTAACTCAAAGGATTTCGGTATAGCCCTACACCTAACAAAATGTGATACGATGGGATTAACTGTCATCCATATACCGTATTTACGCGATTAAACGCCGCGGCGTTTATTAAATTTTTAGCGTTTCCGATGCGGCGTTTCTTCGAGGGCGGCGTTTATTTCAAAATCATATTTCTTAAATCACTGATAATAATTACGGTAAATCATTCGTAAATACTATGTTAAACAGAAACATGATTAAAGTTCCAGTGTCTCGCTTTTTTGCTGAGATAGAATCATAATTGTCTGGCTTGTGATATGTACAACATTCATGTGTAGATTACCGAGTTTTACCGTTCTTGTTATTTTTTTTCTTATAATCCTCGAACAAACGCCGCATTCTTCTGATTGGGTGCGGCGTTTATTAGAGGGCAGCGTTTATTGGTAATTTTGCTTCCATCTGCGGCGTTTAATCGAGTAAATACGGTACGGTTGGAGAAGTAAAACTCCTAGATGGAAATTGAGATCAAAGATGGCCTCCTGTGCAGACGATCTTGCGGTCGTCACGCAATCCTTCCCACGAAAACCTTTTTTGATTAGTCAGCCTCGGGTCACGCTAGGTGCGGTTTCTTTGGCAGACGTTTGTGGGGTAGCCGGAGTGTGTGACCTTACTATGGCGTCAAGATATGTGTTTTTCTTTTTTAAGTTGTTTTTATTCTTGTAAACAAAGCTACTCACAAAACAAGTTAAATTTCAATGACAGGAGCCCATTATGATTACAAAAAGGCATCTATATGCAGATGTACGATTCAAACGCACAGTACGCACGTTCAGGAGCATAAAGGTGGATTTCTATCGCCGGGTAAATTCTTTTACGCGCGCACGGACGTAAAACGGGCTTTACGTGCGTAAATAAAGTTAGAGACAGTGTGTGAGCAGCTTGCTTATGTATAAGTTGTGGAACAACGCAAAACGTTAAACGTTTTACGTTCATGCATCGTGTACTTGAATTTACGTCCATAGGCACGTAATATTACGCTACAGAGATCCACCTGACAGGCGTGCCCGTGATTCTGTAATGCAGGCCCTTTGGGGCGGGGCGGGGGGGGGGGGAAGAAGTTCATATAATGAATAATTTACGAACTACATTCCACTTTACTTATGTCTATTGTTTTTGTTTTATTCAGATTATGGGACGACGGTGTTATTGATCCAGCGGACACACGCACAGTCCTAGGCCTCAGTTTGAGCGCGGCCCTGAATGCACCGATAGAAGATCCGAAATTTGGCGTGTTTAGAATGTAATCAGCTATGCACCACATCTGCGAGGAAAAGTACTTCGAAGAAACTCGTAATAAATTAACCACAACTCGTCTTTGAAGACAAAATTGACGGCTCAAAACAAATACAGCTTTTTTGTAAAATGGTTTTCTTGGTAATATTTGTAAAGCAAACAGGACCACAGGAAGGTTTTTAGAGAAGCTTTCATTTTGATGGTCACAATTCAGTATCTGAATGACAGCCTCAAACCAAGGAAAGGTTAATAATTTTGAAGTTGAAAAACCAGGTTGGATTTTCTACCTGCTTGTCACTTGTTGCCTAACTGGCGACATAATCAGACAGAAGTGAATGGACCGAAACATGATTGAAATATCTCAATCTCTTTGGAGGGAATACGAGAACATAAACACATTAACAGAATCCTGTTCAGGCCTAGGAATAAAATATAAGTGCACTAGGGATTGTAATCTTTCAAACAACTGCAACTGTAAACGTATATTAGAACCGTGATGAAAAGAACGTAATAACTAAAATCTGTTTGGGTCGTCAATGCCCCTTTCACCTGATTGACTGTAATTTTTGTTACTGAGTTATTCTAAGGAAGAACAAGTCACTGATCCCGTGGTGTTATTAAGACGTTGCACAGCACATCGTTTCCCTTGACGTCATGCTAGCATGACTGCTTTCCGAGTGCCAGCTTCCATCTGGTACCCAGGGCTATCCTGTCCGCTCACTCAAATTTTTGTGGGAACTGATGACCTGAAAACCTTTCGTTCCCAGTTTGCGCACATCACCGCCGTGAACACCGGAAGAGAGTCATGAATTATTTTTATGCGGTCAGAGAGTGCCAGGTCTGGAACAGAGAAACCACGCGGTTTAAAAGTTCGGAGTTTCTTCGGAGCTTCGCATCACGTGCCGAGAATATTAAAATTACTGGAGTTACGTACGGATTTCTAGGGCTTCTTGGTTCCAGACCTTCCAGTAAAAATGGCGGCATCGGTTCCAGGCCTCACTCAAGCCTGACCTCGCGCAAAATCAAAATGGTAGCCTTTCGGAGCAATGATTCTATTTTGATGTGAGGGTTCCCTATCAGGCTCAACCCTAAGATGTAATCAGACTAAATAAACTAGTGAATCTATTACAAAGTGATTTGCTGGGAGAGAAGACTCCGGCCAAATAACAAATGCGAAGGCATATAAATGTGATTTTATTCGAGCTTTCTCCTACCTTGGTTTGTCAGAAACTTAATGTCTCGGTTGTAAAATTTTGAAACGATTGTAAACATTTAAGGCTTTTCTATTTTGTTTGTTTGTTTTGTATGGTTTTGTTGCGTTGTTTTGTTTTGTTTTTGTTTTTTTCCCTGTGATAACATCAAGAATAATTGGGAATAATCGCCGCAATGGGAATGATTCCCACTTTTCCCAGTTATCTTTAATGTTATCACAGAAACATAGGGAATTCTTATGTGCTATTGTTGGTCAAAATGCCTTTCCTCTTCTCTCTTAGTTCTGAAAATTAAATTACTAAATACTTTGTAGGCCAAATATTAAGTTCAAATTCCTACTGGAAAACGGATTCTTTCACCGTGATTTCCGAGCTTGGAACTCACAGGAGAGCTGGGTGGTAATTAAGAATGTCATGCTACTTAGGTCATCCATTAGTAGCCAACATGGCCCCTGTAGGCTAGTGCAACAGAAACCTCAATAGTTTTTAGGTGCTATCTAATATTTTGTGTTGTAGTGAGGGCCACGGAGTTTTTGGTGTTTTGTACTACTGTCAAGTGCTTACCCTCTATAAATAAAGCCTATCATCATCATCATCATCATCATCATCACCACAACCACCACCATCATTATTATTATTATTGTTGTTGTTGTTATTAGTTCTACATGCGCACTTCCAACCAGCTGAGAGTTGCAGACAGTCGGGCGAGGAACACTGAGTCGAGAGGGGAACTCTTCCTTGCCTGGACTTTATGGGTCACCGAGGTCGGTGCACTGTACATCCGACCCGGGACATCCGACCTTAGAAAATTTTTCCATTCCACCTTTCCAAAACAGCAACGAGTAATAATATAATTCAAAAAGCTCTCTCGAGTTCAAAAGTTAAAAAATTCTTAATTTAAATATTAAAAAATATTGGGAAAGAAGTACCATAAGAAAGTAATGCTTAAGTAAACGGTCACACTTGAGGATTTCATCCAAAGGGTCTAAGTTTAGAGCCACCTTGTTCCACATAACAAGAACATTGTAATGGTCACACTTTAAGGTTGGTTTCGTCCATACAGGGTCGCATTTCGTGACTCAAGGTGTAACACCAGTACGTAGTAAAAGGGGTAAACTTGGCTGTGCACGGCGCCCAGTGTGGACGTAACGACCAATTGCACTTCAATTAGCAGTTGTAGATATGGTGGAATTTGAAACACCTGCAGGAAAACTAGACCTGCAAAGAAAAAACAAAGAGTACCGAGTGAGATAAAATTTCGGGGGGAAAGTCATAAGCACGTGTATCCAGAAAAGTCTGACCTTGTGCAAATCACGACGAATGCTAATGGTCGGTTAGCCTGAGAAAACAGACGACGTTTCGCGAGGTCGCCTTTTGAGCCCTCGCAAAACGACGTCTGAGTAACGAGCACAGAAATTCCATACGTTCCTCACAAAATACGAACATCGATAAAAATTTTGGGAATTGTCTTCGACTATAATACATCATCAAGGATGAAAGCAAACTTCGACTCAATTCTCAAGTCTATCAAAGATATATTGAATATGTGGAAGTGGAGAGGGCTTACATTACTAGGAAAAGTACAGATTGTTAAATCCTTTATTATTCCTAAAGTTTTAAGTAAAGCGGCATTGATTACAGTTACAGGAGATTTGATCAAAGAGATAAACAGTCTAATTTACCGTTTTAAAATCAAACGTGCCGCTCTTATTAACGATATCGAGGATGGTGGACTTAAGATGTTAGACATTCAATCGATGATCCTCGCACAGAGGGTGATGATATTAAAGAGATTTGCGGATAAGGATAATACCAGTGCTTGGAAGATAACATTGAACCACTTTTTCTCTAAAATAGGCGGAGAGTTGATTCTTAAGAGCAATTTTGATACCCAAAAGTTACCTGTCTACCCTCCAGTTTTTTATAAAGAGTGCCTTGACGCTTGGTCCGTGTTAAATCAATCTTTGGTACTATCGTACGAGGACGTTGTTCATCAGGTTATTTGGAACAATAAAAATATTACTGTTCAAGGGCTCTCGCTTTTCGAAACACGTTTGTTTTCTAAAGGAATTGTTACGATTGGCGATCTTCTTTCCGACACCGGAATCTTCCTAAAGGGTGTTAAGGTGTCAAATGCAAATCTGTCTCCAATAGAGCATTTTAAATTAATGAGCATAGTCGACGCAATCCCTTGTGAATGGAGACAGATCATTAGACAAAGCACAATACACCTCCCTTCAAATATTGGTGACTCAATTCAGTTAAAGATAGAAAATTCTGAGGTAGCTCTGACAAATGTTTCTTCCAAATTGCTTTACAGGGCTTTTAAAAGTAAAAAACAGGTTCCCCCAACTGCTCAAAAAAAGTTTAAGGAGAAATTTCCACAGTTTCCTTTTGACTGGAAGAAAATATACTCCTTGCCTTTTACAGTCACGAGTGAAACTAAAATTAGGGAATTCCAATATAAAGTATTGAACAATATAGTATTTACAAATGAAAAGATGTTTAGGTTAAAAATGACGGACTCGCCTTTATGTGCCTTTTGTAAACGAGAGGTTGAATCCGAAGAACATTTATTTTTCTTCTGCGATGTGACAAAGACTTCTGGGAAGCTCTCTACTCTTGGCTTGGTGAATGTAGGGTTAAGTTTCAACCCTTTACAATAATGGATATTTTCTTTGTAGTTTTCAATGCGGAAGATGATTTTATTCTTTTGAATCATCTGATACTGACAGCAAAATTTTATATTTACAAGTGTAAGTTGAATATTGTGAATCCCTCCTTACGAGTTTATAAGGCCAAGATTAGAGATGTATACCAAGTGGAGAAAACGATAGCAACAAAGCAGAATAAACTAACAAGACATTTTCAGAAATGGGAGAAGCTTCTGCCACATGTTAGCTTATAGACTATATTACCCCTCTGTCTCTTATAAGTTCCCTTTTTCGTTTTTTCAGCTTTTCGTGGATGAGTGTAATTTCGAGTCGGTATCTACTGTAGTGACAACATGGTACTGTCTTTTTGTAGTTGTTATCCTGAGTTGTAATTATGTAAGTGTAGTTGTTTGTAATATTGTAACTGTGCGGTAGGATTAAGTAATTTGTAACTGTTGTAACTGTTGTGTTTTAGTGTGGAAGAACAATAAAAATGATTGAATTACACAAAAAAAAAAGAAATTCCATACTGATGACGTGTGACTACCCAGATCTTGGTAGTGCGCCTGATTGGTTGAAAGAAAATTCCCTCGCGGCACAACCAATCAGAAGTACTACCAAGGTCTGGGTAGTGCACGTCATCAGTATGGAATTTCTGCGCTCGTTACTCAGGCGTCGTTTTGCGGGGGCTCAAGTGGCGACCTCGCGAAACGTCGGCTGTTTTCTCAGGCTAATGGCCGGTGATTGAATCATGTTTGAAAAACTGTGGTCTGTTTGGACTGCACACTGGTTTTTACACTTCCGAAGACTTTTGTGAGTTAACGTGAGCTTTTAACAATATTCTGGAATTGATTTGAATAGCATGTGATTACTGATACAGCAACAGAATTTTAAAATAAACCCTCTAAAAACAATATTTCGCGAATCTTTATTAGCAGCCGTAGCACTTCTTGCCTACTTTTTAAATAAATACACGCTAAATACATGAGAGTCCCCTTGTAAGACATTGCCTGGACATCTAGCTTGAGACGAGAATGCTCCCCAGAGTAAATGGCGCGCATAGATCGCGTTTTCGAGCGGGTTCGGCCGGCCAGACCTCAAAAATAATAAGCGCCCTAAGAAAGCTGTGCACAAACCTTCGGTTAAACGCTTTCACTCTGTTCACCCAATCCTTCGTTGCTTTTTGTTTCCAGAAGATTTCTGCGATCAGGGTCAGGAACGCTACAACCATCCCCACACCCATCACGATATACACACCGAGCATGCTCATCAAATCGATGCGCTTTTGAGATAACGCTGCAAAAAAAACATGTTTTATTCGTTACACTGTGATAGGAAAGTAAAAAATTACTAGTGAAACAAAGTGGCCCAATCTCTTCCTTAGGTCATAAAATGAGGTCATAAAGGTCATGTGAACTTTTGCTTTGAATTTCTCCAAAATATTATGAATGGTTTGAGAAGCTAAATCGAAAACTCGAAAAAGTGTTTCATCAGGGATCCAAACACTTCGAAGTCAGTTTAAAAAAAATCGGCTGCACCTCGTTTTTTCAACCCACTTCTTGGTGTTTGGATATCCTGATGAAACACTCCTCGAGTTTGATATGTTACTTCCACGTCATTTCCAGGCCCGTATCCAGAGGGGATACACGGGGTGCGTTCGCATCCCCCCCCCATAGGTCCCAATGGTCCACGTTTTGATACTCAATGTCCAAGCTAAGGAGTACAGTCGGTTAAACTGAAGGATACTAGTAAATCTTTGAAACATAACAGTGATAGTTAAACAAAACCAAACAGTGTAAATAGCAGTAATGTATTCATTGGCAAACTAAAACCAGCTGCACTCTAGTAGCCCCAGCCACTCGGAACATTTCAATAAGCGCAAAGATGTCCGAGCTTATCTTAACGGAGAATGAAATTAACGTACTGCACGCTTTACCCAGGTGTTTAGACGAGCGAGCCATTGACAAGGGATCGATCTCACGATTTTCGTCAGACACGTCTGCTAACGCGTCGGGTAGTATTCTCTATTTGTACGAGCGCATGAACGCCCGAAGATGCAAAATCATTTTTTTTGTAATACCCTATGGGTAGGAGAGAACAGGAAAATAGAAAGAGGAAGGCTTCAGCTAAATCTTGCCAGTCTCTCGATACATGGGTCAGTAAAGTGCCCCATCAAGAGCCATCAGACACTGACAATGACAGTGCAGTCTGCGACGATAGCCGGCTGAGACCACGACTTCAGATCTATCTCAGTTAACTACAGTTTTACAGCGAGATAGAGAAGGCAAATCACGCTTATTTTCGCGATGCACACCAGTCTTGATCCCAGTATTATGCTCTGAGATTCCTCAATATGAAACAAAATTACATCGCTTGATAAAGAGCCGGTAAGGGAACACAGAGAAACAATTCGGAGGGAGACTAGGGAGAGGGTTAATCCAAAGCAGCACCTTCTAGAAATCCACAGGCACCCCAAACTATCAAAATAGACGTTTTCGAGTCACAAAGAGGGAAAATACATTTTATGTTTCTACTGGTCTCTTATCGTCATTTCCTGATGTCAATGTATATTCTATGAGGAGCCGATGTGTGCTTTCTTAACATTTGTTCACTGTTAATAAAATTGTAGAGACTGCGCAAGCTCCAGTACCTGAGAATACTGATGGCAATCTAACGCGGCATCACTTAGAACCAGTGAAGCAACAAGAAATAAATGACATCAGGAAGATTTTGACGACATCTGAGGATTTTGGTTCTTCCGCAAATAAGCTGCCAGTTGGTCAGAAATATCACTTGATTAAAAGTCCTTTTGTTCCATCGATTAACTACAAGTTTCCAACGCGATTTCTTCGTCAGTGCCGAAGAGGGTTTCAGTCACGATTCTTCAGTGAGTCACCTATGGATATCGATGGCCCTTCAGCGGATAGAGTATTCTGTAAACATTGTGCTTTGATGATACCTATGCATTACAGGAAAGATAAGGGCGCTTTTGTCAACAAGCCTTTCATAAACTGGCGTAAGCTTCAAGAAAAGGCAAAAAGACATGAGCAAATGAAGTACCATCGCGACGCAATGATCGCCACCGCATCCTTCCTTAATCAGTCTGTTGAAAACCCAGAGCAAAACGTGAACAACCGATTAGATGACGAGAAGAGGAAGAACATTATCAGAAACAGGCACATCGTTCAATGACTTTCAGAAGCCATCCTTTTCTGTGGTCGACAGTGCATTGCCCGGCGTGGAGATAACAAAGTCTTGAAGGGTGAGAGTCGTGGGAATACAGGCAACTTCTTAGCGGCTCTGCAGATGATAACTAACCACGACGACATTTGCATAGGCCAAGAAAGGTTGTCGTCCCTAGCACTTATGCACATCCATTATCAAGTTCAAATTGATTTGGATGAGGTGGTAAATCTGTTTGCCACCAAACACCCACGGAGGCTGCAGCTCGGGACAATCCTGAAGGATTAGTCGCGCAATATTTTGATGTATCATTTTACATCGTAAATTAGTCGTTTGTAACTTAATTCAAACAATTTTATTCGAAAAATGTAATATTCAGTTCCTACCGTGTACTTTGCCGTTACAATTTCTCATGTATTGCTACTTTCCTAAATAAACGGATCAGACAATAAAATTTACGTTTCGGTAGTTTGGTCCACTTTGGCCTCGTTAGCACCCCCCCCCCCCCGCCCCACATAAAATCCTGGTTACGGGCCTGATTTCAGTGATAAAATTCACATTCCACCCTCATTTCAGGGCTGGGATTTCCCTTTCACATTCCACGTCATTTCAGGGATGAAATTTCCCCTTCATATTCCATCCTCTTTATCATTTCACTCCCAACCAAAATGTAGCTAGACGTGAGTGCCGTGGATAAAAATCCACAACTGTCAAAATTAAAAATGTGTGTATTTTTAGCAGTACCTTTCTGCTGCGGTGTTCTTTTTGCATTATCCGTGAGCGGAAAAAGAGTCTGCCCGTAGTCTACAGAATGCTATAACATAACTTACTTGTATCCTGTTCCTTAGCACACTCACTCGAAGTATCCCACCATTTCCGCTTCAAATTGTCAAGGAAATCATTCTCGTGAAGACGTAAAATAGCCAGTGTAAAGTTCATGGCATGAGGGTCATTTGCTTGAAAAACGAGTGCGAGACCTTTAGCTCTGGTCAGACCTGGAACTGTATAGCAAAGTGTTGGTAACTTGATTTGTTGAGACAAAAAGTTTACGATTAAAACGTTTTAACTATTATACGTTTATGGGATATTTTGGGGCAATTTAAAAGAAAGGGGACCTAAGAGGAAAAAATTTAGGAGTACGAAATATTGCGAAAAGGAGATTCCGGGATATTGAGCATCAAATTAAGTACACAAAGTTATTCAATTTCAATACGGAATACATATAAGCATAAGTTACCCCTTCTCCTCACCCACCCACCTCCTCACCCCCCCCCCCCCTCCACCCTGGCGAACGTCACACTCCCGCTGACTCACTCATTTATCATCACCGTCGTCGTCGTCGTCATCATCATCATCATCATCATCTCCATCATCATCATCATCATCATCATCATCATCATCATCATCATCATCATCACTCGCTGACGCTTTAGGCGTCGCGTGGACAATGATACAAGAGAGAATGCTTAGATACCAAGATGATTTGCTTGTCCTTACTTGTCGTGAGATCACATGGTCGTTGGTTCGCAATGTGTTGATTAATTGGTCCATCGTTGATAAATACAAAACTTTCTTTTTCTCTGACCCATTGAACTCCTTGCGATGTGTTGTGAACGAATGACTGATCTGCTTTCATCCGCTGCCAAATCTTTTTGTGTGGTTCATACTGACTGTTCTTAAAAGAGTCTTGCGTACTTGACGATGAAATTACACCCACTTGATGGGAAGTCTTCACGATGTCCTCGAGATTTTTGATCGGATGTGCAGCATTTTTGACCGTAAGAAATGCTGCCAGATTGGCGGTGTATGTTGAGACCCAGATAAGAATACAGAACCAGTAGCATCCTGTGAGAATACGACCTGTGGAGATAGAAGTGGGAATGCATTTTACAGGAATGTGTGGCCATGCCAAGAACCTTACCCGGCTCCTGCAATACAGCATCTTATTTTCTCAAGTTTGGTTACTTTTCGATGACCCGAAGTCTTCCGAAGCTCTTTTGCGAAGATGACTCGAACACTTCCGATCGAGGGGCACACTCAGATGAGCGCGCATGGTGTAGCAAGCTGAAATCAGTGGCCAACTCAACTTAAACTAGTGGCTACGTTTGTTTCTTGTTTCCACGTTTTGACGTCATCTACGTACAGGTGCATCTATTGAAAAATTGACACACTCAAAGGAAAACATAGGTAAAGTCGCTCACAAGCCAAGGACGTCTACACGGCCTGGATGGGATGCTAGTTCATCGCAGGGTTACCCCCAGGAGTATGTCGGAGAGAGACAATTTCGGGCAAAGTTTCTTCCCTAAGGAAACAACACGACGGCAGGGACTGGGTCTCGAACCACCGACCTTCCGATCTAAAGTTTAACGCGGCGCTCAGGGAAAACCGCAAGGAAAACATCACGTGTTTTCAAATATGTGCAAATTGTGACATGCACATAAACTACCGAAAGGAGTTTGTCAGCAAATGTTTAGACGAAAACGGTGGACCAAATAGAAATAATTTAAGAGTAGAAAAAGAAGCAAACGAGCAAGGGGATCCATCTGTTCTAAGCGAAAAAATAATTTTTCAGGCAGAGAATTTCCTTATTACCTGACAAATTTCTGGGTGTATTATCGCCTCCTTGTTGTAGCATGCAAGCCAAAGCGAACCACACACTGTTGAAAAAGCTAAACTCCTCCGACGTTCCTCGACCATTTTCGTCTTTGTAACCATAAGGGCTGAAGTAGTTTATAACAAATACAGCGACAGAGACGACCACCAGAGTAGCCAAAGTGCAGAACCAAACCCCGTTTTCAAACGGGTTCATAAATTGTAGGAAATCAATAGCATTCCCGGAAGCTGGCTTCTTCAGAATCACATCCTCAGTGTAATACATGAATGGCACGCTAAAGTCTGCCACTTTTTCACGGCTTTCAGTGATGGCAATCGCTCCACTTGCCATATCGGCGTCCTAAAATAAGGGGAAGAAACTTCAATCGTTTTGCTTGCTAGACTGTTCAAGTACTAAGCTGAAAAAGATTTGAAACTTTACTCTGGCAAATCGACAACAAGCACAACTATGGACGTATTTGTCGTTACCTTGATCATAAGACACGACAAATAGCACAAATATCTAAATATCCAAACAAATATCCAAAAACTCAAAATTAAGAACCACCAGTGTACTTACTAATAAACAGTACCTCGAGAAAGTACTGTTCAATAGCTTTCATTTGAATGGTCATATTTAGGATTTCATCCGCAAACGTAAAAGTGAGAACAATCTTGTACGACATATAAGTAGCACAAAAGGAAACCAGTAATGTCAGTAGATTTCATTTGAATGGTTTGTTTGATTCCTTGGGTTTCTTCTCCGTCTCAATTATTAAATTTCTCACTGACTTTCTCATTGGTTCAAGCACACAGGCCATAAACAAATGTCACTGTTTTTTGCCTTATATGGAAATTGCATGCCAATTTGAGTGTCGCAGTGTTGAAAGGTTTCGCAACGGAGCAAACGTCTTATCTAAAAACATGGCCAAAAAATTCAGCAATGAATTCCAAGTTTGAGAATTTAATAAAATAATTATTCCACTCGCGCTTGTTGGATGAAGTGATATCTATCCCCTCTTATTCAACGCATGCTCTTTCAATAATTGTTACTTAGTCTTAGAAGTTTATTCACACAATTCACAAAAATACATAAATTATAAAGTACTAAGAATGATTGAAGGTTCGGTTCCGCCCGCAAATAACAGAAGCTAATCGGGGCGGGGAGGGGGGGGGGGGGCTACGTGGGTACAGCAGTCACAATTACCCAAGGATAATTAATTAATTAATCACAAATACAATTACTACAAGGATACTATATCCTAAATAACTATATACATTAATTGGCAACTTTTAGGAATTTGCATTCAAGAATTACGCGAATTACAGAAAAGAAAATTAATAGAGGAAAGGAAGAAAGGATTCGAAAAATTAATAGGCAAATTGATCAGTTACACTAGTCGACTACAGGCTGCAGAATTGTGGTAAAATTAAGGATCAATCTACAAACCCGATTTACGATCTCTCTCATCATCCCGTCCCAAGTTCCATTGTCCGTCAGAGCGCCGTACTTCCCGTCCGGGGAGAGGTAGAACTGGTACTTGAACTTGAGGATTCTCACCAGTTCGTTCATCAGATCCACAGAGTATCCTTCATATGATATGGCGCCGTCTTCGTTCTTCTTCACCGTCACAAAAGGTGGCTCCTGTTAAATATAGGCGACAAACAAATGAAGGAAGGATATACAGCGTACAGGGTTCCTTTTTTAACTGGGGAGGGGGAAAAAGGACGGCTCCAGTTTTAGTTTTGCCCCTCTCGCCTAAATGTTTCACCGAGCGAAACGAAAATAGAGCCTGATCGCAGGTTAAATGTCTTGTAACAGCAGATTCTCGCTATCTTGAAGAGAAGCTAAACTCGTCTTCCTTGGAGAGTGAGGTGCAGCTCAGGCGCGGTTCAAACGTTGAACTTTTCATGTGCCAAACCCAATGCACAGTAGCAAAAACAATAGCTTTTGTTCGCTTGCATTAGGCTAGACACATGCAAAGTTCAACGTTTGAACTTGGCCTCAGACCTCTTTACCTCAACCACTTTAGTTCCCTTGCGAGTTTGAGATAGAGAGAGTCTTCTGTAGATACTTCGGGCCCGTTCAGCGCCTATTTTGCGTCAAAATCTGCTGTAATATAACCCTCACGACTAGTAATCAAAAGTTGTAATTGATTAGGAAAGTGACACTTGTTTTGTCTGATATTATCATCACAATTTTAATTTTCCGCCAGAAAGAAGAAAAAACTCGTTTTAATCGTGTGTATATGACAGTGTTTTTTTCTCTTATGCATCTGAGTTAAGGTGAGATTCCAAGGCGAATCATCAAAGTCATATTGTGTTTAACAACAAGCTTTATTACCAAATAGGAAAAAAAAGTTAAACTTTACAATATAATATATTAATACAAAAAAGAGGTAATGTTTACTCAGGATAACTATAAACCTAATCGAGCTGAGTAAAACTAAGTAATGTTTAAGTACAGGAGGTAGGTTGGCACTAAAGCTTGGTGAAAGCAATTAATTAGTCAATAAAAAAGAGACGAAAAGAAGAAATAAATAAATAAATAAATAAAAATAAATAAATAAATAAATAAAATAAAAAAACAAATACCAGTTGAAAACTCACGGACAGTAAGACTGTAAGATGTTTAGCTTGACTTTGTTTTTAAATGTTTGAAGGGGGAAGTATTTAGTGCTTTCGTCAAGGTGATTCCAAACTTTTACCGCTGCAAAGCGAATGTTGAATTTACTATAGTTTGTTTTGATGGTATTGATGTAATAGGTCGATTTAGAAGCATGCCTAGTATTGTATGAATGTACAGATGCTACTGTTTGAAAGAAATTTTCAAAGGAAGATGGAAGAAGATTATAGTAATAGTGATACATGAGGAGTGCATTGTGAAGGGTAACAAGATCAGTTAATTTAAGGATCTCTAATTCCTTAAGAAGAGGCTCAGAGTGTTCATCTGGTTTTGAAAAAGTTATAATACGTATAGCTCTCTTTTGAAGAGTTATTAAGGGTTTAAGAGTAGTACTATAAGTATTTCCCCAAATTGATAAACCATAGGTGAGGAAGGGGTAGATAATTGAATAATATAATTGATATAATATGTTTCTATTTACATAATATGTGTTTAATTCTCTGTAGCCTGTTCCAGGCATTCAGATAGTGGTGCACAAAAGAGGAGAGAAATAAGAAGAGGCTGGGGAGAGAAGTCTCTATCTCCATTCTCTTCTCACTTTTTCTCCCCTTTCAGTGTTTTTCCCTTGCGCGCCACTATCTGAACGCCTGGAACAGGCTAAATTCTCTATTGCTTTTACCTCAACGACTACAATTCTGAATTTTCTTCCTTCGAGGCCCTCTCCGTCAGATAAGTTTAGGAATGCATTTGGTGATATGTTTTCAGATAGCATGGCCCGCTTAATTGAATTCCATCGACCTATCTGCAATGAAGCCCAAACAAAAAGTTTACATAGCGAACATTGTTCCTGACGCCTTCAAGATTTAAATCTCTATCTACATTAGGTGACAGGCCGTTTATTAGTGTTACCAAAGAGTACCAAAGAGGTACCAAAGGGTACCAAAGAGTTCACTTTATGGGAAGAGCTTTCCTCAAAATGTGGGCTGTTCCTAGAGGAGTAACCCTTTGAATGTTGACTAAGCGTGTGATCTTCTCAACGTATTTATCCATCCCTTTTTAAATTACTTCCAGTGCTCTGATGACAACTGGCACCGTTTCGGTCTGCATCTTCCACATTCTGGCTGTTTCGATTTCGAAGTCTTTATACTTTATAATAATAATAATAATAATAATAATAATAATAATAATAATAATAATAATAATTATGATTATTATTATTATCATTATTAGTAACCTACTAGGACGTTCTTATAGCCACTTGCTCCAACACTGTTCAAAACCTTTGAAATTTAATTACAGTTGACAGAATTACATACGTACGTTACATTAGACATACATAACTTACTGCACTACTAACAGACATGACAGAAATAACGGTACCACGCTATATTATACGCTTCAGAAATAACGCTAACACGCTATATTTCATACGTTTGTAACAACATTGCGTACAGTACTAACATATAGTTATAACAATTTCATTCGTAACACATATACTATTTTCATACCTTACCAACTTACATATAACCTATCCTTTCCTTTACAGGTTTAAACAGGATTGATTGAAGAATAAGAGAACTACTGCATGACAAATAGGGGATAAATTACAACAACTATACTACTTACTCTTTCAAAGGAATTGTTGCGAAGATTTAAAATGTCCAATTCAATCTCGACTCGCTTTCCGTTCTCGTCAAACTGGACAGGCCCCGTCAAACCAGTTATATTAACCTGTTAATGAAAAGATAACACGATGAGATACAATTTCCCTTGGATTTGGGGTGCATGAAAACACGTAGGCAGATGATGTCGAAGAACTGTATAGGGGCGTAGCTAACAATTAACTGCTACAGCGGGAAAAAGTTCAAATAAAAGGCACTATGTTAGGAGATTTTGGCAATGCACTATGTCGGGTAATTTCAGATGCTAATCTCTTCGATAGCTCTATACAGTTGTTCAAGAAATCAAACTGGATGCCGATATTATACTAGCCTCCTAAGCAGACGTTCTTTTGGCTCGTCACGCAATCTTTCCTGCGTGACGAGCCAAAAGAACGTCTGCGTAGAAGGCTAATATTATACGTGTAAGGAAATTATGCATGATTTCAGTTTAAAATCATGAATGAAGGGCGCAAACAGTATTTCAATGTGTAAAGAGACCCTGTTAGTAACATTCATAAATATAGCACAAGAGCTTCTTCAAGCAACGCTCTTAACATACCTAAATGCAAAACAAACATAGGGTTCAGAACATTCCATGCAAGTGTATGGTTTTCTGTTCTTTCAAAAAGTAACAGTCACACATTTTAGCACAGTTCTGGCAAAACAGAAGTAGTCCCGTTAACTAAATTGGTAGATTTTGATAAAGAAAACCTGTGCGCAATTTTTTGTTTGTTTGTTTTTCTGCATCGCCGAAATTTAGTGGAAAGTATTAGAGAACATTTAAACGTACTAGTCAATTACCTTCAACATGCAATTAAACATGAGTTCCCGACCGGCTTGACGGATATTGGACCCGTTTAGCGATAAACACGGTTCAGTGCTTAACGCCTGGTGGATAACTTGCACTGCATCATATGAAATAGCAGCGACATCCTGTGCAAGCAAAGAAGTTAACTTAATAAAATGAGTGACTTCATAAAGAAATTAAAAAAAAAGAACAAAAAAGTTGGGTTCAGGCATTTTACTCAAACTGTGTATCGTTTCTCTTAAAATACTAAAATAAGTCTTCTACTATTACTTTTACGAACACTGTTTAGCTTAGGTTTTACTGCTGATAGAATACAAGTACAGTACACTCAGAAGGTTTTTAATACGTCATACGTTTTAATCAAAGATCAAAGGTGAGATTAAAAGGTCCCTGTTGAAATAAATGCTGGCAAATAAGTAACAACGACGAGAACACAGTAAGCAATCCATTGACTTGCCTGATGGTTATAAACTTATTTCAAATTTGTCAAAGATTAACTAAAAAATAAAGGCAGTTTACCTTGTCGTTAGATTTAAACTTTTCTTGCATTGCGGTTTCAACATTTCCCGTTATCGAGCTGGAAACATAGGGAAGTTTAAATGCCACAACAACATTGTTAGGGAGGCTGCTCAAGTTTGAAGATACCTACAAGAAAAAGATTTTGTTGGTCAGAAAACTCACTTATAACATGCAGCAAATACATCTGTAGCAGCTTACCTTAAAAAAGTGTAGAACACCGTATGATTGGGTAAATATAAATAATGTTGCGTTTTGATAGAGAGGGTTTCCTTGAGAGTCGTCGCAAAATAAAAACAAAAGGAATTACTCTGACCATAATAATAATAATTATAATAACTAATTATTGATAATTAATAATAACGAATAACTTGAACCAAATGCGTGTAACTAGCGTTAAGCTGGGGAAAACACGTGCGAGAATGCCACGATTGGCGCGAGTAGTTTTAACCACTGCCGCGCAAAGCGGCAGGGCAAAGCAAAACCAAAACGAACGCGAACTGCTTTCGACACTCCATCGTAAACCGCGCTAAGTAGTCAATCAAAAAATTGAAATAGTCGTTTGCCTTTTCTACGAGTGGTGGCCAACTCAGTTGCGCCTTATTTCCTATTTAAACAATAGAGTTCTTCAGTCAAAGGCACTATCGTGTGATAAGTTGCCCGAGGAAATTTGATGTTCACAAAGAGTATTAGCCCAAGAACGTAGTTTGAGGGCTTATATGAAGTTTGAACATTAAGTTTTGGAGGCTTTTATTGTACAACCCTAATTTTTTAGCGAAAATTGTCAAAAACGGGCACTATGCACTGGTAGGCGCCCGCTGAGGAGAGACACTATCGCGTAACGTGCTCGATTTCGACCAATGGAGTACACCAAAATCTAGCGTTGTACTATAATTGCTAATTAGCCTGCTTGCAGGCGGTTTGTGGGTGTTTTTATCGCGGAAAAACTCGAGAAAACGCGGAGTTTGCGATCGCCGGCGCCGTCTTGGACGTGTGCAAAAATCGGTCTGAGGCGAGTGACAAAGCGACGGGGAGGGGGTGGGGGATCGAAAGAAAAACCACCTGCCCTAAAACCGTCTTCCGCAAGTCGCAGTTTTTGACTTCGTCCGCCGGCGGACGAGGCATTTTGATTGGTTGATTTACTGTTAATCATTGTCAGTTGGGAGTCACGCATAGAAGAAGCAGATCAATGAGACAAAATAATGTTTTTCAAATTACACAAGCAAGTTGTTTTGAAGTTATGCAAATTTGTGATGTGAAGTCAATTTGTGAAGTCCATCACTAAAGGTTAAATATACCGCTTGTTTTATGACAATTCTGTTTAGAACTGAAAGCGAAGTGTTGTTGTTAATGTCGGGGGGATTTAATGGAAACTTCAAACACAATCTCAGTCAACTTGTTTATGGCGATCGAACCACAGCAGTCCCAGACAATCTGTTTGAAATTTGAAGGATTTGTATGGGAATATTACGAGCTTCGTATTTAAAGCAAAATATCGGGGGTAATGTTGATATTTTTCTTCAAAATAAACGTAAACTTACCTCAATTGTTGTGATTTGTCGACCTTGTAAACGTAAATGGCGAATTTTGGCGAATATTGGCGTAATAAGAGAAAGACTACGCTCAGGTAAACGCTGAACGCTAAACCTTCAAAATCGCCAATATTCACCAAAATTCGCCATTTACGGCTACAAGGTCGACAAATCACAACAATTGAGGTAAGTTTACGTTTATTTTGAAGAAAAATATCAACATTACCCCCGATATTTTGGCTTTACCTCGGTGTAAGAACCTGTGAAACTCACGGATGACGTAAAACAAAGGAAACAAAAACATTTTAAACAATACCGTACAGCAAAACAAAAGCTAACAAATAAAGAAAATCTTGTCAGGTTCTTACACCGAGATAAACCCGATATTTTGCTTTAAATACGAAGCTCGTAATATTCCCATACAAATCCTTCAAATTTCAAACAGATTGTCTGGGCCCCCTGTGATCGAACTAACGGGTAAATGTGTTACACGTGAATTGTAAAACTCGGTCAGTTGATTTTCATGTTTTACTGACAATAAAGCCACAGAAATTTGGTAAAACACGTCACGACTGCAAACGAATTGAAAACTACAGTCGATTGCGTTGTAAGTAGACTTGCCCCCAAGTCGAGCTCAGAGGTTTTTCAGCTTTGCAGTTGATTACACAGGGGCACCCAACGAGAACATTTTAGCACAAGACTTGAAATCTCTTTTTCGGCTTTCTTAGATTGTTTCAGGGCTTTTTAAAAGCATATTTGTGTAAGCTAATACAGATTGATCTGTTCGGAAGTTTTAGCTGAAAATTTTGGCCTGAGAGAATTTTAGGAAACAGAATCCTATCCGCCGAACTTCCGAGCTGCTGATAGCTCTCCGAAAATGCTAGCTGACCTTATTTTGCACTCTAAACGACATATTTGTCCCTCCGAAAACAATAGGAACTAATAAGTCCTCTTGTTACGAAAGTCCGACGTGATGTTTCGCCCAAGAAATCTCTAGTTTCACTGCAACTTAATCCGAAAATATCAGGTGATTTTAGGCCTGCCGAACAGATATTCCCCGAAACGAATCGTTGGGTGCCCCTGATTACAGGCGTTGTATAATAGACCGTGAACACGGAGCAATCAAAAGGATACACGTGGAATGTAGAATACACTGGGAATAATAGACTCAAAGCGGTATTAAAATATCCAGCCTATTCACTTTTTCGCCGACATAAAAAATCTGACAAGCGCGCTACACGTGGGTTTGTTTTGAATTGCACGCTTGCAGAACATGATTGATGGCCTGTCACAGGGCAGTGATTTTATTAGCTGATATGGAATGCGTGACAACCCACCGGAAGCGACATGGCGGTAGGGCGGCGACTCACAGGAGACGAGTTTTCGGGCAGGCGGTCCCCCGCCCCCTCCCCCCTGATTTTCGCGCACGTCCAAGATGGCGCCGGCGATCGCAAACTCCGCTTTTTTCCGCTATAATAATACCTACAAACCTCCTGCAATCAGGCTAATTGCTAAAAGAAAACTCGGCCCAGTGCTCTCGCAGTCTAACTGTGAGTCAGCATACCTGCCCTTGAAGTATCCATGCATTATGCATCTTCAGGTCACAAGGTACCTGAAAGGGAAGAAAAGGTAAATAATTTCAACAATAGTGCTCCTGAAATTGACGGAGATACGTGATTGAATGCTCCGTGACCTCCATGAAACATACTTCCAGTGCTTTGTAGTCGGTTGAATTTAACAAAACGACCCTGAGAGGAATTTCGCGCACTCATACAAAGCTACACAGCGAGATGATATTAGTATACTTTATCGAAGAACAACTTCTTTTCAGGGCTCATTCTTCTACCATTCCCATTCCCTTCACCAAATGTAGTGAGGATATCATAAACTTCAAATTTAATGCAAGAAAAAACTGAAGGTCCAAAGCAATAAGTTGTGAGGCTAACTGTGATCCTTTCTGAATTTTAGCAATTTTTCAATTTCAATTTTTAATCCTTGGTTAATTTATGCATATGTAATTCTTAATGACAATTGTACTTTGTAGCCCATTATATCAGGTTAGTTTTAAGTCACTATGTCGCAATTTAAGCACCAGCCAGAAACTGTCGTTTGTTTTACAGATGAAATAGGTGATGAGGTCTTCGTACCTGAAATACTTCAGAATAGAAAATGAACAGACCCGTGTCATGTTGAATAAAACCGCTGACTATTATAATGCACTCCTGGTGTGCTACCCAGAGCGAACTGGGCATTGTGGGGAGCAGGGATGACGCAGTGGTGAGAGTACTCGCCTCCCACCAATGTGTCCTGGGTTCGATTCCCGGACCTAGCGTCATATGTGGGCTGAGTTTGTGTTGGTTCTCGACCCCACTCCGAGGGTTTTTCTCCGGGTACTCCGGTTTTCCTCCCTCAGCAAAAACCGACACGCAGCTTATTCGAGCTGGCTGTTGGCTGTGCTCCAAGGTCATGCATGGACCGTACAGCGGCTGCCAGCGGCGCCCATATATACAGCTATTTCAATTAACGTTGTCGGACAATCTTCGCGACAAGACTGCAAGGTGACATGGGTAATTTATTAATAAATTTACCAAACTTAGCTATTGCTCACCCCTACAGAAAATAGATCATGTAGACAAGTGTTTATGGTACTTTTACCCATCCTATGACAGTGACAGCCGTAAAATTACAGCCGAATCCCACAAGATGTACAGCTACCCATACTAACTTTCTGTCTTGTCGCGTAAGTCGAGGCTTTAAAATCCGACAACTTTAATTGAAATAGCTGTATACGTTCGGTCCGACCTTGTCGAGCTGCGTCCTTGCTGTACTTGTGAAGGCGATTAGTAAGACATTTATTATTATTATTATTATTATTATTATTATTATTATTATGATTATTATTATTATTATTACCTGCTGCAGGAGTAGCTCAGTGTTTTCTTTGTTTGTGTAAAGAAGAATAACGTCTGGTTCAAAGTTCTGTATTTCTTCCATTGCTTTCAAAATTGCTTTTCTTTTGTCTTCACTTTTCTTGCGCTTTCTAAGCTGTACTAAACTCATGATGAGTTGAGAGTGCTGAAAAGTGGCGTAGAAATAACCGGCATCGAGCAGTCGAATCTCTGTCAAAACATAATTGAAAACAACAAACAACAAGGGGCTGATGTAATGACAAGACGAAGGCTACAACTTGCTAGTCATATGATAGGAAGAGATGAAAGCCAAGAAGGGGAAAGAGGACGCAGGGGAGGTCTAGATGTAGTCTGCGTAGCAAGCGTTTCCGTGGGTTTTTCCGCCCTTTCGAGGCATTTTCGCTTTCGAGGCATTTTCGCTTTTCGGAAAGCCCTATACTACGGAAATGCTTGCTACGCAGGCTAGTCTGGTTCTGGCATACACAGGCGTTCTAAAGAGTCTATATGCGGTTGATATGAGAGATTGTGGTGTCTGGAATGACGTTATCAGGGTCGCCCATAGAGTCGACCTGATGAAGATGAATTATCAAAGTGCTCGGGATATCCTTGTCAATTAAACACTCTCTTGAATGTTTGTTTCTATTATAAGTTTAGTCTCAAACAGTATTGCAATAAACGAAAGAGCATTTAAATTAACAAGACAATATTGTTAAGCAGTCGTCTACTAATTTGTGGGTTGGAATTGGAAAATTTAAGGATTAAAGTTCGAGTTGAGATCAGCACATGTACTTACGTTACCCTGGTTTTTAGTCATTACAGTAAAGCGCTGACTTAGCGTTGATCTGGGTTAGCCACGATTTTAAACGGTTAACTTTTCTCACATACAAATAGGGACACTGCATTTCCAGTATCTTAACTCAAACTATTCATTGCGAACTCTAATTATCCAAGAACTGGGACGCAACCTAAATTTTAATCTGCTTTTTTCTTTACTGCCCCCGCAGGGATTTTGCAAAATCCCGAGGAGGCATCCTTATAGCTCGCGCGTATATAAAGTAAAGTGAAGTAAAGTACTTACAGTAAAAAGGTATATTATATATACCAGATCAAATCTCGATTTGCCAGAACAGGACGCGCACGGAATAAGTGGGTAGTGATGACGTTTCACACTAAACGCCCGATCGGAATAAATGGGTAATGACGACGTAGCATCAGTAAACATATGGGTAATGTGACGGTGACGGGTGTCAGTAAATCAAAAATCTCTATCTAGGGGGTACGGTATTCATAGAAAACTCGTGGGTTGTTGAGCCGTCAGTCATACTGCGTGCGCTTCCTTACCGCACATGTCTTCAGTATATGTAAAATCCCGAAGAGCAGTTGTCTTGAAGGCGAGAGAGAAACTGTAGTTTTTATTTCCGTTATTTCCATTTCCGTTTCCGTTTCCGTTTGCCTCATTTTATTCGCGTAGAAAGCCAACGTCAATTGTCAGGCCATGAGAAGGAAAAGTTTGGGTTCGACCTAAGAAATTTTGGATCCAGAGACGCTGCGTAAGACTATTTGTCAGACACGCATCATACAGAAATCATTTGGAAACGATTTGTCGACACAAATCACTTTGGGGGACTGAAAGCCTTGGTCCATAAACACGCAAGCATTGCTTAGCGAGCGAGTGAATCTCAACACCAGTAAACCCGAGAAATATTGCGTTACAAGAGTGCATTAGATCGCGTGGAAACACAACAACTCTAGCACTTGCCTTCAGAAAAAGCTCATGGAAACAGTGAATTTCTAGTGAAATTTCCAGGTCGAATTTTCGGGTTGCAAGTCGAGCTGCGACCTCATTATTTCTAACTTTTCAGACACTCCATTGAAAGATAGTTTGGGCGACTACGAACATTGGGAAATTTCATCACATTAACAGAAATGGCCGCTTTTGCGATTTTACTTGATTGATTTCGAATTGAATTCATGTAGTTGATTGTCTCTGTGGAAAATCTCGCTAGTAATGTGAGAAATGTGTCCGTGAAAACCCATTTTGTATCAAAAGTCACGTTCGTGGTACTTTATTTACATGCGTCTGTGGAAAGTATTTCCATGTCGCTGGTAGTTGCTTTCCAGCATTGTAGTACAAGTTCCCCATAAATTTTCCACTACAATGTTTGTTCTAAATAAAGAACTTAGATTATTAAAGAAGAAAAGTTTTATTTCAGCAATATAGGACGAACAAATCGTCTGCCCGGCATTACTAAAAATGGCTTATTGTTTTATAGGTTCGACTAATTTGCACCCAAACAATACCCAAGCACAAAGAAGCACCACAGTTGACAGAAAAAATAGAGCTCATTTGCATTAGTGATCGACGTGTTGCAATTGGCGCGATTCCTCTTGGTACTGGACTGAGTGCTAATCTCAACTTGGCCTGCTTCTGCAGAAACAATCTAAAACCTAAATTACACTACGGAAAAATAAATACCATACAAAGTGTTTCTAAATAAATCAAGAAAAAATCGATAAATACAACCACAAAACCTTTAGATCGTAACAGCGGGGGCAGCTGTAGTGTCAACTATTACTAGTGGTAATGATAACAATGAAATATACGGTAATTAAAGTTTGGTTACCATCAAAGATTAGTGATATCTTCGTCCAACGAAATCTGTTAATTATGTCAAATGCAGCGTGAGCAAAATATCTGTAGTCCACTGACATATCTGCTGTTCTCTCGCATTGGTCGAAACGCATACCGTTTCCATGGAGACGTACCAAGGGAATGCCGGTCACTGTAGACAGTGCGCATGCGGCAGTCTTTGATTGGCTTCCTCCAATAAGAAGAGTGACGTTTTGTTGAAGAAACGCTGACGTGGCTGGAAATAAAATTATTTTATGACAAAATTACAAAGAGCAAAATGACTTTGAAGTTAGTTTAGATATGCTCGTTTGCAACTCGTTCCCAAATAATTTCAATGTATTTTAGCCAATCAAAGTTTTCGAGAAGCACGAAGTGGATCACTAACTAGTATATCAAAACGTTTTATGAAAGGACATTATTTAATAGCTTTTACCTAATATAGCTGTAATCTTGGACAGAAATGGTTGAGAAAAACGCAATTTGCCCTCGTAGTTTTGGATTGGTCTGCAAGAAAACACCGTCAGAAATGCTTTCCTACTCTCCTACCCTCACTTTTGCTGGCAAAGCAACATTGATAATGGTGAAAGGGGCACAATTATTCTTTTAAGTGCATACACGGTCAAAGTTCTTACTTATCCCGAAGTGTCTCAAAATTTTTGTCAGAGAGATTGTACCTTTTTTCTGGACGGCCTGTAAACTGCCATTATTGAAAAAAATGAGACTATTTCAAGGAAATGAAAACTTTCCTTTTATGTGATCCTTAAAAGAACTTGCCTGCGCAATGAAAAGTGAAAAGTAATGCTCAATTGTTCTCACAGTTAATCCGAAAATCTCACCTTGGTCAAAAAGGCTCCTCTGTGTTGATACATTGAAAATCTCCAATTCTATGGAAGCATTTTTCATAGCATTGCTGTGATTAATGGCAAATTGTAGTGCGTCATATTCCTGTAAGTTTCCATCGTTAATAAAACCTGTATTGTAGAAAAGAAAAGTTTACTTCGGCACGTTTGATAACTACGAAAACAGAAAGCATCGACACACGTATTCCCGATCTCAGAGCCTTCGGGGTACTAAACCGCGAAGAGGGGCTCTGTAATCGAGAATGCCATGCGCTTAAACTCAAACGTTTTTGACACTAATTGTTACAAGTTGTTGACGGATAGTGATACTTTGAACCAGCTCTTAAAAATTTGGAGTCTTTTTGACTGAAAGGTAACTTTGACGTTCTTTATGGTCAGTCAGGCGCATGCGTTCTCGTTTCATCTGCTGCACAAAATTTAGACGTAGATAGATAGATGGATAGATAACTTATTAAAGTGTCATCGTTAATGGCAGTTGCCCACTAAGTAAGGACACTATAACTAAAAAAGAAATACATATATTTATAATTACCCCCCCCCGGGGGGGGGGCTACTGAGGATCCGCCCGCAGGTTCAAACCCTTACCTTTAATATACAATTTTTTTTCCAAAATGGTACACCTTTAATATACCCAGAGCATAAATAATAATAATAATAATAATAATATACAAAGCTTATATAGCGCTTATTACAACGTCTCTAAGCGCTTTACAATTCTAAGAACTAGGTAACAACTGAAACAAATATTGATTTAAGAAATCCAACTGGCGGGAGGCAAACCAGTTGGCTATTTACAAGCGCAGCCGAAGGATTTATAACTCGGGACTGCCATGAAACAAATCCATGAAGTGCTCAGGGTGGGATTCGAACCCGGGACCCACGGACTCGAAGTCCAACATCCTAACCACTCGGCCACCCTGCCTCCCTCCCAGAGCAAAACTGCATCCCTTTCTTATACCTTAAGAATAAGCCAAAACGGTAGAATTTCCTGTATCGCCACGTTTTTACCGGGTTTTCAGTCGTTCTGATTCAGTTGCGTAGTCATTTCTGCCAAAATGTGGCACCCTTTGATATACTTCGCTTTAGCCACCATTTCTTCTACGTTGCAGCTGATTTTGTGACCCTTTCGTATACTAAAATGGCAAATTTCGCTACCCTTTTATATACTGCGAGCTTAAAAAAGGCACCCCTTTCATATACCTAGAGCAAAACTGCATCCCTTTCTTATACCTCAAGAATAATCCAAAACGACGATAGAATTACCTGTAATCGCCACGTTTTTACCGGGTTTTCAGTCGTTCTGATTCAGTTGCGTAGTCATTTCTGCCAAGATGTGGCACCCTTTGATATACTTCGCTTTAGCCACCATTTCTTCTACTTTGCCGTTGATTTTGTGACCCTTTCGTATACTAAAATGGCAATTTTTCCCTACCCTTTTAGATACTGCGAGATTAAAACAAAGGCACCCCTTTCATATACCTAGAGCAAAACTGCATCCCTTTCTTATACCTCAAGAATAATCCAAAACGACGATAGAATTACCTGTAATCGCCACGTTTTTACCGGGTTTTCAGTCGTTCTGATTCAGTTGCGTAGTCATTTCTGCCAAGATGTGGCACCCTTTGATATACTTCGCTTTAGCCACCATTTCTTCTACTTTGCCGTTGATTTTGTGACCCTTTCGTATACTAAAATGGCAATTTTTCCCTACCCTTTTAGATACTGCGAGATTAAAACAAAGGCACCCCTTTCATATACCTAGAGCAAAACTGCATCCCTTTCTTATACCTCAAGAATAATCCAAAACGACGATAGAATTACCTGTAATCGCCACGTTTTTACCGGGTTTTCAGTCGTTCTGATTCAGTTGCGTAGTCATTTCTGCCAAGATGTGGCACCCTTTGATATACTTCGCTTTAGCCACCATTTCTTCTACTTTGCCGTTGATTTTGTGACCCTTTCGTATACTAAAATGGCAATTTTTCCCTACCCTTTTAGATACTGCGAGATTAAAACAAAGGCACCCCTTTCATATACCTAGAGCAAAACTGCATCCCTTTCTTATACCTCAAGAATAATCCAAAACGACGATAGAATTACCTGTAATCGCCACGTTTTTACCGGGTTTTCAGTCGTTCTGATTCAGTTGCGTAGTCATTTCTGCCAAGATGTGGCACCCTTTGATATACTTCGCTTTAGCCACCATTTCTTCTACTTTGCCGTTGATTTTGTGACCCTTTCGTATACTAAAATGGCAATTTTTCCCTACCCTTTTAGATACTGCGAGATTAAAACAAAGGCACCCCTTTCATATACCTAGAGCAAAACTGCATCCCTTTCTTATACCTCAAGAATAATCCAAAACGACGATAGAATTACCTGTAATCGCCACGTTTTTACCGGGTTTTCAGTCGTTCTGATTCAGTTGCGTAGTCATTTCTGCCAAGATGTGGCACCCTTTGATATACTTCGCTTTAGCCACCATTTCTTCTACTTTGCCGTTGATTTTGTGACCCTTTCGTATACTAAAATGGCAATTTTTCCCTACCCTTTTAGATACTGCGAGATTAAAACAAAGGCACCCCTTTCATATACCTAGAGCAAAACTGCATCCCTTTCTTATACCTCAAGAATAATCCAAAACGACGATAGAATTACCTGTAATCGCCACGTTTTTACCGGGTTTTCAGTCGTTCTGATTCAGTTGCGTAGTCATTTCTGCCAAGATGTGGCACCCTTTGATATACTTCGCTTTAGCCACCATTTCTTCTACTTTGCCGTTGATTTTGTGACCCTTTCGTATACTAAAATGGCAATTTTTCCCTACCCTTTTAGATACTGCGAGATTAAAACAAAGGCACCCCTTTCATATACCTAGAGCAAAACTGCATCCCTTTCTTATACCTCAAGAATAATCCAAAACGACGATAGAATTACCTGTAATCGCCACGTTTTTACCGGGTTTTCAGTCGTTCTGATTCAGTTGCGTAGTCATTTCTGCCAAGATGTGGCACCCTTTGATATACTTCGCTTTAGCCACCATTTCTTCTACTTTGCCGTTGATTTTGTGACCCTTTCGTATACTAAAATGGCAATTTTTCCCTACCCTTTTATATACTGCGAGATTAAAAGAAAGGTACCCCTTTCGGGCGGAGCCTCCGCGTATAGCCCATTATAGGGTGTACCCGCCGGGATAATTACTACAAAATGAGATAACATTATATAAAAATCATAAGAGTTCTAAATTTTTTTACTTCAATCATAAGATTGAAGTGTCATGTCGAAGAATTGCATCAAAACCGCATGAGTTAATGCACTTTAGATGCAGCCACTTCGGCCTAGAGAGAAAATAAACAATTTTGTTTCAGATAAAATAATTTGAAAATTTGATGGAGTTAGATAGCAAATCGTATTCCCGTTTTAATTTTACAATGCGCGTTTTATGTAATGTGATCAATATCCAACGAGGCACACGGCGCTGTTTTAATCATCTCATTCCCAACAATTAAGCGCGAGTGGAAAAATTGTTTTATTGAATTGACAAAAACCACCCGCCTCAATTGTCACTTTGCTATCAGCAGGTAATGGGAAAAAGCTTTGCTTTAATAAAAAAGTAATAAAGCTGAAGTTGCAGAAGGTACAAATTGAATAAATTAGTCCATCTTCTTACCACATGTGAATTGCCTTTTTTCTGCACCCTGAATCCTTGGCATGGACACGTAAAAAGCAGCTAATATAACCAGGGTAAATTTCATGTTTCTTTCTCCGCACTTTTTTTATATGTACCTAACAAAAGGAGAGAATTAACTTTGTCATCATTTGTCAACTACTGATACGAGCGCCAAGTTCGTTATAATCACGCTATATTCAACAAGCGCGAGTGGAATTTGTTTGCCATATCTCAGCGACTTTTAAGGCCTTAGATGACATCCTAAATACTTTCCTGTGGTGCTGTTTATTATGCTGTGCCAGGTGGTTCTAACATTTGAGTTTGTGGATGAAATCCTTAAGTATAATCATTCAAATAAAAGCTACTGAGCAATACTTTCCTGTGGTGCTGTTTATTATGCTGTACAAGGTAATTCTAACTTTGAGTGTGTGGGTGGAATATCTCTTCGACAAAGAAAAAAAGATCTTGAAATTTGTCCAGTATCTAATGCTCGCGTTTTGAGAGCAAAACGGGTTAATTAATAATGTAGAATTTGTCTTTGCTAGGTGCAGTGAATCGGAGTGCTCTAACTATTGACAACCTGTTTCTCAATAGTTATAGCTGTACTGAGGCCCAGTCTTCTATAGGCACATATTTAAACCAGTAAAGTTTGAGGTTTTACTCTAAGTAAGATGTCTGTGCGATAAGTTTTTGTGTCGTCATCGTTTTACTATTCCTAATCCTTTCAAGCGAGACACACTATAAGATTTCTTCCACAAGTCAAAGATTAAAATAACCATTACTCGATTGAAAACTTGCATCTTCGAGTGTACATGAATGGTTAATGAAGGTGATAATAACATGAGGTATGATCAGCAAAAAACTGTTGTTAAAAGCTTTAACATGTAACAGAATTGTAATGTTTAAAGAGCCAGTGTCACCCAAAGTGCTTTGCGCGGCGAGGTACATTTTTCATATATGAAAAATCCGTCATTTTCTTGATTGTTGTGAAGTGTGATTTGTATCTTCTTCCATCGCTACTGTTAGCGATCCGAAAGCACTAGCATGAGTTTTAACTTGACATTCAAGTGTCTTCGTATCGACTTAGTAGTATATTTCCGAATTCTGAAGCGTTTTCGCCGTGGAGAAGGAGATCTTTAAATTGAATGCTTCGTAGGGTTCAGGAAAGCTGAGGCGAAGGCTGAGTCTTCCGGGCTCTACCAAAGTTGTACGGCTGAAGGAGTCCGTGTATCAGTAGCGGAGAGGAAGAAAATCATCTACGGGTTTCAGCAATAGTACTGACATTGTGTTTGCCGAAATAGTACAACATTCGCGTTGCCGGATGAAAACAGAAGAAACGTTAATTTACCACAAATTAACAGTAGTTACGGGCCTGCTCCAAAATAATACTTATGGTCAAGAGCTTGTGCTGTTTTGTTTAATTATTATTATTATCCTTGTGTTCACTGTCTGCTTATGTTTTATTTTTACAAAAAAAGTGTAAGTGGCTATTCTGGTTTTGCGTCCATCGACATGACCGATATCGGCTGATGCGATGGATCGCGCGATCAACCGATCAGACTGTAATAGATCCATACGCATTGAATGCGAAGTCAGATCCTAGAGTAGTTTGCTCCAGTGACATCTCGCGATGAAGACGTCAATATTCTTACTACTTATTTTTGTCTTGTTTTTATATCGAGTAGAAGTCGCTGCTCCGGTTTTACGTCCATCGAGCTCGATCGATCGATCAATCGATCGGTTGCTATAATAGCTCAATACGCGTTGACTACAAAGTCAGATCTAGAGTTGTTCCTCCAGTAACATCTAGCGATGAATGTATTTTCATTTTCAGAGGCTACTAATTCTCGCTGAAAGGGCAGTGCGGCACGGTATAATTTGCGAAAAGTCCGGCAAACGCGCCAGCCAAACGCTAAAAGCTGTTTCAAAACAAAAACACAAGCACGCAAAGGACTTTGGGTGACACTGGCTCTTTAAAAATCAGAAATGGCGAAGTAGATTTTGGGCCCCGAGTTATTTAGAAACTGTTTGGGCGCCAGTACTGATATTTTTACCAGAAACAAAATTAATTACTATCATCTGCATTTTAGAAACTCTCTGCCATTATCGTCAACCGCACTTTGTTAATTAAAACCTATCAATGTTATGAAATTAAACTTTGCGATGTACGTTCATTGCTGTATGTTAATATAATCACAACCTTTTTTTAGAAATTACTTTTTTCATTTTTATCACAACGCAATCAAAAATGAAATTAAGACAATTTTTAAAAGAAACTCACTGATAAAAAAGCCCGGAGTTACCTATCTTTCACGTTCAATAGTATTATAATGCAAATGACTAACAGTAACTGAGTATCTGTGAAAAGAACTACTGAAATGCAAAAAAAAGAAAAAAAAAAGGACGAACGTACAACAAACCTAAACGATTTTTCTTGTATTCCATGCCTAAATATCGTATAACTGACCTGGCGGTCACACGGAAAACTTTTATATTTGCTCAGCTTTTTGAATTTGGTTTGTTTCTAGTCTCTTCTGGGAAATGATAGACAAAGGAAAAAGAAATAATGTGTAATTTTATCCTTTAGCGTCTAATAGTTTGCACTGCAGGTTCAAGACAGCTACCCAAGAAAATGACAGCTAGGATCTTTGAATTATATATATAACAATAATTAAGTAGTGTACTGTGTAGCAAATATTGATTCCTGTGTAGAGCCTAAATTCTGAAAAGGCAAATTGTGTATTTGAATCCACGTTCGACGTGATGTAACCACGCGGAAATGTGACAGGTGTTTCAATAGAACACTAGATCTATATCTTCTCCATTAGTTTTTAAACAAACGCCTTTAATTAGAGTTTCTCGCCTTTAACGAAGTATTTTTCTGATCACTCGACGGATCTTTTATGGTTTTGTTTTCCTTCATTAGGCCTCATGTTAATAAAAAGGTGGACACTGACTTTGACTAACTCATTTCCACATTTACAAGTGTACTCTGTGATTCATGTTGTTGTGTCGATTAAGTCATGTCCTATTGGCTGAATTTACAACAGTACCCCAGTGGGTCGTAAAGTTAGTTAGGCATAAGATTAAAAAAAAAAGGAAAAGAAAAAAAGGAAAGCGGAAAAAATTTACAAATTGTAAGGCTAAACCACGCGCACGAGAAAAATTGAATGTAATAAGCTACAAACTGACAAAACTCTGGACGGATTTTCAGTGTTGAGCTAACATTAAAATTAGCCGTAAAACGAAACGTCTAAACAGCTAATGAAATTAATGAAAAACAGATATATATGTCAGTCTGACCCAGTATGACAGCAGCAGAAGGTACATATAGTTATCTGAACAACAAATCCCTACCAAAACATCACGAAACTGGTATAAAATAAAAGATAAGAACTTACCATGAAATAAAGCGTTCGATGTTCAATTCTCTATTCACTACATAAATATTGCAAGTCGTAAATTAAATATTACTCTTGCCAACTTAACTAGAGTTACGAGTTTGCCAAATGTCTTGCGTATCAATTAAAACATCCCAGCTTGAATTTGAATTCCTGTCTTGAAAACGTACACAAAATTGAAAAACTGTTTTGGTTTCTGTTTAAATGTAAAGATCCCGTTAACAACTTCTTTCGTGTTAGAACGCAGCAAAAATCAAGACACGGTTAATAACTGACTCACAGAATGAGAGAAAGCGCTGCGTATCGTTTCTGGTCTGAAAGACGGCTTAAACATACATTATTTATAACATTCTCACGTGGATGTTCACAGGGTGATGTCAATCTTGTTTTCAACTCCTTCTTCACTCTGTGGAAAGTTGAAAGAGGAGTCTGGAATCTAACTGAGAGATGCTGTTTCTTCAGAAGGCATTTAAACTTTTTAATCAACTCCTGTTGTGAAACCTTTACCCGCGTATTTGACAACCCAGTGTATTTAACCTCGTCCTGTGTGTGAATAAACTGCCCGAATTTATGAGCTGTTCACAGTTGTATTCGATGATCGAATCGAAGGGGTATCTACTCTATTCTCTATGTACACGAGAAAAAGTAATTATTTTTTTCTCCATACACAGCCCTTGTTTAATTAGGGAAGGCAGTGTTCTGAATCAGCCATCTGATTTTATGAGCTACAGTTATTAAATTCTTTGGCAGTTTATGTAAAGAGTAACAAGTGAAAAACAAAATAAATAAAAAAAAGACAGCAACCACAATCTATATTATTACACAGTCAGCACCTGGATCAGTAAGCGAACTGGCTTCCCAGCAAAGCTTTCAACTCACATCCAAAGAGAGGGATTTCATGCGGAAATAAATGGCGAAGAAAGCTTCTTTGAACAGAAATGTTGTTTTAGTTTCTTGGAAACGTTTCTTTTGATCCTGGGATTTCATATAATATACAGTTATTTTAGTCGACCTCGTCGTACATGAACTCATATAGCCAACGAGGCACTCAACGGTCTCTAGGCTTGGAACTTATATCTAGCTGGATTTTTTTTTTGAAAAGGTGGCTCCTAAAAATTTGGGTTTTTACACCGCAACGACGCTCAAAACCAAGGTTAGGTTTCGATGACTCCAATCAGCCTTAAAAACACACGAAAGGAAAAGGAAAAGGAAGAGACCACAGGAGAAAAAAAAGGCTGGCCATACTCACGATTTTTATATTGCCGACTTTCTGAACGTCAAAAAACCACTCGCATCGCAACGGTGCAGAAGCCTCGACAATGGAGCATCGTTTTCAAAAATCCAGGTAGATATATACCTTATTCGTGCTATTTTCGTGCGTCTTAATTTTCGCTATTTTCTCAACTCGCAAAATAATATCCTCGCGAAATTTACACACGCGAAATTCAATACCTTCATTGCAAATTTACATAATGATACAAATGAATCGATAAATGCTATTAACAAGTTGGTACCTACGAAACTGCCCCCGGAAGATGCTTTTGAGGATGTGGATAATGTTAAGATCTGCAAAAACTGTCGGACGGCCAAATGACGTATTGTCTTTAGTGTATGTAGAAGCTCCTGTTTGTGTTAGTTTTATAAATAATTTATTTAACTTCCTTTTCTTGTTCTTCTCTTTGTTTTCTTTATGTCGACGCTAGTAAAATAACAATAAAAACCAAAATTATCCCATTGTATATTTGTTGATAATTCGTTACCTTTGTAAAGTTTTATGAAAGTAAAATTTCGCGAAATTTCCTGCTCTTTTTTCGTTTTGTCTTGAAATAGGACCTTAAAGCCTCACGAAATATTGCCTTGCTAAAATCGCGAAATTAAGTGCACACGAAAACAAGTATGAATAAGGTATATCTTCCTTATTGTCTCCCGTCTCACGATTGCCGTTCTACTGCCAATTTCCTTCCGCCTCTCCCCTCCGAGATTCCTAACCCACTTTCTCACCCTACGGTTTTGGACATTGGATCACAGATAAAGCCCCTCACTACTCATTAAAATAATCACCTCCACCACTGATTCCACTTTTGAAAATATTTACACTTTATTTGCTAATGATTTACTTTAAAATCGTTCAAAATTTGGTGCTTGTTGTCTTCTATTGCCGTTTCAGTTGTTAAACGTTTTTGTACTGAGTAGATAGAACCTGACTCTTCAAAAATGTTTATCGATGGGTTAAATAGCCTATTTCAACTTTTGTCGTGGCATGTAGTGTACGCTGTAGTGTACAACATGCTCTCTATTGAACAGCAGTCGAGAATAAATGTTGTACTGTGTCCAGGGACCCGTTTCTCGAACCTCTCGGTAATTTTTCGAGCCCGGGAGCTATATTTTAAAATCAAAATCTCTAGAATGGTAGTGTAGCTTTCAGCCCGCAAACCAGATCGACTCGTTTCGTTAACTTACAATTTTATTGCTTAGCTTTAGAAACCAACAAAATTTAAATGTTTAAGGTAAACCTTGCGCTCATAAATTAGCTTCCGGGCCCCGAAAGTTATCGGGACTTTGGAGAAATGGGCCCCTGCATTGGCGTAACACAACAGATATAAGGTTTGTTGAAAATCCTATAGAGTAATGAACACAAAGATGATCTGCAATCTGCACAAAGATACCTTACCTCTTGCACTCATGTCACATAATTCATAATTTAAAAAAAATCAGTTAATGATTTTTTTCACGGTTTTAACTGTAACAGGTTCATCAGTCTGAACAGGGAAGTGGGGGATGGGAAATTCTCTAAGAGGTCCTCAAGAAAATTAAGGCATGGGTCTCATGTAATTTCGCACAAAAAGTAACGGGATGGTTTATCTTCCGAGGCCTTGACACTAATAAAATCAAACTTTAACAAAGTAATAAGCATGCATTTCAGACTGCAATAAACATTCAAGCTTGCATAAGTAGATCCTAAAGTTATTTCGTGTTGTGTTGATTACTATAAAAGCTAGACCACCCCCTTCTTTTTTGCGACATGAATTGAGGCCCAGGCCTTAATTCTCCGGATCCTGTACTTTGTACTTTTTACGTTGGGTACGTTTTAGGATTGGTGGTATAAGTATTGATCATATTAGTCTATCCAGCTACGCTATCAAAAGCTATCCTCAAGCTATTGCTCAGATAAACTTTTGCTCAGATGTTAGAAGAGATATGAATGTTAATGTCTGTGTGGAGGCATTTAACCTCTTCCACAGTCTGTATAGGGCAAAGACCACCTTTGTAGAGTAACTGTTTAGATTTGCGAACTTTGATGACGTCGGATACAAACCACATATATCGATGGATAAATAAGTCAACCATAGAGCTTATACACTTGAATTTTGTTATGCTATGAAAATGCAAAGGCAAAGAGACTCGATGTCAAACTCTCACGGTTTCAATCCTGAGACCAGATTCACAAAGCTCTCCTAAGTTAAGAGTTTTCCATGTATATTGTTGGAAAAAAACGGTCTGCTGAACTAAGAAGAATCGTTGATTTGGCCGCTGGGGCCCGTTTCTAGAAACTCCCGATAGCTTTTCGAGTCCGAAAACTATTTTAGGTGCACAATGTTCTCGAATAGCTACACAATTTTTATTGATTTTGAAAGCTAACTTTTAATCTTTATAATTTCGTGAAGCATATCGCTAAATTTACGCTCGAAAAAATGCTTACCGGGCCCGGAAAGTTAACGGGAGTTTCGAGAAACGGGCCCCTAGTCATTGCCGTTTCTTGTCGTATCCTAAGGCAAGACAGTTTGCCAAAAGCCGTCTATCTGCACCTTGATCACTGCCCTCACGTCTCATCTTAAGGCTTGCAAGACGTTTCGCCCAAAATTGTCTCTCTGAACCTCGATCACTGCCGTCACGTCTTATCTTAACGGCAAGACGTTTCGCCCAAAATTGTCTCCCTGAACCTTGATCACTGCCCTCGTTTCGTATCCTAAGGCAAGACGTTTGTTGTTTCTTTGCACCTTCATCGCTGCCCTTACGTCGTATCTTAAGGTAGGACATTTTGCCTAATCGTCTCTCCGTGCCTCGATGCTGACCCAGATCGTGTATGAAGAAGAAGCGACTAATAGTTGGTGCGAAACCAGAGATGGAGATGAGGCAGTGTGAGTCATCAGGGTCCCGTGCTTGGCTTTACCGCCTATAAATATTTTATATCAACGGTTAGCTGTTATTCATAGAATCACGAGAACGAGGCCAAGAATCGATATCATTGTTAGAACCAGGTTTTGGTCTAATACAAGATAATTATTTTGTTTAGGAACCTGTCTCGGTGTCGTAGTCATGTAACAATAGTATAACACGTAAGCGGTTTATATGTCAAAGATAATTAGGCAATTCTACAGATATCTTTTTCTCCGGGGTAGTTTGCTTTGAGCGTGTGACTACAAAGAAAAAATAGATGCCCTATGGGTAAATGTCAATTGCGTGGTTAGCTTAGAATTTGGAACTGTTGGAGCAATGGAAGGGAATTGGGAAGCAATCATTCACTAGGAAAGAATATTTGGCATATGAGACTATACGGGCCTGTATAATTAACTTAACATTATCGCCAGAGTGCTTTTAAGCACTTTTAAAACCCTTCATAAAGGCAAGTAGAAATGTGTTATTTAGTTGCCTACTTTCGAATTGTGGTCATAAGTGTTTCCCTTCCTCTCCTCTTCCAGTAAATCTCAGCGATCAGTGTGAGGAACGCCACAACCATCCCAATAACCAACACAACATATACACCAGCCATACTCATCAGACCAATTCTCTTTCCAGATAGTGCTGAAATTAAAGCAAAAGAGAGATTTATTAACCATCCCTTATACCTACTCAACGGACTCTGTAATTTCCTTTTGTAGGACATGGCTGTATTGCTGAACGATCAACTCTTATTTAAGTGGTTTTAATTTCGGGAATTTATCCAATAAATTAGGACGCAAAGACGTGATACAATTACTTAACATTTGTAACATTAATGTGGTTTTAAACAATTTGTTTTGAGAAGGGACACAAACATTTCGTCCCTTCGGGTCTATTATACTTTGAACTGAGATTATCGTCTTCGCAACAGCAACAAAAAAGCAGCAGCAACAACAATTTCCCCCCAAACAACACAGAACAAAACACAACAAACTAAATCGCACACAAAATCCTCAAACAGCTTAACGGCTAACTCGTTGATTTTGGTTACTCATGAACGAGTCAATCTCGTGGAATAAATTCAAACTGCTAGCGTCACAATTGACGACAGAAAAGAGGTTTCAGGACGTTTCCACCCATGTGTCTAGAATTAAGTAGAGGTGGGCTGACCATGTCGCCTGTATGTATGACAACAGGCGAACGTTACGAACAATAGTGTGTAGGTCCAGGAATGGACACAGATTAATAGGGAGACCATTGAAGATGTGGAGAGATGATATAGACAGCTACTAGGGAGTAGTATGGCACAGATGTGCCAAGAAAAGGAGTGCGTGGATGGAGGAAGCGGGAGTGGAAGAATGAAAGCCTCACAGAAAGGCTTTAAGCTGCTTTGAATTCATACAATGTGTACTGAAACTGGTCGAGCTAGTTTTCATACTTGTTTTTTCTTCTTCAGGACAGGTGTTCGAGGTTCCCAACCATTTACGTCTGATTGTGTCAATAAAATGGTTTTCCTGAAGTCGTAAAATAGCCAGTGTGAAGTCCTCAGTGTGAGGATCATTTGCTTGTAGAGCCAATGCAAGTCCTTTAGGAGTGGTAAGACCTGGAACTGTAAAGAAAGGAAAACGTTCCGAATTTACTGGCTATTTGTATTCTGGGCTTTCCGTCACCCAAAGCTACCAAAGTTTCTATTAACACCCAAGTGCAACTGAATCGGAAAAAATGTAACCGAAAAAAGGTAAATCAAATGAATCAAAAAACAACAAGAAAGCAAAACAAACAAACTACACTTGATGACAGTGCTGCTCAAAAGCTTTAAGTTTATTGATTACTCAGAAGGCATCAAAAGTTACAACTTATCGAACGTTTATTAACAAATGGTGAACAAGTCGTTTTGGCTCTCATAAAGACTGAGTGAAAATAAAGGTGACGATGATGGTGATGACAATGACAATAATGATGATAACGATGATGATGATCATGATGTTGATGATGATGATGATGATGATGAATACGTTAAATATTCGTGGTATTTACCTGTAGTGAGATCACAGGGAGGCTGGTTGGCAATGTGTCTAAGCGCTGGTCCGTCGTGAATGAACACAAATTTCTCTCTTTCTCTGACCCACTGAGTACCTTGAGATGTGCTTTGAGGGAAGGTTCCGGCAGCTTTCATTCGGTACCAAATTTTTTGTTGTGTTTCAAGTGGACTTTCCCTGAATGCCTCAGACACAGATGACGAATCTAACACTCCTACTTCATACGTGGACTTTGCCAGGTCTTCAAGGTTATTGATGGGATGTTCCGCGTTCTTTACGGTGAAAAAAGCCGCCAAATTGGCAGTGTATGTTGAGACCCAGATAAGAATACAAAACCAGTAACAACCGGTGAGAATACGACCTGAAAGTTGTTAAAGGGACATTTTATCACTCGTATTTTTGACTTTCTGCTTTGCGTGCGTACACGGTCCACATAAATTGAATCATGTAATTTTATTATTGGTTGCCCCAGTTGGAAGTTTCCATATTGGCCGCGCGATCCGTTACCCTTTCAAAATGGCGTTCGCTACTTTACACATGTGGACCTCGAAATTCCACGCGTCTCGATCATTATTTGTACAAAGAGGCCAATATTTCCGCAGCTGGGCGTCAAGCTTGGTCAATTACGATCGTGTATGTAAAAAAAAAATTACATCACAAATATATTAACCCACACGTACTGCCGGTACCCAGCATTACATTTGTTTGGGGCAAGGTCAATTGTTGTAACTCTGTCTGGATTTAAAGATAGCCTGTTGGGCTTCCTTCCCATATCCCTTTCAGCGTTCACTTCCATTACCCGCTGGTACCCCTTTATACACCTGGATGAAGACAGGAGCATAGGAAACATCCAGAATTCAAACAACCGATTTTGAGGTGGAAAGGCCGAGCTAACTTTTCACAGTTTTCCGAAAATCGTTAAATTAACCAATTTTCAGCTATTTGTTTGGTGCTTACCCTTGCACTAAGAGCCCGGTAAAATGTCTTGGAAGAAGGAGACTTACAGACTTTTGCGAAGAAAGCTCGTCTGGTTTAAAGTCTGGTAAACTTGGTTAAGGCCGGCTTTCAAGGTAAGACTGGTTTAGGTGCTCCCCAAACGTCTAGTAAGTCTGGTTTAAGTAACTACGCTGTCATAATTAGTATGGTTCGAAACATTAACCAGATTTTCATGGTAGATCTGGTTCAAAAACGGTACGTTACCTCCCTGTCTCACCTGACAAGCTTCTAGGCGTGTTATCCCCTCCTTGTTGCAGCATGCAAGCCAATGCGAACCACAAACTGTTAAAATAGCTGAATTCCTCAGACGTTCCTTGACCATTCTCGCCTTTGTATCCATAAGGACTAAAGTAGTTTATCACAAACACAGCAATTGAGACAATCACCAGTGTAGCCAGAGTGCAAAACCAAACGTGATTGTGAAAAGGATTCATAAACTGTAGAAGATCGGTTTTTTCCTTGGATGACGGTTTCTTCAGTAGTATGTCTTCAGTGTAAAATATGTAAGGAATTGTGAAGTCCACCACTTTCTCCCGAGCTTCAGTTACGGTCAACGAAGCTGCAGCGATGTCAGCGCGCTTTAAGAAAGAAAAGGAAAAACCTATTCAGGTAATACTTGAATATCTGGTGTTTGTTTTATTGAAAACCATTACAGTTGGTATGAGTGTAATCCTTACATGCATCACAAAGGACGAAAAGGCGTGTGCTTCTCAATAGCAGTTTGAAAACATTTCGGGCCGAAATGTTTTTTGCACTAGAAATGCAAAAAATGATTTACATCTTGCCCGCAAGTGCACACCAATTGGGGAAAGAAAGCTTTTATCTTTCAAGCTTCTAGCGACTGGAACAATCTGGAAATGACGTTAAACACACAAAAGCATTGACACCTTTTTTAAGCCAAACTGAAAGGATTTTTAGGGTAATATAGTTACTATTATTATTTTTATTATTATTATTATTACTATTATTATTATTATGTACATATGTATTTTAACCTTGTTTCCTAGTTACTTAAAAACGATTTTGAAACTGATCTAAAAATATAAAAAGGTAAACTGATGTTATAAAAAACTTATAAAATTTAGTTTCTTTTAAGATTTTTATAACATCATTTTAACTTTTTATATTTTTTAGATAAGTCTCAAAGTCGTTTTAAGTAACATGATAAACACTGACCGCCCAAATAACATCTTGTTTCTCAGCTTTTTAAATTTCTCGTTTTTTTTTTAATTTCTTAGGTTTTAGGTTATTTGTTTGTAATTTATTATTTGCAGGACCCCACTGAAAACCGCATAGGCGAGTGGGCTCCCTGGATAAACATTGTTGTTATTATAAACAATTATTGGATGAGGTTTTTGCGGCTGAGGATGATAACAGTTACCTCGACCTTGATTATTCCGGATATCGCAAAAACGGAATCTAATAATTGTTTTATTATACATGTTTTACAGGTAAACGAAATAACGGCAAACAATTTCAACATTTGTGTCCTTCTTGTCTTCCGGCTTCTGAACGCTTTTTTCCTTAAGGTATTCGTGGAACAGTTCCTTCGCAATTCTGGTCAGCCTTCTTTTGTTTTCCGAGTCTTTTTGTTTTAGCAATTTTTCAATTTCTTGCTCGGTTGAAGAATCGACGAGCCATGAATTTACTTCGCTTTCAGATGCCTCCCACATTGCTCTTGGAAATCATGCATTGCGCGAACAACCTACAGATTATTCACTAATCTGCTAGCAGGTTAGTGAATAATCTGTAGGTTGCACTGATTCCCAGAATTAACTGTAGGCTCTTAGCCAATGAAAAGACAGATAGTGACTGCAATGTATAATAATTACTATTATTATGATTATTGTCATTGTTATTAGGTAAAAAAATTAATTAGAAAAAAATAGTTCTTGGGTAAGAATTGTCTTCGCATGTTTAGAGAAAGATGCACTTGGGGATTTAAAGCACAGATTTTCAGACCGGTGCCAGTTGGCAAACGCAGAGCTAGGGTCAAGTCAGAAGACACGCACGTCTACACAAACCTCCCTGCTTCCAGTTAAATAGCAACTGCAGCAAACAATGCTACAAACCTCGCTTACTAACTCGCCAATCATTCCATTCCAAATTCCATTTTCATTTACGCCGCCAAACATGCCATCTGGGGAGTAGTATATCTCATACGTAAACTTAAGAACTCTTGCCAGTTCATTTAGCAGATCGATGCAATAACCTTCATATGTAATAGTGCCATTATCCTGTTTCGTCTTCATAAGAAAAGGCGCATCCTGGTTTGGTGAAGAAAAAACAACAAAATAAAATGAAACAAACAAACAAAAAAGAATTGCTGTTGAATATTTATGGTCAATGAGGATGATTACGATATGATGTGATATTAGCGACGGTGGTGATGATGATGATGACGACTATGGTGATGACGACGATGGTGATGACGACGGTGATGATGGCAGATGGTGATGATGATGATCGTGATGATGATGATGATGATGATGATGATGATGATGCTAATGATAATGATTATGAGGACAACGGTGATGTGATGACGGTGATAATGGTTTTTTGGATTTAAAAACACAAGTTTATGATCACTACTTTTGTCAAAACTTGGCTTCTACCCTTGTGTTCCCATTACCTCTAAAACGACGGCCTTTAGCTTTCTTCCTGCCAAAGTTCCTCCGGGGGTTGAGGTCTCGACGTTATGTACGATATTTCCAAATATCATCATACCTTGTGTTGTATTCCACTTACCTACCTAAGGAAAGACATAATAACAAAGTGTATGTTACACAAAAATGTCTACTTGCTGGACCTTTCCAACGCATTTGACACATGTTCCTACTTTTGCAAAGGAGTTATTTCTGAGGTTTAAAATTTCCAGTGCAATTTTTCTTCGATTTCCACGCTCGTTAAATTGGACTGTCCCTGTCAAGCCATCTAGACTGACCTAAAAAAAGACAAATGAAAACAAGAAAAGATAACACACAATTAAGGTAAAAGGCTGACAACCTTAATAGTAAATATCTAATTAGAAACTTTGACTAAACTGTTTACCTTTCTCAAGCAAGATAACATTGCATCTCTATCTTTTGAATCAATGGCAGACCCATTCATTGATGAGCACAGTTCTTTGTGTAGCGCCAGATTAATGACTTGAACAGCGTCATAAACAAGTGCAATCTCGTCCTAAGGAGGAAATAAACGTGTATGATTGAACGTTTGATATCTTGTCAACACTTGGAAGAAACTGGAGGGACTGGCGATTAATGAAACAATCCCAAAAATACATTATGCATTCTAAATCACCATGACTAAAATAGCTCTAAAATGATACATGTTAGTAACATTTTGTCTGTACGTTTTTCACCATTATTTCTAAATAAAGAAGTAACATCATACCTTGTTGCTATCACTGAACTTGTCTAGCTCATTTGAGGCCAACCTTTTAACGTATGGAAGCTTTATTGCTAGAACCACATTACTTGGGTGAGAGCTTAGGCTCATTGGCACCTAAGTTGTTAAAAGGAAATTAGTGACTTTTCTTTCTTCTATCGCAAAGACAGTTTGGTATACAAATACTGCAGCATTCTTTAAGTCATTTTTTTTGTTTTGAAATTTCTTAATATGCAATTCTTTTAACTCTGCGCTACATCTTCCAGCAAACAACAATAAACCTTGGGTGAGGTGAGATGGTGTACACCAGAGTATCTGGAACATTACGCTCGTTTGAAACAAAGTTCACACCACACCATAGATCCTTTGAAGTAACCCTCAAAATGATTCTCATACCTGTCCCTGCAGTATCCATGTATGGCCTTTGTTGTGACAACAAGGTTTCTGAAAAATAAAGGAAGAAAGAAAGCAAGCAAACAAATAGAACAGGTTAGTATTAGTAACTGAGAGACATGCCGAATGACAAGATAATTTATAAATTAAACAGATCAGAACCTTAACAGTTATTTAATACGCAGCAGATAATTACACCGGTTATATCCAAAAAGAAAATCTGAACAAAAAGTGAAATGTCCACACCATGAGGCTCGCTGAGTATGATACTTCGTATGCAGGTACCTGTAACATGGTTTACATACGTACGTTACAGCCGATTTTATATATAGCAGTGAGCAGACCCAGGCTTTTGAACCTTGATTCGCCTGCTGTGATTCTCTCGTCATGACTCACCATAATCACCAGGTGGGTCTTTATTTATCAGGAAGTTGCTATTTTCTGCTATTTTGTAACCACGGGCGAATCACGGCAGGCCTGAATCTTGATTAGCCCATGGTAACAAAACGTCGACGGAAATTTGCGCAAATTGAAAATCATTTAACTCGGCATCATTTTTGGTACCAGGCTTATAAATTACCCTCTTTGCTGAGAAACTGATAGCCTTTCTGTTTTATATCCAGTATTTAAGCTCTTGATTAAATCATCACTAGTCAGATCAAAGAAAGCTAAGTGAAATTCGACGGTAAAACTACCTTGACATGGGATTTCTGATGTTAAAGCTGTATGTTAGTGATGTTTGTAAAAAACCTTATCATAAAGCCGGTAAATCACACAGCAGTGAATTAACTACAAGAAAACAATTACAGAAACGAGAAAAAAACTAAATTCCTTTACTAGGTTTAATTACCTTTCCCAGCAGAAGTTCAATGTTTTTTGCGTCCGTGTAAATAAGAATAACTTCAGGATCAAGTTTTGCAATTTGTTCCATGGCTCGTAATATTGGTGCTCCGTGATCCTCATTTTTGTCCTGCTCAGTAAGCTGAACAAAATCGACTGTCAGCTCTGAATTTTTGGAAATAGCGTGGAAATACCCAGCTTCGTGTAAACGAGTTTCTAAGAAAAATGGAAATAAATACAAATATACGAACAAACATATTTATTACCAATGTTGCTTCACTGTTGTTTTACAGTTTTGTTTGGGAATAAACTAAATGGAAGATAAATCAAATTTTATGGGCCATTTTTGCAAGGAGTTATTTTAGTACAATAACCAAAATCCTTCAGTTTTTAAATTTTCTGATGAAAATTAGTAATGGCAATTGGCCATAGACTGAGTGGAGTACAATTCAGAGAGTAATCGGTCAAGTGGTTTTAAATCGGCTGAGCGCGTAAGGCGAGGACTATTTAAAATTACGAGGACGATTACCCCTGAATTGTACGACACAAAGTCCAGTCAACAATTAATCGTATATCTATAACAAAATCGAAACCAGAAAATCTAGGTGCCCATCGGGGATATAGTTTTAATTATCAGTTTTGCAAGCAGTGGAGAAACAGTTATAAAAAGATCAGAACTCATTTCAGAGCAGTTGTTCGACGTGCGCGCAGCGCAGTTGTCCGATTACAGCTATCCAGTTGCAAAAAGTTCAAATTGGACAGCTTGTTATTGGACACCCACTTGATTACTCTACAATTACGTATCAAATAAGCGCGGAGAACCAATCACAATAATCAAGCATTTTGTTATAGATACGATTAAGGCTATTATATTGCTGTTTATAATCCCGCCCACACGAATGCGTTTTTGTATGAAAAAAAATCATACTTTTTAAAATGTGTTTTTGTAACCGTGCCACACTAACACGATCCAAAACGGAGATGTTTATCGATAAAAACGATGGTTTCCGAAAATGCTCCGCCTCAAAGTGGAGACTTTTGAAAACGGAGGTTTATCTTTTTGATGGGGAAGGCAAAAACGGTAAACGGAGCTTTCCGAAAACACTGACGTCCGACTAACTATGGAGTCACCGGTAGTACAGCGAGAGCCGTTGCAGCATTGGCACAAGGCAGAAAAAAGTTGCGCAAAAAAAAAGGCTTGAGAATGAACTGACGCATCTTTCGATATCCGTTTTTCATTCCCTAGTGTAGGCAAAGGAAAACGGCGTGAAAACACTTGTGCGGTCACAGATCTCTTTATCCTTTTTCAAGACGCTAAGGACGGAGGTTTTTGAAATCGCGTTACTGTGGACAGGGCCCTATAAACCTTAGTGGGACTACAAGGTTTGAACAGGTAGAACGAAATGAATTTTCTCTCGTTAAAAAGTTGTTTATAAATCTATAAGCTTTCGACGTCAGGACGGTTGTTGAAAGCTTCTGGAATTTTTTTTAATTTGAAATGAATTTTGCCAGTTAGAGTAAAATGGCGCCATCTTGAAAGTTTCCATTTGCAAAGTTTTATGACGCCCAAAAGGTAGCTTTAGCTTGTAAAATAGAGAAACAAAATCACAACCAAACAAATAGAGAACTAAACGACGCAATCAAGAACATCGTTGACAAAACTGGCATAAGGAAAAAGTAAATTGTACTGTTTCATTTGATAAAACAAAAATTTAGACCATTCTTACCTTCGAATACCAGTGCAATCTTTTTCCATTGAAATGAGTTGAGTAGGTCAAGTGAGGCATGCGCATAGTCCTTGTATCCCGCTGACATCTGCACCGCTTTTTCGGATTGATCGAGTAGTGTCCTATCTCCATGGAGTCGGATGAGAGGAATACCAGTTACTGTGGAAAGTACACATGCTGAAGTCTTTGTATGCCTTCCCTCGATGAGTGCAATGACATTTTGTTGAAGAAATGCTGAGGCTGAAGTGAAGGTTATTTGAGAACTACTCACTAATGTTGCCATTAAACTGATCATTCATGTTTCGTTGCTACAAATTAAAGAATTAAATCAATTTACCAAACAAAAGATAGTGAAGGAATGACATCGAATTTGTACCGTTGTTAACTTATCGTTTACGTACTGTATGATAAAGCACGTAAAAAGTCTCAGAAAATTGAATTTCCTAGACACAAACAGTTCACTAGAATTTTTAAAAAACAGACGATCATTTTGGTAAATAAAACCACATAGTTTTTGCTTGAACTGTTGAACAAAAAGGAGTTTCATATCTTACCTTGATGAAATAGGCTGATATTTTCTGATACGTTATAGGTTTGAAAGACTACTGAAACATTGTTGAAACTAGACTTGTTATTGAGAACGAGGTTTACTACGTCATACTCTGTTAAATTGCCATTGAGAAGACCTGCATGAGATAGGAAAAAAAAAAAGTTAAGGAACGTGCAATGTTATATCTATGTACAGAAAACAATACAAGGGGCAAACGCCGTAATGAATTTGATGTCTATCAATTTTGAAGTCTTCCCTCTCAGGGTTAGTGGCCTGGGGGAATTCATTATGGTGCTTGCTCACTTCCAAAAATGATAATGTCATACATAAATATCCTAAAATGCTTTAACTGTATTCATATCTGCAACCATCAACTATACCCGTCAATTTTATGTGCAGATATTCTCAGTTATTAGTTCAGTTTCTCACAGTTAAAATTGATAAGTACAACTGTTTTGAGGTAAGGTTGAAGTAAATCAGTATATTTGTATTAAAATAATTACCACTTACCCACGGTAAATATCCTCTCTTCTGTGTTTACCCTTCGTACGAATGAGAGAATAACTAACAGTGTGATGTAGAGTATTTTTCTTTCCATCTTAACTCACTAAAATGAAAGAAAATAGAAACTGTATCAGCAACATAGCACCAAACCACGTTTTAACAGTAAAATCCACCATTTTGTAAACTGGAAACTTCGACGCCATACAGACAGCTAGGGTAGGAATTTGCTGGCATTTGAACGAGATGAAAAAGTATAATTTGCTGATCAAAATTTGCAGGATTTATGCTAGAATGCGAAGGCCCACCTTACAGTCCTTTATCAGTTCCTCGATCCGTACATTATGACTTGGTGATACAAACAAATATAACAGGATTCAACTGTTATCTTTCACGTTTTCTACAAGTAATAAACATTTCAAGCGAGGTTTATTTCCATTTGCGTATCTTTTTGTCTGTAACAATTAATGACAATGAGATAATCGCCGTTGATTTTCTTATAACCTGCCCAGTTTGTTTATACTTCGTCGACAAAGAAACACTGAGATGTCTGAGCTGTTTTCAATTTTTTATGATGTGTTGTTTTGTGAGGGAGTAAAATGCTAATTTCGTGAAGAGAATTCCATTTTATTATATCGGCAAAGCTTTCTGGTTGGTAGCTTATTCCTATTCTAAGAAATTTTTAGAAGTCTATTGTCCCTACCTTCAAAACCTTTTTGAATAAGTTTTGTTTCATATACAGTATACGATGAAATTAACGATAACCCGTTCTTTGTGTAGGTTTAATTACCTTTTGTATTTATCTACAGGGTAAGCTTAGAATCTAGGACGGATGGAAAATATATTTATTAAAAGAATAGCTGTCAAAACATCAAAGGATAAGAAATGAGATTAGTTATCCGTTTTATTGAAAACTGCAAGAAATAGTCTGTTTTCCTGTAAGTATAGAATACTGTAACCTATTTTGTGTGTTCAACCACACAAAATTAAACAAAGTCACGCGATTAGCGGACATTTTACGTTAACGAGATCTAGTACACGAAAATAAAAGGCCATCTTTGTGTTTTCGTTTCTTATAAACTCGACGTATAAAGTGACAATTGCAGTGGTGAGAGTAATTCAGTAATGGAATCTTCGTATTGCCCATCGATTTCGAGGATAGTTAAAGAAACAAACGAAATAAAACTGTAGATGGGGTAGACAGTATCGTGAAAAATAAGTGAAGAAATATTGTCTTTAGATAGCACTAGAGTGTTAGACTCAAGCATAAAGTTTCTCAATAATACTTACTTGCTGTTTCTTCAAGAATGAAGACAAACTTATGTACAGCATAAAGTAATTCAGGTTGAAAATTACTTCCCCTGGAGAACTAATTTTCAAGTATCTCTGCCTCTATGGTATTTCTGGTAACACCTGTCAACGATTTGAAGTTAGCTATATAATCAGAAGACAGAATATGTACCACCCGCGTATTTCTTAACAAGAAATTTTCACCTAGTATGTTAGCCAAGAGTTTCAATTAAACAACCAAAAGTATAATTTCATTGAATAATACTGCTAAAATATGTTTACCCCTTGTTATGTCTATGAAAGTCTTTAGGTCCCATTGTAGGACATTTTTCTTTTCCCATATCTTGTTGTTTTCAAATCAGTGATTTCCGAGAGCACGGTCATAGAGATTGTACGTATGACTTGCGTAATACACACTCATATTTGGTCTTGTTTTGATGCATATTCGGACAATCCAATTTGCTAGGTCATAGATAGATGCTCATTTTAGCTTTCTCTTGCTTTACACATAGGACACTCTCTTTCTCAGCCAGCCTTTTACCAAAGAAAGTTAGCTTTATTAACTTGTTCAATATTTATGTCTTTCACGGAAATAGCGTCGGCCATAACATTGATATAAAATTAGCAAACAGCTGGATGGATTTAATATTATTTCTGAAATTTTGTTCATGTAACGCACGCTTTAATTGGCTCCTTGGGATAGACTTTTCGCTGTTGTAAAGTCTTACTCATGTAACAAACACTCTGATTGGTTGAGAGTTCATTTAATATAGGGATATGTAAACACCGGGTATGACGTCAAGAAACATCTGTCTGACTCGAAGTTAAGGTATAAAACCGCTACAAAAACCGTGTACGATCAACCTCGCTCAACGTCGGATCAGAAAGATCGTGTTCAGTCAAAATTGATAAAAATATGAATATGATTGTCAAAATGACTACTACAGGGACTGATCAAACAACGTGAAAAGACGTGTGTTACAATATTTCGACTGGCCAATACCAGTCTTCATCAGGTTTATTATTTATTTATTTTGTTTTCGTAGTTACACAGACTGATGCTAAAAACGTAAAAACAAAGAAGTTTGGAAGAATTCTTAAATTTATGAAATCGCCCGTCTGCGGTTCGAATTCACATCAACTTTCGAAGTTTTCCAAATTCCCTCTCGCGTTTGCATCAGGTTATATAAGCACGCCATTTTCTATTGCATTCAGCCCGGCCATAAGAGTGTTGTAGACCAGGCAGAAATACAGTCGACTCGTTAACCCTTTAAGCCTCAGTATCATTATGCAAATTCTCAATACTGGTCTCTATACATTTTGTTGAGGACTAGTTGAGAGAACTTGTTTAAACATCAAGACAATTTATTTTTGGTGATCATTTCCTTAATTCTCGTGACTTGTGTGTGTTATAAGGCACTGATATCAAGAGGGAAAATTTAATGCTGCTTACTATTGGAGCTTAAAGGGTTAAACGGAGCGACGAACCTGTCAAATAATCTGCGAGTAAGGAATACTCAGTTATGCGCCTTTAATTATCGAACGTATGGGCGTTTCAACCAATATTAAAATAATGGTGAATTTCCCTCGGATGAAAAAAGAGAAGTAAACGTAAACGTAGATCAGACTTAAGAATTTTGATACTAATAGTAATACTAATACTAATACTAATACTAATACTAATACTAATACTAATACTAATACTAATACTAATACTAATACTAATACTAATACTAATACTAATACTAATACTAATACTAATACTAATACTAATACTAATACTAATACTATGATTATTAAAAAGGAATAAAAAAACTTTGCTAGACGGAATAAAAAACGAATAGAAAACTTTGCTAGACGGATGCAGTTGCATAAGGAACATGATAATTTCGACAGTATAGATGGATAAATAGGTACACACTAGAAATTTTACAAAGGCAATGGGCCTTGAAATCCAATTTCCCATGGTTGTAGTCCTGGTGTCAGATTTAAATATCTCTATACCAAGTATTGTTGTAAAACAAACAATGGCATGTTGTGAAAAAATACTTAAAATTTATCCTAACTGAGGAGAGCTTCGAGAAAACTGGCCTCTGATCATTGCCATCATGTCGTGTCCTAAGGCAAGTTATTTTGCCAAAGTTGTCTCTGTTTACTTTAGCCACGTGCTGTCCTTGTCTCGTATCCTAAAGCAAGCTCTTTGGTCAAATTGTCTCTCTGTACCTTGACAACTACCATCGTACCTTTTCCAAAGGCAACAGGTGTTGCCCAAGTTGTGTGTCTGTACCTTAAGCTGCTCTAGCGCTGTATCCTAAGGAAAGGCATTTAGTCCAAAATTCTCTCTACACCTTGATCGCCTCCTCATGTCGTATCCTTAGGCAAGAAATTTCTCCCAAAGTTGTCACTTTGCGCCATGATCACTGCCCTGCGTGTCGTATCATATGGCAAGGTATTTAGTCCAAACTGTCTTTCTGCATCTTGATCACTGCCTTTCGTGTCGTGTCCTATGGTAAAGCATTTTGTCCAAATTGTCTTTCTGCATGTTGATCACTGCCCTTCGTGTCGTGTCTTATGGTAAAGCATTTTGTCCAAATTGTCTTTCTGCATCTTGATCACTGCCCTCATATTGTCTCTATGTACCTCAATACGTATACTCGTGTATGAACAAGTGGCGACTAATGTTGCGTTATCCCGGAAAAATACTTAGTCTAACACTTCTCTTTATTTTTTGCCGTGAAAACTTGAGATGAGGCAGTGTGAGCCGAACAAGGAGGGTCCTGTGCTTGACGTTACCTATAAATGTTTTATATTAACTATTAGTTGCCATTCATAGAATCACGACAACGAGGCCTAGGCCAAGTTTTGGTCTAGTGACAGGATAATTATTTTGTTTGGGGCTCTGTTTCAGTGTATAGTTATGTAACGATAACGTGTAACACGTCAGCGGCTTATATAGGTAATAAGGCAATTCTACAGACATCATTTTCTCCAGCGCACTTAAAGGCAAATTTGCTACGAGCATGTGACTACAAAGAAAAATTGGTACCCGATGGGCAAATGCGAATTCGCTGGTTAGCTTAGAATTTGGAACAATGGGAAGCAATGGAAAGCAATTGGAAAACAATCAATGGTATATGAAACTATGGGAGACTGTGTAATTAACATGTTATCTCCAAGGCACATTTATAAGCCATTTTAAAGTCAATTAAAACTTTCGTACTTCCGAATTGTGGTAATACGCTTTTTCCTTTCTCTCCTCTTCCAATAAATCTCAACGACCAGTGTGAGGAATGCCACAACCATCCCAACAAACATCACAATATACACACCAGCCATACTCATTAGACCAATTCTCTTTCCAGATAGTGCTGAAATTAAAGCAAAAGAGAGATTTATTAACCATTCCTTACCTACTCAACTAACCCTGAAATTTCGTTTTGTAGAACATGGTAGTATCGGTGAACAATCGACTTTTTCTGTGAGTGGTTTCGGCTTAGGGAATTTACCTAATAAAGTTGGACGCAATGATATCATGCAATCACTTAGCATTTGTACCATTGCTATGGTTTTAAACATTTTGTCTCGAGAGTGCAGGTAAACATTTCGTCCTTTCAGCTCTACTGTACTCAGTCTGAACTTAAAGATCCGCCACTAAGATTTTCGTCTTTGCAACAACAACAACAACACCAACAAACAACACACACACACACACAAAAACAACAAAACATAATTGCTCACGATCTCATGAAACAAACCAACGCCAATTCGTTGATATTGGTTGCATATGAACGAGTCGACCTAGGTGAGAGAAGTGAGGGTTCACGAAGTTACCACCCATGTCACAAGAAAAAGTAGAAGTGGGCAGACCATGTCGCCGGATGTATGACAACAAGGGGAAGTTAAGAACAACGGTGTGTAGGTCCAGGAATGGACAGAAATTACGAGGGAGAGCACTGAAGATATGGAGAGTTGATACTAGTAAATAGTATGGCAAAATGTGCCACGAACAAGAGCGTGAAAGCCCTCTTTAGACTCATACAATGTGTACTGAAACTGGTAGAGGTAATTTTCATACTTGTTTTTTTTTCTTCAGGGCAGGTGTTCGAGGTTTCCAACCATTTACGTCTGATCGCATCAATAAAATGGTTTTCCTGAAGTCGTAAAATAGCCAGTGTGAAGTCCTTGGTGTGGGGATCATTTGCTTGTAGAGCGAATGCAAGTCCTTTAGCAGTGGTAAGACCTGGAACTGTAAAGAAAGAAAAACGTTCGCAGAATTCACTGGCTATTTGTGTTTTGGACTTCCAGTCAACCCAAGCTATCAAGATTCCTATCAGATGAACACCCAAGTGCAAAATGGAGAAAAAGCAACTTAAATTATTGGGAAATGAAATGAATAAAAAACAAATAGGTAAATTAAACAAAAAACGAAGAAAAACAAACAAACAAACAAACAAACAAAAAACAGATAGACAGACAGACAATCAGACAGACACAAATAACCAAACAAACAAATCACACTTGATGACAGCACTGGCCCGGAAGCTTTATTTTTATTAATTATTCACAAGATGTTGACTTTTTCTCGTGGGGAGAAAGCACTTCTGAAATGGAACGTTCGAGTACAGCATAATTATATACTATCACTGTTTCCCTTGTGCGAGGATGATTGATGATCCCAAGACTCCTACAAATTGGTTTAAGTCGGATTTGCTAGCTTTTCGCTCATGGCACAATTCGTTCTGCTTGAGGCGCAATTCCCGCCCAACACATGCTAAGCAATCAAACGCCTTGAAAAGATTTCTATAACAAAGTGATTTGGAAACAAGTAAGGAAATTTCTAAGAAATCTTGATTTCTTTGAAATGTGGCTTAGGTTAGTTTAACTCTAATATTAAAACCTGATGATGAGTTAAATATTTGTTTCATTTACCTATAGTGAGATCACAGGGTGGCTGGTTGGCAATGTGTTTAAGCGCTGGTCTGTCGGTAATAAACGCAAATTTCTCTCTTTCTCTGACCCACTGAACACCTTGCGAGTTACTTTGAACGAAGGTCCCAGCAGCTTTCATTCTGTTCCAAATTTTTTGTTGTGTTTCAAGCGGGCTCTCCTTGAATGCCTCAGCCACATTTGACGAAGCTAACACTGCTACTCCATAAGTGGACTTTGCGAGGTCTGCGAGGTTATTGATGGGCTGTTCCGCGTTCTTTACGGTGAAAAAGGCAGCCAGGTTGGCGGTGTACGTTGAGACCCAGATAAGAATGCAAAACCAGTAGCACCCGGTGAGAATGCGACCTGAAATTGTTAAAGGGACTTTTTAGTTAACAAATAGATTCCATTTGGCCGTGCGTGTTAAAGCAGAGATGACGTCAAAACGTGGTGTCTTCTGTGCGTTATTAGAGTACACACGTACGGCCAAATGGAAACTATTTGTTTTATAGACTGTTTTGACATCGACGAGGAATGGTTTTAAATATCTTTGTACTGCTTGCGTACGAAGTCCAAATAAATTGAATCCGGTTATTTATCTTTCAAAATGGCGTTTATTGCTTCGTGTATATGTGGATCTCGACTCATGTCGGTCAACACGTGAATAAAAGCTTGGAAAAGCCGGTTCAGGCATAAAAATTGTAACAATCCGCTATCTCTCCGTCTTACCTGACAAGCTCCTAGGTGTGTTATCCCCTCCTTGTTGCAACATGCAGGCCAATGTGAACCACAAACTGTTAAAATAACTGAATTCCTCCGAAGTGCCTCGCCCATTCTGGCCTTTGTATCCGTAAGGACTGAAGTAATTTATCGCAAACACAGCAATTGAGACAATGGCCAATGTAGCCAGGGTGCAATACCAAACTTGATTGTGAAAAGGATTCAAAAATTGTAGAAGATCGGTTTTTTCATTTGATGACTGTTTCTTCAGTAGTATGTCTTCAGTGTAGAACATGTAAGGAATTGTGAAGTCCACCACTTTCTCCCGAGCTTCAGTTATGGCCATCGCGGCTACGGCGATGTCAGCGCGCTTTAAGTAAAAAAGAGAAAAAAACTTGTTCGGGTAATTAAATGCTTGATTTTTTTTTATAAGAGTACATTTGACTTTGGTGGGTCTAATCCAAGCATAAGGGACGAAAAGGGCGCGTTTCAGAAAACATTTTGTGGCCGGAATGTTTTTGCACTAGAATTTGCCACCAATACATAAAGTTATTGGGGAAAATAGTTCTTGGGTAAGAATCTTCTGGGTAAGAATTGTCTCCGCATGTTTGGAGAAAGATGCACTTGGAGATTTAAACCGCCTATTTTCAGACTGCCAGTTGACAAAGCAGAGCAAGGGTCAAATCAGGTAACACGCACGTTCTACACAATCCTCCCTGCAGCCAACAATACTACAAACCTGGCTTACTAACTCGCCAATCATCCCATTCCAGATTCCATATTCATTTACGGCGCCATACAGTCCATCTGGGGAGTAGTATATCTCATACGTAAACTTGAGAACTCGCGCCAGTTCATTTAGCAGATCAATGCAATAACCTTCATATGTAACTGTGCCATTATCCTGTTTCGTCTTCATAAGAAAAGGCGCATTCTGGTTTGGTGAAGAAAAAACAAAACAAAAAAGTAGATGCGAAACAACAAACAAAACTAATTTTTTACAATAACTGAGCGAATTCTCGCGCGCTGATTGGCTAATTTATATTGTCAATAAGAGTACAGACGAATGAAACTCGTAAAGCTGACGCAATCAGCAAAAGTTTTGTCAAACTTTTCAGTGCTGCATTCTTGATGAGGCGAGAATTGTACCACAAATCTAGTAGTCTTCAATGAGGAAATCATCTTAAATTTATGGGTTAAAACTGAAGAAACCATTGCAACCTTAGAGCGAAATGATGAGGATGTTTGTTAAGGATTCAGACCTGAAAATCCGCCGTGAGCGGGAATTTGTGCTGTCGATGAAATTAAGCTGAACCGTGTTTTGGCCGATTATTTTGTGCATAGATTTCACTGGATTAAAGGTTAGTTGAGCAATTCGAATGAATTCCTTGTATTTCTGGCCTACTCTTACTAAAGTTTTAATTTAAGAGCCTGTGATTCTCCGAATTACAGCGATGAAATTCTGATTCCGCGGCAATCGCGTTTTCCATTGACTCTTGCATTTTAGTCCGGCAGATTGGTGCAAAAATATGACGGAATTGTGGGATTTATGGTAAAAGCACCAAATTTGGCACGTAGATAGAGACATACCTACTAAACAATATTAGCTATGGACCCACCTGGGAAGTATCCCATAATTGCAGTTTCAACGGGTTTAAGGTGGCTCACTGAAATTCTAGCATAGAAACGAGGCTGGCATCCTGTTTCTCGTGTAGCAGCCACAGTCCTGCATCAAAAGAGCGACAGTCCTCCAAAGTGGAGAATTACTTAATATATTTCCTTTTCTTTGATCGTGGAGTCGTTTCAGTTGATCACGTGACAGGTCACGTGATTGCACGTACAGTATCGTGACATAACTAATAAAAATTTGAGACGGCGATACTGCACTGATATTGATGGATGGTTTGGGGTGAAAATATATTTCAGAATAGACAAGAAAACGATGATCAATACGATTATAATATTTATTTTTCAGCCTCGTCAATATAGGGCTGTAACGCTGCCCTAAAAATTGCAATTGAAGCAATTAACATAACGAAAAATAGGCTGTTGATAAAAATAGAAATCGTACCGGCTATTCACGGGTTGTTAAATGTGAACATCTTTAGTCAAAACGATATTTCCTTTTGCTGCCTGTGTTTTCATTTTTATTAGTACTTCTTTTTAAATTCTTTTCTTCTTGAGTTAGAAGGCTAGCAAAACAAATTGAGACGGCTATCCAATGGGTTTTTTCCGAAAGCAGAGTGAGATGAAAGGAAAAAAAGATCCATATTTCACCTTTTCCACCAAATTGGTTCAAAGCCACAATCTATACGATTCATATATCTCTAATTGTGTAACCGAAAATGCAATAACGTTCATCTACCACAATTTTAAACCTTTTTTCTGTGCCTGAAAAGTGTCGTAATTGGCCAGGTTACTATTCCCACACACGTGTAGAGGCAGTTCGCAAAGATTTGGTTAGTCAATTGAACACATCCTGCAGAAATAAATTTACTAACATGAAGATGAAAAGAGCAGACAAACGGAAAAGACAAGAAGAGCTTGAATCCCCTCAACGTTCTAAATTTACAAGGGCATGTTCTGGCGCAACCACTTCAAAAGCCGAAAAAAGCTGCTTTTTCTGTGGACGTTCCTCGGAAACGCTTCATGAAGCCTCGACTTTTAATATAGATACAAGGGTTCGCGAGTGCGCGCATCAGTTGCAAGACAAGATGTTAATTGCGAAATTGAGTGCAAGCGATATGATTTCTCAAGAAGCAGTTTATCATGCGAAATGCCTGGTAGCACTTTATAACAAAGCGGAGAGGTCGAAACAGAGTACAATTAATGGAAATGAAAAGAGAATCCAAGGTATCGCCTTAGCACAACTAGTTGCATATCTAGAAGAAACGCGCGCCGAGACAAGGGGTAGCGCTTCGACAGTGTTTAGGCTAGCAGAACTTACGGACATGTATTCTAACCATCTGGCACAACTTGGAGTGGAGGTGTCTGGTCGAGTTCACTCTACTGATCTTAAAGAAAGGCTCTTAGCAAATGTTCCAGGTCTTCAGGCTCATAAGAAAGGGCGAGACATTTTTCTAGCATTCAATGACGAAGTTGCTACTGCGCTTCAACAGGCTTGCGAACGCGATTTTGACAATGAAGCGATGACCCTCCTTAAGGCAACGAGGATAATTCGTAGGGATATGTCGGACACGAAATCAATGTTCAACGCCACATTTAATAACAGTTGTCAGCAGGAATCTGACCCAGAGTCTCTGAAAACATTAATTGGAATGATTTTGGGGGGACCAGATATCAAGACCCGGTCAAGCAATATGACGGAAGCGCAGACAAGTCTAAGTATTTCTCAACTGATGCTTTTCAATGCAACCAAAAGGCGCCGTGACAACGGTACCACAGGTGCTTCATATTACCATTCCAGAGATCGCGAGCCGCCACTGCCCATTTATCTAGGCCTCATGACTCACGCAGAAACGCGAAAGCGTACACTTGTTGATAAGCTCTACAATCTGGGATTGTCGATCTCGTATGATAGAATGTTGGAATTATCGACTGACATGGGAAACAGTGTTTGTGCGCACTTTGAATCAGAAGGAGTCATTTGTCCGCCTAAGCTGCCGTGGACAATATTGACCACAACCCGAGTTCTGTAACTGCGCAAGGTGCTTTCCATGGAACTGGCATAGCGTTATTTCAACATCCCACTTTCTATGCTCCAGGAGAAGAGCGAGAGATGGTGAGCATTGACAATCAGCCTTCGAAGACAAAGCGTCTTGCTCGACTTCCTGATTCTTACACAGCCGTAAGACCAGTTTTCCTTCCCAAGAACGAGCCAGATGTTCCTCCTCTTCAAGGTCCGTTTGTAAGAATCTGCCCTGGAGTGAAAGAAGCATTCAGTTTAGAGTATAAATGGCTAGAGCATGTAAGAGGTGAGCTGAACAGAGAAATATCACAAAATATCTTGCAAATCTCATGGGCAGTGTTCCACGCAAACAAGCTACTTCCTAATCGAGAAAATCAGTTGAGTAGAAGCTCGTTGCTACCTTTATTTCACGAAGAAGCAGCTTCAGCGGCTATGATTTGCCATGCTATCGACGTCATCACAAAAGCAGTGAACTTCCTAAATCAAGGGCAGGTTCCAGTTCTCGCCTGCGATCAGCCACTTTATACCATTGCCAAGGAGATTCAATGGAACTTTCCGACAGTGTGTGGTGACAAAAAGCTGGTGGTAATGTTTGGTGGATTTCATATTGAGCTTGCGGCTCTCAAGGCACTAGGAAGCTTGATAGAGGATAGTGGTTGGACCAGCGTTTTAGTACAAGCTGGCGTAACAACTCCAGGTACCGCTGATTCTTTTCTCAAAGCTTCGCACGTTTCACGCACCCGCCACGCACATCAAGATACTGCTGCTGCTCTGTATATCCTTATGGATAAGGCATACAAGACCTATCGGGAGGGTGTTGATGAAGGAGAAGAGCCCATGTCATTCAGCGACTGGTGCAAGCAAGCGGAGCTAGAAAGTCCACAATTTCATTACTGGTCGCTTATGCTTCACTTCCAGCTCACCATTCTGATATTCGCCCGGTCTTTGAGGGAAGGGAACTTTCAACTTTACAAGGATGCCTGCAAATCGCTAGCGCCGTGGTTTTTTGCTTTAGACCACACCCACTACGCGAGATGGCTGCCAGTTCATATTCGCGATATGGAATGTCTTGAAACAGAAATTCCAGCAATAGCTGCAGAGTTCAAGAACAGTAATTTTGTAGTGAATAAAACCAACCGCGCATTTTCCTCGCTTCCCATTGATCAAGCGCATGAGCAAAACAACAAGATCGTCAAAGGTGACGGAGGAGCTATTGGCTTAACAGAGAGTTCAACTCAATTAATGCGCTGGATGGTATCTGGTCCAGAAATGTCAAGAATAATCAACGATTTCGAGTTGTCTCAGGAATTGGTCAGGAATACAGCGAAACAAGTAGAGCAAGAAGATTTACGCCACCACGAGCAAATGAAAGGGGTCCAAAACACTTTCCGCAATCAAGTGAACGTAGTTTGTAGCACCATTGAAGAAATGGGCAACCCCTTCGCAGACCAAACTGGAGATTTGCTTGTGCTACACACCCGTGACATTGCGGATTCCAAGGTTGTTGAAACGGTCAGAACTGTAGAGCAACTAGGCGAGGATCAGTATCAGCAGTTTGTTACCAAAAGGCTGCAGGAGGGAACAACGCCACTGTTTGACACAATCCAGAAAAACAAGTTGCCACTAATCAGCAGTCCTCCCGCTACAAAAGAGAAGTCTAGCGATAAACTCAATATAGCATCACTAAAAAGCAACTGCTCTCTGTTTTCACGTCTTTACGTTTCATGTCAGGTCAGGGATGGGGATTTGAAAAGATTCTTTGGTCACGAGAACCAGAGTTTTCCCCCTTCGTTATCTCAGTATGGGAAGCTCAGATCTGGTACCAAATCGGATTTGTTATCGTGTCTCGAGAAGAATGGACCAGCGCAAGCACAAAGGCCATCTGTTGAAGCTCTGCTACTAGATGGTGCAGCCATCATTAACAGGCTTAAGCCTGGAGCCTCCAAGACATTTCAAGAGTACAGCGAGACCGTCTTCCTTCCATACGTAACAAACCAGTTAAGGAATGTCGAGAGGGTGGATGTGGTAGGGGACAGATATCTCCCGGGCAGTCTTAAAGATCTGCACGAAGCAAGAGAGGAAAGGGTATCCGTAGACGCGTCAGAGCGGACACCAGGATCCCAGGAAATTGGACAGCCTTTTTGAGGGTTGATGAGAACAAAGAGGAACTTTTTCTTTACCTGGCCGAGCAGCTTACCACAATTGGAACTGACCATGGAGAAGTAGTATCTACTAAACATGAGTCAGTAGTCTTTAACAATGACAGAACTGACGCCGCCGATCTATCACCTTGCACGTACGAAGAAGCCGATACGATGCTCCTACTACATGCCGCTGACGCTGCAAGACGTGGGTACACTAAAGTAATGGTACGCACTATTGATACGGATATTGTAGTCATCGCAGTTGCAAAATTCCAATACCTTTCCTTATCCGAGCTTTGGATTGAGTTTGGTGTTGGCAAACACCTGAAATATGTGCCAGCACACGACATATCCTGTAGTATTGGCGAAGAAAAGTCACAGGCTCTCCTCGCATTTCACGCCTTCACAGGCTGTGATCAAACGTCGTCTTTTGCCCACTATGGCAAAAAGACAGCATGGGAAGCGTGGGGCGCGTTCAATGCGGTGACGGCAGCTTTCCAAGCTCTTAGCAATGCTCCAACGGTGGATGTTGTGGATGAGGTGATGCCTATTCTTGAGCGATACGTCACCATCATGTATGATCGTACCAGCGCTTGCATGAAAGTAAATGATGCGCGGAGGGACCAATTTACACGTAAAGGGAGAGATATTGAAGCCATTCCTCCCACCTCAGATGCCTTACGTCAACATGCAAAGAGGTCCACGTACCAGGCTGGCCACTGCTGGGGCAATTCCTTGGTGCCGTCTCCTCCGTTTCCGTGTTCAAGTGAATGGGGCTGGGTGAAAGTCGCTAATGATATGTGGGCGCCTTTGTGGATGACAATTCCCCAGGAATCACAGAGCTGTCAGAAGCTATTGAAATGTGGTTGCAAGAGTGAAAGAGGCTGTGCAGGACGATGCAAATGCGTTAAAGCCGAACTGCCGTGCACAGCACTGTGCAATTGCGCTGGGCTGTGCGACCGAGAATGAACAACAGAATGCCGGATGCAAATGAACAAATCTGCGTATCGCTTGCATTATTAACAACATTCCTATGAATTTGTGGTTTGCTTTTTTAAGTTGGTTTGACGTTTTTAGGGCTTAATTTTTAAAGATTTTACTGTTTCGTAGTTTCTATGTGTGAACTTGGTCAAATAATTGAGATAAAAATTAAGAGAGCCGGGATAAGATTACTATAAAAAGCGTATTTAATCACGTGGTTGGTCACGTGATCACACGAGACGGCCAATAACGTCTAAGAGTGCATTTTGTAATTATTTTTTGGTTAATCTTGTTAATTTCTTACGAAACATTGTCTCACACTGCTGGAAATAGATAATTCACCCAGCCTCGTTTCCATGTTAGAAGTCCAGTGAGCCTCCTTAATGGATGGATCCCAAATGGGTTCATAGCATTTTCGTAGTTTCTATGTATGAACTTGACCAAATAACTAAGATGCAAATTGAGAGAGTCAGGGTAAGATTACAATGTCCAATGCTTGGTATTAAAAAGCGTATTTGGACACGTGGTTAGTCACGTGATCATACAAGAAGGTCAATTATGTCTCAGAATGCATTTTGTAATTCATTTTTTGGTTTAACTTGTTAATTTCTTCCGATACACTGTTTCACTTTGCTGAAAATAAAGAAATAATTCACCCGGTCTCGTTTCCATGTTAGAAGTGTAGTGTGCCACCTTAAACCCGTTATAATTACAATTGTGGGATGGATCCCAGGTGGGTCCATAGCTAATATTGTTCAGTAGGTAATTCTCTATCTTTGTGCAAAATTTGGTGCTTTTACCATAAATTCCACAATTCTTGCACCAGTCTGCCGGACTATTTCTGTCCTTCGTTTGATCAAGTCAGTTTTGGCTTTTTGTTATTGTCTGTTGACAATGTTATGACGAAATTTATCATCAATAAGAGGACAGGCGTATAAAAAACTGACGTCAATTTGTTAAGCTCACTGTTCACCATTTATAGGCATAGGCAATAGAAATGGTGACGGTGATAAGATAGTACTTTTATAATGATATAATGCCAGTGATGTTAGAAACGACGATGACGACATTGTTGATGACGACGGTGATGGTGGTAGATGATGATGTCGATGATGATAATGATGATGATGATGATGATGACAATGGGTACTTTGGATGTAAGATAAAAAAATATGATCACTCCTTTTGTTGTCAAAACTTGGCTTCTACACTTGTGTTCTCATTACCTCCACAACGACGACTTTCAACTTTCTTCCTACCAACGTTCCTCCGGGGTTTGAGGTCTGGACGTTATGGGCGATGTTTTCAAACATCATGATTCCTTGATTTGTATTCCACGTACCTATCTAAGAAAAAGAAATATAGAGCAACAAAGGGTATGTTACACAAAAATGCCTAGTTTGCTGGAACTTTCCAAAATCAATTCGATAAATGTACTTACTTTTTCAAAGGAATTGTTTCGGAGGTTTAAAATTTCCAGTGCGATTCTTCTTCGATTTCCTTGCTCATTAAATTGAACAGTTCCTGTCAAGCCATCTAGACTAACCTGAAAGAAAAAACACAAATTTAAATAAGAAAAGGGAACACACAATTAAGGTAAGAGGTAAATTACACGCAAACTGTTTACCTTTCTCAAGCAAGATAACATCGCATCTCTGTCTTTTGAATCAATGGCAGACCCATTCATGGACAAGCATGGCTCTGTGTTTAACGCCAGATATACAACGTGAACGGCGTCATAAACAAGTGCAATTTCTTCCTAAGAAGGAAACAAACGTATATGATCGAACGTTTGATATCTTGTAAGCACTTGCAAGAAACTGGAGGCACCATTAACGAGTCCCCAAAATATACTATGTATTCAAAATCATCGTGACTGAAATAGCTACTAAAATGATATTTATCAGAAACAAAAACATTAGCCTAGTGTGTTCAAGTTGCAGTCCATTTCCATTCTAACGATCTGCAGTCAAACACACTTCATTATACTGTAGTTTTAGAGAACTGGAAAAGTACTTGTAAACGAAATTGAATTGGTATTGTTGGGTTTCTTCTAATTGTAACGTTGTCTTTTAGTTTTTAAAATTAAACCTAAAAATAGGAGACAGGGCCCCTTTAGCGTTTCCACCTTTATTTTCAAACAAAAAGGTAACATCATACCTTGTTGCTATCACTGAATTTGTCCAGCTGGTTTGAGGCGAATCCTTTAACGTATGGAAGTTTCATTGCTAAAACCACATTATTTGGGTGAGACCTTAAGTTCACTGGCACCTAAGTTGGAAAAAGAAAGAGTGAATGTCTTACTTTTTAGTAACTGTTTGTCCTTGTTTTGCAAGGAAGGTTTTGTATACAAATATTGCAGTATTCTTTTCAATTTTTCATTCCTTTTCGTGTTTTTATTTTGCCGAAATTTCTGATTTATATCCTTGAGATGGGCTATGTCTTCAAGTAGACATTAATAAACCAGTTACCTTGACAAAATTATCAAGAAACGAGCTATGAACTCCGTGACCCCCCCTCTATAAACATCGGGCGCTCATCTTGTGTTGTCGTTTTTCGTTCCTAGAACAGACTAACATTACTTTTTCCCCTAGGGAAAATGTCTATTCACTGTAAAGCTATCTCCATTTGGTAAATACCTGCGTCACTCCTTACATCTGGGTGAAAATCAGCTTTTTCAGTAAACCTGGAGTAGGTGAGATGGTGTACAACAAAATATCTCGCACAACGCTCGTTAGAAACTATTACAGTACCGCACTATAAGTTCCATAAGTTAAAGCTCATACGGTTATCAGACCTGTCCCTGAATTATCCATGTATGGCCTTTTCTGTAACGGCAAGGTTCCTGAAAAAAGAAACAAGAACACAAAACAAAACAAACAAGCAACAAACAAACTAACTGAGAGACATGTCCATAAATAACACACACCTGTTGTCCAAGATAAGTTTACGATAAATTTTAATAGAAAAACAATCTAATAAAAAGTGCAATGTTTACACACGGTGGCCGCTGAATGTGATACTTTTGCTTATTTATTATATGGCTAAACTAGTCCGCGCTGAAAAGGAGCTTTCTTATTGGTTCCCTGAGCGGTCCGAATTTTCCTATACGGACCGCTCACGAAAAGATCTCACTAAATCGCGAGAAAGAGTGTTTCATCAGGATATCCAAACCCCGAGAAGTGGGTTGAAAAACGAGGCGCAGCCGAGTTTTTTTGACCGACTTCGAGGTGTTTGGATACCTGATGAAACACTCTTTCGAGTTTATGATATGGCCTCTCAAACCATTCATAATTCCTGGAGAAATTCAAAGCAAAAGTTCGCAAAATTTTATGCTTATTACGATCCGGTATCCAAACCACCGTCACGGTAGTGATTTCCTTTGTTTTCTCCTTATGAATTATTAATAACTTTGAGAAAAAAGTTTCCAATACGGACCTCACACTAGTTCAATAACATATATACCTAATTCAATAAAGGTTGCTTTGGCAATTGGTCATTGGCAATTGGGCAATGGGCATTTGGGCATACGGAACACAATGCAATGCTTTGCTTGAGTGACCGCCAAACAATAGCTTCCCAATGCGCAATTGCCCAATGCCTAAAGCAACCTTAATTGAGTTAGGTATATATGCTACTTATCTTTAGATTACAGCCGCAGTGGGCAGACCAGGCCTTTGAACCTTGATTCGGCTGTTAGGATGACTCGCCATGATCATCGTGGTCAAACGTACGACGCATGCGCAGTCATCGCCATAATTTTGCCAATAAAATTAAAGACAAACGTGGAAAGCTTTACTTTTACAGCGAAACTTAACCCCTTTTCTAAAAACGTAAGCTTCTTACATTGAGTATGTGTTTTAAATGGGGTAACTGTCATCCACAAGTTCTGTCGGCGAGAAATTTGCTTCGTCAGGACATTTGCTGTATCGTTTTTTTACGAACTTCACGGTAATAAGCGTTTGAATTGATTCAAACTTCAAGGCTCTGAAAGCCGTAAGTGTCGTAACTTTTGCATTTGACCGCTGTAAAAGGCGGTCCTTTATTTTTCAGGAAGTTGGTATTTTCTTTGTAAACTCATCTCTTGCACAACCAATGATTTTTTTTTTGTAACCACGGGCGAAGTACGGAATGCCTGAAATCTTGATTAGCCCACGACCACAAAACATCATGAAAATGTGTGCAAGAAATGAGATTACAGACGGAGGAGATACCAATTTCCTGAGGTATTTTAAAAATCATTTAACTCGGCATCGCCTTTGGGTAGTAGGCTTATAATCCCTCTTCGCTGAGAAATGTATAGACTTTCTTTTTCATTTCCAGTATATGACTGAAGCTCTTACTTAACTCCTCAGATCAAAGAAAGGTAAAAGGTAAAGGTAAAGTCGTACGGAGGCCCACACAGCAGAGCTTAACCGATTTCTGTAGCATGAAGCAACTGAGCGTATTGCTATTCCCCCCTGGATGGGATGCTAGTCTATCGTAGGGTTACCCCCAGCAGTATGTAGCCGGTACTCATTTATGCATCTCGGTGGAGAGAGGCAATTTGGAGTAAATGTTTTTGCAGGGACTGGGCGTCGGACCACAGATCTTCAGATCTGAAGTCCAACTCGCTAACAACTAGACCACCGCGCCCCTAGAGTAAAATTTTATTCAGCACCCTGAATAAAATTCCACGACAAACCCATCTTCACCATGAGATTTCTGATGTAAAAGTTGTATGTTAGGGATGTTGCAATCGCACAGCAGGGAAATCTTCTGTAAGAGAACGATTACAGAAACGAGAAAAAAACAAATTCCTTTACGACGTTTAGTTACCTTTCCCAGCAGAATTTTAATGTTTTTCGTGTCCGTGTCAATAAGAACAACTTCAGGATCAAGGTGTGCAATTTTTTCCATGGCTCTTAATATTGGTGCCGCGTGATCTTCAGTTTTCTCCTGCTCAGTAAGCTGAACAAAATCCACCGTCAGCTCTGAATTCTGGGAAATGGCGTAGAAATACCCAGCTTCGTGTAAACGAGTTTCTAAGCAAAATGATAACAAATAGAAATAGGAGCAAATATATTTTCCTTCTGTTGTTGTTTTACAATTTCGTTTACGACTAAAATAAATGGGATATAAATGGAACATTTCCAGCCATTTTTACCTAGCCTGAGAAAACAGCCGACGTTTCACGAGGTCGCCACTTCATCCCTCGCAAAACGATGTCTAAGTAACGTGCGCAGAAATTCCATACTGATGACGTTCACTACCCAGATCTTGGTAGTGCTTCTGATTGGTTGAAAGAAAATTCCAACCAATCAAAAGCACTACCAAGATCTGGGTAGAGACACGTCATCAGTATGGAATTTCTGCGTAAACAAGAAGATCCTTATATTTTGCCACCAAAGTGGTCTGCTCGTGAGCCTGGGTGTCCTGTACAACAACCCCGAGATCTCGTCCGAGGGATGGTCATTTATTAAAGCTATTGTTATTTATGGCCCAGTCCACAATAATGCATCATTGTTTGGAAGCGCATACTTTTGAACGCGTATTTGCCAACCATTAACACTAGAAAGATCGAAAAAGGGAAGGTTTGTCGATGAAAATGGAGGTTTTCGAAAATTCGCTCCAAAGTGGAGAGAGAGGTCTATCTTTCTGGTATGGACGGCAAAAACGCGGAGCTTTCCGGAAACACTGACGTCCCAGCCTATTATGTAGTCGAAGAAAGAATCTCGGGTGCCGTTGAAGCGTGCTCACAAGGTAGGAAAAAGTTCCGAAAAAAGCCTGGGAATCATTAAACGATCTTTCCATACAGATTTTAATCACTTTCGTAGTGAAAATGCAGACTTTTTAATTTCATCGTTTTTGAGGCACTAAAGACGAAGGTTTTGGAAAGGGCATCATTGTGGACGGGCCTTGTATTTTCCTTAGACTACAATATTGGAACATGAATTCGGGCAGTTGCAGTAATTTAAAACAGTCAAAAATGCCTATTGCAGTGTGTTATGTAAATAAAACAAAGAAACAAACACAAGCATACATGTAAAAGATAACCAAACAAGTAAAAGGTTATAAAATGCAATGAGAAACAGCAAAAACATAAAGAACAAGTAAAAAAAAAACTGAAATTTTTCATTTAATAAAACTAAAATGTAGACCATTTTTACCGTCGTATACTAGTGCAATCTTTTTCCATTGAAATGAGTTGAGTAAGTCAAGTGAGGCATGCGCGTAATCCCTGTATCCCGCTGACATCTTCACCACTTTTTTGCATTGATCGAGTTGCGTGCTGTCTCCATAGAGACGGATGAGAGGAATGCCGGTTACTGTAGAGAGTGCACATGCGGATGTCTGTGTGTGGCTTCTTTCGAAGAGTGCAATGACATTTTGTAGAAGAAATGCTGAAGCTGAAATTCAGATTATTTAAGAATTATTCACCATTGTTGCTATTATAACTGATCATATTTCTTCGCCACAAATTGAAGGATTAAACCGGTTTATTAAACAAAATAATGGATAATGGATAAGAAATGAGATTTATATTGTTGATAATTGAATGATCACTTACGTACTGTATACTAAATCATTTATCACGTAAAAAGCCTCAAAAGGATGAATTTCCTAGTTGGTGAAGTATGATCGTCTGAAATGACATTGACTTACGTCTGGACAGCCTGTGCGGAAGTCATCACCATAGTCGAGTGAATCGTCAGTAGATGTTATAAGTTTCTAGCCGTTGTCCTGATTGGACGACGAACTCACGATGCTGTTAGTCGATTTTTGGTAAAATTATTTGATCTATTGTTAGTAAAATTAGTCGGTTTGTCTGTTGTTTGTCTGTCTTGTTGTTGTCGTCAGTAAGTCGTTTGTAAGTTCATATAGTTGTTGGAAACGCTTCATAGAATCCTTTTAGTTTTTTGGGGTACCAAATTTCTTATTTTTTAATTTAAATATATTTTCGACAGCACACATGTAAAGTAATAATAATAATAAAAGGAAGAAGAAGAAGAAGAAGAAGAAGAAGAAGAAGAAGAAGAAGAAGAAGAAGAAGAAGAAGCAGGAGGAGGAGGCGGAAAAGAGTTGAATAGGGAAGGACTAGAAAGAAATGCAGGAACTATGCTTGCAGGTAGAGCACCCAAAAAACACATTACAATATAGTACGTCAAAATTAATACGCTGAACTGCAGTCGAATAAAAATATCTTTATATCTTACCTTGACTGAAAAGGCTGATGTTTTCTGATACATTATAGGTTTGAAAGACTACTGAAACATTGTTGAACCTAGACTTGTTATTGAGAACGAAATTTACTGCATCATACTCTGTTAAATTGCCATCGAAAAGACCTGCATAAGATGGGAAAAAAACAAGGAAACAATGAAGTTTAAAAAGTCATTCCAAACCGATACTATCACAAATCAACCATAAACTATAGGTGTAATCGGCTACCAGTCCTTCTCACTTGTCAAAATTGACTATAAAAACAACTGGTTTAAGGTGAGATTAAAATAAGTGTATTTGTTTTAAAATAATAAGCACTTACCGATGGTAAACATTCGGTGTTCTGAGCTTACCCTTCGTATTGAGATAATAATTAACAGTGTAATGTAGACGATTCTTCCTTCCATCTTAACTCACTAAAATGAAAGAAAATGGAAACTGAATTAGAAAAATGACACCAAAGCACGTTAAAATAGTAAAATCCACCATTTTGTAAATTGGATAACTACAAAACCACACCAGGGGCCCGTTTCTCGAAAGTCCTTTTCGGACCCGGAGCTATATTTTAAAATCAAAATCTAAGTACATTGGCATAGTTTTTAGCCACCATAGTAGCCCGACTTGTTTTATCAGCTCGTTTTAAGTTTTATCGCTTAGCTTTTAAAACCAACAAAATTTGAATCTTTAATGTAAACATCGCGCACATAAAATAGCTTTCCGGGCCCGAAAAGTTATGGAGACTTTCGAGAAACGGGCCCCAGGAGAGCTAAGAAAACGGTGTGTACACGTATGATTTGCTGTTCAAAGTTTGCGGGATGTAGTTATGCTAGAATGAGTACGCTCACCTTGCAGTCGTTTCCAAGCTTCCTCGTGCACTGTGACTTAGTAGTACAAACAACTGCAACAAAAATCAACGATACCTTTCTACGAGTGTTTATATATAACAAGCTATATTTCGAAATGTGTATCTTTTTGTCTGTAATAATTAATGACCTTCATTTGTATTTTAACCCCTGTACCTCATAACCTGCCGAGTTTACTTCAAAGAAAAACTGAGATGTTTTCAATTTTTAATGATGTATTGTTTTGCGAGGGAGTAAAATGCAAATTTCTTGAAGAGAATTCCATATAATGTAAAGGCAATGCTTTCTGGTTAGTAGCTAATGCCTAATAAGAAATTGTCAGAAGTTTACTGCCTGCAGCTTCAACTTTGCGATAAGCATTTCTTTGTTTACCTACAAGTCAAGCTAAGAATCTAGGACTGATGGAAAATATATTTAATGAAAGAATAGGTGTCAGAACATCAAACGGTAAGAAATGAGAGTAGTTACTTTGTTTATTGAAAACTGCAAGAAATAGTGTGTTTTGCTGTTAATGAAATACTTAAACCTACTTTGTGTTCCCTCTCACTCCTAATAGTGGCCAAAGTAAAACTTCAAGAAAAATCCCAAATTTCATTCTTTTTCAAATCCTGCAAAACAAATAGCACCTTACGAAAGTATTGCCGTGCTTAAGAGATTTCATTTGAATGGTCACACTATATTTTTCCCACAAACTCAAAAGTTAGACGAAAGTGACAATTTCAGTGGAGGAAGTTATTGAATAATGAAATCATCGTATTGCAAATCGATTTCCCGGATAATTAAAGAAACAAATGAAATGAAACTGCACATCAGTGGGAGCAGACAGCATCGTGAAAACTAAGTGAAGAAGCTAGAGTAAGAGATTCACGGATAAAGTGTCTCAATAATACTTACTTGTTGTTTCGTCAAGTGTCCAGACAAGATTATGTACAGCATAAACCAATTCAAGTTGAAAATTACTTCTCGTGCCGCTATAGTAACACCTGTCAACGGCTTGAAGTGAGCATAATATGAATACAGAACTTGTACCACCCGCGTATTTCTTAACCAGAAATTTTCACAAAGTATGTCAGCCAAGAGTTTCAATTAAACAACCAAAAATATAATTTCATTGAACAATACTGCTAAAATGTGTTTACCCTTTGTTATATCTATGAAGTTTTTAAGTGCTATTGTATGACATTCTTCTTCTCCCAAATCTATCTAGTGATTTTTAAATCCGTGGTTTCCTAAAGCGATCGTCGGGGGCATTGCATGCATCACTTGTGGGTAATACTCACTCCTATATTTGGTCGTGTTTTGATCCATATTGGGATTCCGATTTTCTTGGTCATACAAAGATGCCTATTCTAGCTTTCGCTTGTCTTAACCAAAGGACGCATTCGCACCTTTTACCAAATGAAGTTAACTTTATTAACTTGTTCAGTATTTATATTAATACTTATTAATAGCGGTGGCCATAACATCGACATAAATTTAGCAAACAGCTGGGTGGATCTGAATACTATTCATAAAAGTTTGCCTTTATAACGCGCTTTCTGTTGGCTTCACGGAATTGAATATTTAACAATTATTCTACGAGGGCGCGCGCACCGAGTTGGTTGTGAACATTCAGCAAGCCCGAGTAGAATAAATGTTTTATTAAAAACTTAACTGCTGTTTAAAAAAAAGTCAAGAAAGAAAGGCACAAAATGAGAAAAGAGATAAGAGAGAGAAAAAGGGAACAAGAATCGATCACATGACTGAGCGAAAAAGGCGCCAAAACCTTGCAAACTGTTGCAGCGTTTCATTGCAAAGCTGAATGAATCAATGAAACTGCTCGAAAGTGAACGAAGTGGTACAAGTTTTGGAAAAAAAATCTTCTTATTATTAGCTCTGAAATATGGTACGTGTTTGATTTTCCCTGAAACATTGTTGTAATCATCGTTTAAAGCGGATTGAAGCTGTACGATTTCACCATATTAGTTGCTGGAGAGCTGGAGTTGAAACGGAACAAGTTTGTAATCCGTTTCACAAAGGAGCCATCATGTCCGTGTTTGATCAAACTGATCGAGGACAGAACTAATTTGAACTTGAAGAGGTAATTTCTATGCTGCTCAGAAGTAAGATCACTGTAGCGAGGAACATTATAATTCACCATCATAGTTGTTAAACGCAAAGCCCAAAACGCAGTTGTTCTCGGTTTAGAGGTTGCGGACGAAATGGTAAAAACAACACTCAAACAACTGGGAAAGCGATTCAACTCCAGTTGCATGGGATCCGATTTCTAACTGAACACTTCGATCTGTTGGAACACAGAGCTACAACGAGTACAGGTAAACCACTAGTGTCAATTTTGCGTGTTATAGCCGAAAAAAATTTCGCCCTTCCTTCCTTCTTGGTATTTTGTTTAGTACTTGTTTAGATTGCTTCATGATTTTCGTGCCGCCTCGCCATGAATGCATGATAGTTTTAATTGAAAACCTTTATTTAACCACGATCTGTTTTAAAGCAAATACATGCTTGAGGGATCGTGTGTACGTGTGACTAACTACCTACCTAAGAAAAATTAATATTACATTGTAATAAACTAAAATAAACGATATTATGTTTTAATAATTAAATGCTTCTGCCCTATTTCACTGTGTTTTATTTCATGTCTTGTCTTCATATTTTAAAGTGAAATGCCGTCCTGATAAAACCTACCGTTTGTTCAATTTTAATGATCGACGTGACGATCGATGAAAGAAATTAATTGTAAACGCAACGCTTAATGCTTAAATTTCTATTTCTGCACAGTTTCTTGTTGTCTTAAAAAATCAAGCACTACGAACCAATTTTGATTTGTGTCTTAGTGACGCTGTTGGAATTTCTGCTTAATTTAAACTCGCTGCAAAGTGTTTTTTTCCCGTCCATTTTTCTCGCCGGGTTGCTCGCGAAGAAAAAACTTTCAGCTCACTTTGTTGTTGAGTGTTCTGTATCATTGACCATATTTGGTTGCAGCAGGTATATGAGCTGATAGCGTAGCTCCGTTTAGCTAATCAAAATGCCAGAAATCCAATATACCTAGTCCAGTTTTTAATAAGTGTTGTTATAAGTTTTACTCATGTAACGAGCACTGTAATTGGTTGCTTAACCGTTTTAGATGAGGTTATGTGAACACCGGTATGAAGTCAAGCAAAATTTGTCTGACTTTATATTATTTATTTATTTATTCATTCGTACTTACGTGGACTGGTGTCAAAAACAAGGGAGTTTGGAAAAATTCGTAAAATTTATCTATACGGCCGTCTACCGCTTGAATTCACGCAAACTTTCGAAGCTTTCCAAATCCTCTCTCGTGTTTGCGTCGGGCTATATAAGCACACCGTTTTCTATTTCATTTAGCGGGCTGGGAGGGAAGGTTGTGGGTAAGGGGGGGGGGGACGTTTTTTTGCGAGTTAAAAATTTCGTTCTCTCGTTCTCCTTTTGTTCTTCCATAGCATTTTAGCAAGACATCAGTTTTGTTTCTTCATGTTGATTTTTACGACTGAGATGAGACCTTCTCACCATTCCGCCTCTGTCGAATCCCTCGCTGGTGTAAACAAACTTTAACAGTTACCAGGCAACAGCACAATGACGAAATCTCATATTTATTTAACGTCGGTATTCTTGATTCTCTTACATGTTGGTGCAAATTTATGATTACGTAATGTGAAAGGTTAAACTATTTGATTAATTTCTATTTACAAATCTCAGCGATTGCACTACTGTAAATCTATCACCTTGAACATCAAGATCGCCGAGATTGATGTTTTGTCTTCGTTTGCTATGGTAAAATATAAGATTCTCAAGTTCTTAAGTTCACGGGTTTCCAAAAACCCATCATATTCAGCTGTGCTCTAAAAAGTACCACGATATCGGCGTAGCTACAGCCTTGTGTCATTTAAAACTAACACGCGTTGCCCCACCACGCCTCGTTGGTGGGGAAGTACTTCATGTTAATTCCACATATAGCTTCCCTAATAGTTAACAAATAGATTCCATGTTGCCGTGCGTCTGTTCAGTAAGACATCACAGATGACGTCAAAATGTGGTGAGACCAAAAAAGTGGCACACGAGCCGTTAGGCGATTGTGTCACTGATGTTCTTACCACATTTTGACGTCTTCTGTGATCTATTACTGAACAGATGCACGGCAACATGGAATCTATTTGTTTTATATAATAGAGAAAAAAAAAGTTGCCAATGATAACGACATCTATGTGTCTGTTCTCTAATAGATCATAACTAAGAACCAATAAAAACGCGCGTAGAATTCAGCATATTATGTAATCGCTTTATATATAGCTTCCCAACTTTCTTGAGTTCCTTGGCTTACTATATGTGGGCTTAACATGAAGTACTTTCCCGCTGATGCCCATTTACAGCAGACCCGTACTGTCTCGAACTCTCAGAGAAAACGAAAAATGTTTTGAGGTAACAGGGTTTCGACTCGGATAGCGAAAGTGGTGTCAAATATCGTATTTTTTAACAACTATGCTATAAAACGCTGAAATGTTTTAAATGTCTTCATTTGCAATACTGGCTTTTCATACTGTTTATTACTAGAGTGTTTCAGTTTGAACGTGTGGTCCACCATGTTGTACCCTGACAGCTGAAAGTGACAACTTGAGGATCAAGTAATATATCGATTTAGCCAAGCCTAAAAGCGGAGCCGCCAAGGAATAAATTGGTGTTCGTTTCTCAAAAATAGTCCTGAAACTTTTCGGTCTGAAATATATTTCGGGGCTTTTTTTGGTTCGTTCGCTTCCGAAAAGTGTTTCTCAAAAAGCCCGAAAGTGTTCCGAATTGTCCTCCAATACTTTGGGGATCTGTTCTGTAAAACCTGGCATCAAACTGAACACATGTTTTACTCACGAGCCGTCTTGCTTGGTTTTTGCAATGTTTCCATATCCTGTCATTAAATGTCAAGGCTTGTCAAATCTCCTTGGATTATTGGCTGTTCGCTTGAATGAACTTCAAACGGCGCTCATTTACAACAACAAAATTTAAAGGGGTTATCTTCATCGCGTTCGGATGTTAACAAATAACATGAACTGCCGCTATTAGTCTGGTCAAAAATTTATGCAGGCATTTCACCGGCATTTTACTGGGATTATCCGAGAGAGAGGATTTTGGGAGCTTCGAAGCACTTGTAATAAACTTATCGACAAAAGGTCGCGTAGGTTTTTATAGCAGCCGGGAAAAAAATCGAGCGCTTTGAAGAACACTCATTACTTACCGGATAAAATAATAATAATATATAATAATAATAATAATAATAATAATAATAATAATAATAATGATGATGATGATTTATATAGCGCTGTTTCTATAGGGTATCCAACAGCACTTTACAATATTTAAATTAAATAATAGAATTGACAATATTTACAATTAAACAAAATAATAATAATAATAATAATTGCCTTCTACCAGTATTCTTTTGAACTTTTTCTTTCCATTTATAGATATTAGATGTTTTTTTGTCAAGTACTTCAGTACTCTATTACAATCGTTTTGCTAAAGAAGCTTAAGCCTTTAAAGAAACCTCTTTTTCAAAAGCGACGATGGTCGTGCGATTTCCTGCCAAGAAAAACGCCAGTTGCCCAAAAGCACCGCGCCATTTCCCGCCAAGAAAAGATGGCATTCTCTACCCCCCGTCGGGTTGTCTTGGGACTCCCCTCCCCCTCCCGCAGAGTCTGTGCGGACGTACGTACGTACAGACGGTCACGTGACTATTACGTCACAACCAAAATTTCTCGAAAAAGGTTACCAAATTTGCTTCGCAATGGAGCTCCGCTGGTGGGGGCTCCGCTATTAATCACGTTTTTTGTGAAACGTTGGAACCTTTTTGCAGATCAAAATGTGGTTATAATTCAAGCCACTGGAGGTCATATTTCAGGTTGTGACAGAGAGGGGACTCGAGATAGCGACGGATTTGAGATAACCCGAGAGGGGAGATAGCGAGGGGTGTACAGCATAGGCCCGGGTGGAAATAGATAAGGTAAACGTTTTGTATCCAAATAAACTACAAGAGGAATCTTACTAATTAATACTCTTCTAATGTGTCAACTAAAACGTTTGTTAAAAAGGAAGCCCAAAATTATAAACCTGTCTTTTTTGCCTTTTTTTCTCTGTTTGGTTTTATAGTCTAGTATTATAAATTGACACATCTTTGTAAGGTGCATAAGCAAAAAGTGAAGGATGACCGCCTTTGCGTACGTTTACAATACCACTGTCCTTCCTGAAAACATCGAGTGAAAATTAAGGTTATGCACACTGTCCAATTTTATTCACAAAATGTTGTCTTCTTCTTCTATTCCAGCAAACTTCTCCAATCAGCGTCATAAATGCTACAATCAGTCCACCAACCAGTACCATAAAAACACCAAGCATACTCGTCAGGCTAATCTGTTTCTGAGACAACGCTGAAATCAAATAAGGAAATATAATTGTTTACTGTACCATCTCTCTCAATATTAGTACTAAATCAAGATTATAACAAAAAGGAAGAAGGGATGAAGGAGAAAGAAAAAACTGTTATTCATTTTCCCAAAGACAAAGAATACAGTATGGCGTATGGGCGAAGCGACCAAAAACTTTCCTTTAGTACCCAAAAGTAAGTAGACTACTTTTGAGCGAGTCCGACCGTTATTTTTAAAACATCGCTTTCGCGAGCCTTAAATCGCCAAAATAAGCACTGAAACACAAATCAAAACACCATGGCAGCAATTTTATGAGTTTTTAATTCATTTTCCTCAGTTTTAAAAGGCCTAAATTTTGACTTTAGTTTTGCTAATTTGATAAACGAATACGGCCATTATAAATGCACAGCCCACCACACAAACAGAGGATAGTAGTAGTAGTAGTAGTAGTAGTAGACTTTATTTAAGTGTCAAGGTGTTTAGCTTTTAACAAACTAATTGGGGACACTAATAAAGTACTAGAAAATAAGATAAAAGGGAAAAAAAATGGATATTTACATATATAGATAGATAAAAGGTAAGGTACAATAAAGCGAGAAATTGAAATATAATTCTGTAGAAGAGAGGACTAGTGTAAGCTAACTAATAAGTAGATTGAAATTGGTAAGCCCGTGCAGTCACTTTTTTCCTCATTTTTCCCTGTACCCGCCTCAATTAACGGTATCGCTAACTGTGGGTTTGCCTGAGCTCATATTCAACTAAGGCTGCATAAACATTTCATTGTAACAAGCAAGTCGCACTAAAAAAGCCGTGAAAATGCTTTTCATGGAAATATGTTTCTAACTTTCAGCTTTTAATATTTTGCCCAATAACTTCCAGTCAATTTGTTGTACGTCTGTTCATAGCCAGGTCGGCACTGTGCCTTAACCCATCCCTTGCCCATCAATTAATGCACGACTGATGCCCATCATGCAATGATTGTTGTTCAGACTTGTTCTGTAGGCTAAGTATATAAATATTACCCGTTCCGCTTTGGTCAGCGCATCCATGGGATTTTTTCCACCATTTTCGCTTTATTCGTTCAAGAAACTGGTTTTCCTGAAGACGTAGAATGGCAAGTGTGAAGTCCATCGTGTGGGGATCGTCTGCTTGTAGAGCAAATGAAAGTCCTTTAGCCGTGCTCATACCTGGAACTAACAAAAAAAAAAGATTTGCAGGCTTTTACCTTTTTACTTCTGTTACTTTTAACAGCCAAAGATATAAACAAGGAATAGTTAAAAATGCAGTGTAAAATATTGGAAATGCTGTTTAAGAGCTTTCCTTTGAATGGCCACACATAACAATTTCACCTACAAAGCCAAAAGTAAGCCAGGTTTTACTTGAGTTAGGCACCTGAAAGGGGTAGCTTGTTTCGTTTGCGGAAGTGTTCAAAAGGATTAAACAAAACGCTTTAGGATTAAGGTGCCTGGCCGTTATCATATTCAGGGGTGTACTATCTGTCCTCTAAGTTTCGTTGTCATAGTTTTGATATTCGTTGAGGTAAGGAGGGGGGGAGGGGAGGGGAATCCGCTCCTCCCGGTCCTGGGTATTTCCCCTGAACTCCTCTCGTTACCTCAAGTTACCTATCGTTAAGTATAAATAAAATGTAAATCCCCTTAACCCTCCAAGTTACCTATGGATAGATCACAAGGTGGCAGATTGGACACATATTTGAGAGCGAGCCCGTCGTGAATGAAAGTAAAATCGTCTCTTTCTCTGACCCATTGAACACCCTGAGAAAAGTTTTGAGCAAAGGTTCCTCCAGCTTGCATTCTGTGCCAGATCTTTTCGTGTGTTTCATATTCACTTGTCTTGAACATCTCATAAACAGCTGCAGATTCAACTACTCCAACTTGATACGAGGACTTTGCAAGATCTTCAAGGTTATTGATGGGTTGCTGTACATTTTTCACCGTTAAGAAAGCTGCTAGATTGGCGGTGTATGTTGAGACCCAGATAAGAATGCAAAACCAGTAGCATCCAGCGAGAATACGACCTGAAGTAACAATCAGTGAATCATAAGCACAACCAAGATGTTTAGGTTACAAAGAATGTTGTTATACCTCTTAGCCCAAACGCCGTTTTTGACTTGACGACACCGTGCTGCAGGTTTTTCAAGCAGGCTAACTCCACGGGGCAAACAAACCTATCTATACTCAAATTGGAATAACTTTGGACTCGCAGGTGATCAGATCGTGCACCTTAAAACGACAGAAAAACTTATTAAATAAGTGTACTGTTCGTTATGGCCGTCTCACCCAAACACCAGGGAGTTTACGCAATTACGTCGGCTAGGGCAACGAGAACGTCAAAATATAATAGGTTTTATTGAGCAAAACAGTGGCTGTGCACGTGCGTTATATAATCTGGTGCATTTATTTGTCGTGCTCTGCAAAATAAAATAATGAATGGCGGAAAAGTTAAACGAGTTGGAATAATAATATTAATCGAAGTTGAACGAGTTGGAATAATCGAAACGTAGCATTATTAAGGAAGTGAAAACAGATTGATTGCTCTAAGTCCCTACTGTACTTTAACTATAGCCAATCTTCGTCACGTGTGTCCAGTATTTTTGACGATTTAAGTAATATCTTCTTGTCATACTATAGTTTAGTTTTTACACACAAAAGAGATCTACCTCCTGACAAAAGCTTCAACCAGATGACGTGGTCGGTATTTAGCTTATATATTCAGTTGTTGGTAATCTAATGTTTGTTCGCGAGGGTGACAGGATCAAATGAACCACGTTGTCTGGGTTTTTTCTACGCCTCTCAGTGAATGACGACCGAAACTCGAATTTAAAGTACAGGATAAAAATAATCCTTGACAAATCTTGGGAAATTAAAAATCATAAATGAAATAACTCGATATTCCCATAATTGCCCTCCCCTTCAGTGACGAATTACGAAATGCAATTGTCAACTAACCTGACAAGTTCCTGGGTGTATTATCACCTCCTTGTTGCAGCATGCAAGCCAAAGAAAACCACACACTGTTGAAAAAGGTAAACTCCTCCGAGGTTCCTCGACCATCATCGTCTTTGTAACCATACGGGCTGAAATAGTTTATAACAAACACGGCAACAGAGATGATGGCCAGAGCAGCCAGAGTGCAAAACCAGACGTGATTGTGAAAAGGATGCATAAATTGAAGAAAATGGTCACTTTGTTTGGATGACGTCTTCTTCAGTAGAATATCTTCAGTGTAGTACATGTAAGGGACTGTGAAGTCGACCACTTTCTCCCGAGCTTCGGTTACCGTCAAAGAAGCAATGGCGATGTCAGCGCGCTTCAGGATAAAGACATAGAACTTAGACAGATGTTCAGTGTATATTCATACTACGAGAATTCATACGCGGAGACTCAAGGAATGCCACTTGGCCAAAACCCCAGCTACATGGGCAAAAATCAAAAGAACATAAGGATTTTTACTAACCTCGTTCACTAATTCGCCAATCATTCCATTCCAGGTTCCGTTTTCCGTTTCAGCGCCGAACAACCCGTCCGGGGAGGGATAGATCTCATATGTAAACTTGAGCATTATTGCCAGTTCATTCAACAGATCGATGGAGTATCCTTCATATGGAAAGGTACCATCATCCTGCTTTGTCATTACAAAAGGCTTACTCTGTGTCCATGTTGGAAAAAAAAAGGGTAAAAGAAATTCATTGACAATGAAAGCTAATAAGTCTATTTACATCCTCACCCAAAACCGTGTCGTACATGTCAAGTTCAATTCTATTTCACGAAAGAATGGTTTTCTCATTACGTCAACACTTGTGTCATAAGAATTTCGTTCCAACAACGATGCAAAATTACCATCAAAAGAAATATATCCACCAGCTACCTGGGAGACTTTTCTGTAGGAGGATTTCAGCTGTTAATCCCAGCCCCCCCCAGAAAAAAGCAGGTCATCCCAAGTTTGAGAATGTCAAACCTGGTTACACAGACCTGTACGCTGGTGGCCAAACGGACTCACATGTTGACGCAAAATGTGCAAAACCTTACTTCAAAGTAGCCTTGGTGGCTAACGAAACAAAACAACAATGAGAACAAACTTGTGTCGATTTTTGTTAGGTGGCCAGACGATGCTCGCGAATTCGAACTGATCAAAAGTTAGTGCAGGTCATCACAAGTATATACACGCCACACTGTGTCACGAGTAGACGTCGGATGAAACTAATTTTATGTTCACTTGCGACCCTGTTTGGCCAGGGCATTAACCTAGTAAAGGCGTGATTTCTTATGACAAGAAGGTATTTGCAACCAACTCCCCCTGTACCGTGGTGCATGGAGTTAGTACTTTGCTTGTACATCTAAGAGTTAAGAGTGTTACTTGAATATCTACTTAAGATTTTCACTTCATCTTGTGCTCCTTTACCTCAATAGCAACAGCTTTTAACTTCCTTCCTTCCAGAGTCCTCCCAGAAGATGAGATCTCTTTGTTCGGTAAGATATTTTCAAACATCACTGTACCTTTGGTTGAGGTCCAATTTCCAATCTAAAAGATAATTATCAAATAAAATGTAATTTAAACAGCTTTAGGAGTTCTCAAAGGTTAACTGTTGATTCAAGTCCTTTAAATATTTGTCACCCACTTAAAGGAGAAGGTCACTCCAGGAAAAGTGTTTAAAAAAATTGGCAATCAAAAGGTAACACTAAGTTAAGTCCGTGGTTTTAGCTTCTAAAGTACATCCGATCCCACTGAAATTCCTCTACAAAGAAGGCCAAAATTCAACATCGCGGGCGGCCAATTTGAGTCGTACTTAGCAGCCTGGCCGCTTGTCCATGACGTTGTTCCGTCCAACGCGGGGTTCTTCTTGGAGTTTGCCCTGTTTATGTTTATATCGGAGGAAGTAGCTGCGCTTATCGTTTTGAGCCAAAATGAGTCTGCGATGTCGCTGATGATGATAGTAATGAAGATAATGAAATGAACGAGTGGTTGGAGAGCAAATTCTGGTGTTCTTGCCAAATATGTGAAGCAATATTAACTCCAAAAGAGTGTATTTGCTGTGTTGGCACCCGGAATAGGAAAACAAGATGGAAGGTACATGTACCCTTCCTGGCACTACGTAATCGTATTTAATTTTTGGATACAAATTATTTTAACGCCTGTAAATCGCTTTATAAATTAAATTAAAACAGTTTGCTCAAATCGAGCCTCAATTTGGTTTCAACCTGTTTTGTCTACTTTTATTTTACTGCCTGGTGGTGCAATATGCAGGGATTTCTTGCATCTCAGAACATGACGATGAACAGAACATGAACATAACATGAACATTTGTAACAGTACTAACCTCGAACAAGCTATAGGTTATACCAGCTGTGTTTAGGTTTCCCGCCAGGCCCACGATGTGGAATTTTAGCCTTCTTTGGAGACGAATTTCAGTGGGTTCGTATGCACTTTAGAAGGTAAAAACCACGGTTGGTAATTCAACTTAGTGTTATCTTTTTATTGGCGATTTAAAAAAAAAAACAGTTTCTGGAGTGACCTCCTTCTTTGACTATAACGAAGTACTTAAAAATAAGCAAATAATTTGTTTTGGAACCCTTGAAACAGGTTATCTAAGGTACAATTTTCAGTGGAACGTTAAAGAAAAAATTCTGATTCCCAAATAACAACAGTGGAACCCATTACCATCCGCACGTTTCACACACGCTATTCGCACTTTTATTTGAAACTGATTGCAATAAGTTTCTCAAACAAGAATATCTCAAAAAACCTGCACGTTGCAAAGCCGTTTTACTATTACGTGAAACAATTAACACCAGAATTTCAAGGATGGTCCACAAATTAAATGAGCAAGTTGCGGATGAGCCCGGCCATTTTACTGGCCTTGATATGTGGCACACTACCCTCATGTGTTCAGTAAAATCAGTAAAAGCGTGCTATATGGTAATACACTAAGCTAATTACCCTTGTAAATGAGTCGTTGCGAAGGTTTAAAATGTCTAGATGTATCCCTTTTCGATTCCCATGCTCATTGAACTGGACCGGCCCTGTTAAACCATCCAAAGTCACCTATTGAAGAGATAAATGACGAGTGGGTGTAAGCTGGTTTCTTTAGTGATATCTAGATAACATTGATCAAAAGGGTATGTTAAATACTGAAAACATCATTATCATCATCATCATCATCATCATCATCATCATCATCATCATCATCATCATCATCATCATCATCATCATCATCAACATCATCAAAAACATTTATGAATAGAAAAAAGTACACGAAAGAAAGAAACTGACAGCGTTAAAGATATACTATGAAGGTATATCAAACCTTTTACCTTCTTTAAACAAGTAAAGACGGCATCCCTATCGTTTGGACCAATGGCAGATCCGTTAATTATTGAACACGGTTCCTTGTTTAACGCTTGTTTGATAACTCGAACAGAGTCGTAAGTAAGTGCCAGGAGATCCTAGGAAAATAAAGTTTGGCTATGTTTCAACCGAAACTATAAATAGCTAACTTTCTCTCCTCCCCCCCTCTCCTTCTTCTCCTCCTTGAATTGGTAGCAAGGCGTCAAGACGCCAGCAGTGCAATTATGTAGCTAATTTAAACTTATTCAGACCGGGTTATTTTTTGTTCGTCATGATCAGGGACCAGGGATTGGATTCCGTCCCCCTCCTTTACTCGGAAGTATTGAAGCTTTGACAACGAAACTTGAAGTGTGTATAGGACGTCCAAACTGTTTCCTTTCGAGGTCCACAACATAAAGCCAATGACGTTTTTTTGACGTTACAAGACGTGGCAATTACGTCGTTAGTTCCGAACGGCAACCATCTTGGATTTGCCATCTTGAATTTCTTGATCTCTCTAAAAGTTCCGAAAACCACCATGATTGCCCAGAAGGTATTCAAAAGCGATGAAAGAACAAGAAAATAATCCGTTAAAAGTAAACAATTCTGAATTCTGAGAAAAATGCCTATCGTTTCTATAGTGATGTTAAATTTTATGACGTCATACCAAATTGTTCCCAGACAAATCTTAGGAAACTTCGCAAAGAAAGGTGGCTTTTACTTTCATATAGAGGAAGACATTAACTTCCAAATCCCGTGCGTGCAATTTCTACCAACATGCGGAATCGAAAGATATCACATACCTTCGTAGTATCGTTAGCTGCTTGTCCAGTTGCATTTTTAAGCTCAACTGAAGCCATTTTTTTAAGAAACGGAAGCTTCATCGCTAAAACTTTATTGACTGGATGGCATTTTAAGCTAGTTGGCACCTGAGAAAGGAATAGGCGAAAGCTTTAAGCCAAAGCTTTTAACTTTTACCATTTACAGAATTTACTATTGTACATGCTCGGATAGAAAAAATCCTTTATGACCCAATCTGGAGAAAGAGAGAGCGCACGTATATTTTGTTACACAAAATATCAAGTATGAAAACGGAGAAGCGATTCATTGTGCTCTTGACTGTCAAAAATGGTTCCAGACCAAGTCTTGTTCCGTTTTAGAGTGGCCTATGCTCCCCCTGCAAAAAAAGCCATGGTTGAAACCCACTCAATAAAGGAATGATACACATCGTTTACTCGTGCAAAAATATGCGGTTCGTAGTGCTTTTTTAACGGTCTGGACCCAATTTTCCTCTATTGTAAATGCACCTTATTACACACTTCTTTACCACAGCATCATATTGTCGATAACTTAAGGCGTACCTGGCCCTGGAGTATCCATTTAATGTCTTTACTGCTTCGACAAGGTTTCTGTAGAAAACAAAAACAATGAAAAAACAAACAAGCAAAATGAAAAAGAAAGCCCAAAACACCATCGCCCTACCGCCCTCATATCTTATTGAGTAAATTGTAATTTGTTTGTGATCGAAAGGAACTGAGGGAAGAATGACAAAGGTTTAAGGGCGGCGGGAAATCAAATATTCCTGTATCCCTGCCGTGGTACACCGAAGGGGGTGGGGTCCATGGCGCTGCTGCCTGTAACGTCATCCAAAATGGTGACCAAGATGCCGCCATCTTAGATTTTACTCAAAATTTAAAATTATCAAAGGACAGCGGAAAATGAAAATTTTTTTACTGTAGACATGTAAAATATGACAAAAATTAAACTATTTGCCGCTTTTGTGTCACTGAAAATAGGTGACAAACACGCATTTTCTTTATCAAGAATAGCCTGAGCACATGTTACTTATAACGTCATACCTCGTAACCATAGCAACAGATTCTCACCAAATTTTTGCTTAAGTGTGTCTAAGGGATATGCATCCAAATACTGAAAACGATAAAAAATCCTCTTATGGGGAAAGGGGGTGGCATCCCCCTTTGTACGCCCGAGGGTTAACCCTTCAGTCTGATGGTATATTCTACACTTGCACACTTTAGAAAGGGGCCAACCTTGTACGAAAAATAGAAACTCGGGATGTCGTGGATGTCATACCATAGAATAGTTGAACAAAAAGAAAATATAAAAAAGATACATTTCCTAATTACCTGTTGTAGCATTAGCTCAATGTTTTCCTTGTTGCTGTAAAGTAAAACGACATCAGGTTCAAGCTCGTCTATGTCATCCATTGCTCTTGATATTGGGCCTATCTGATCTTCGTCTTCTTTCTGCTCAGAAAGCTGAACTAGATTCACTTTGAGCTGTGACTTCTTGGAAATGGCGTAAAAATACCCAGCTTCGTGCAAACGGACCTCTACAAAAAACATACAACAGTACATGGGCATTTTTATATCAACAAAGTTTCACAATTGCTGGTTTGCAAGTAACGTCATGAAATTCTAAAATCAAAACTCGCTAGGCCTGCTAAATTTTCATCGTCTTCAGGTGTAAGAACACCTAAAAATATATCTTTTTACAAGTTTCCAGCTCGGTACCATCCTTTCTCTTTAAAATACATCATTTTGAATTTTCGAAATTGCGTCCAGTACGTGACATCAAGATGGCGCCGTGACAAAGCTGTCTCGTTTGAAAAAGGTCTTTTCTCATGATTTTTGGCAGTTTGAACACTTCAAGTATTAGGAGACGTGCTTATGTTTATGTATACTAGCTCACGAGGGAAAAAGCAAAAGCAAAAGTGAGTTCCAGATGTTTTCATTGATTTCCGGCCGCCATGTTGGTGTTCCTCGGAAGGACACCAATAAGGCGTCTGCATACTGAGCACGATAAATTAGAGTGAAACGTTTCGGCAAATAACTTTAGAACGGTGTACCGCACACACCTGAGACTTGGAGAAGTTGTTTATTTATTAATCTTTTTCAATATTTGAAATTCTTAGCTTCTGTTATTGAATGGTTTCGAATTTATTTTTGATTGCGTGACAGTGAAAAACGGCAATATACTCGTGAATAATTACTCTTGAATGTTACGACCAATCATAAAATCCCCTTTGAAATATTACACAGACAAAGACTGCATCCAGAATCTCTTGTCAGTGACAATCTCCCTTAACTGATGAACCAACTTTTGTGATTCTAAAGGGTAGAAAAACTACCTTGGAATGATAATATGGTAGATTAAAGAGCTATTTTCATCAAACAAATAAACAGACAATTTAAACAAGCGAATGAACGAACCCAAAAAAAAATAAACAAACGAACGAACAGCAAATAAACAAACAAACAAACAAACAAACAAAGAAGCAAGAAATTAAAACCAAGACAAATAAAGTACAATTTAAAATACAAAAGAAAAATGTCAACTATTTACCGTCGAATACCAATGCATATTTGTCCCAATGAAATTTGATGAGTATATCAAGAGTAGCATGCGCGTAATCTCTGTAATCCGCTGACATTTGGACCACCTTATCACACTGATCGCACGGCCTGCTGTTTCCATGGAGACGGATGAGAGGAATGCCAGTTAATGAAGAAAGGGAGCATGCAGACACCATTTTGTGGCTTCCCTCGATAAGTGCAACAACGTTTTGTTGAAGAAACACTAAGTTGAAATAAAGATTATTAAAGATCTAGTGTTTCTGGTATCACCATTACAAAACCTCACATTACTAAGGGAAGGTACGTTTTTTCTTGGGGGGGGAGGGCTGGGGAATTTTGGTATTTTTTTCCCAAAAAAGTGTTGGCCCTCCCTTGCGTTTTAATAAAAAAAACTCCTGACCCCCCACCTTTAGGTAACTGACAAAAGTGCGACCCTCCCCTCACTACATGGTATGTTCCATGTTGTAGAAACCTCAGAACGTTTCGCTTGTGAAGGTAAAGTGTTTGAATATGAATATATCTCGATATTGAATGTGTGCGCGCTGAAACAAGGAAAATGCGAACAATCATCGTGAGATATTTACGTTTTATAGCTGAAGTTTGAATATGGAAGTATTTGAGTATTATAAAAGTTTTGAACATAAAATATCTAAGGAAAAATACACGAGCTTCTTTCTCCGACTAGCCGGCATTGCTGTTGGTTATTTTAACAGAAAGGTTTATTTGTTTAGCATGCGAAATCTGCCTTTCAAAAACAAATATTTCCTACATTTCCGACAAGGTAGAGCGCATTGTTGGATCTACTAGTAACTATTCAGAACTAAACGACTCAGGAGATCAGGCAGCGGATAGCCAACTGCAAGAAGCTGAAGAAACGATACCTGAGTCAAGTACTTCTCGATACGGACGGAAAAGGACACGAGTTCATGGCATAATATACATGTAGAAATGTAACCTAGTACCTATAATAAAACACCACATTAAATCAAAGTAGGTGAAAAGAAAAGCTTAATCTGTAAGAAAAAATGGAAAGCAACGTCACAAAAATTCGCATTAAAAAATTTTGGAAAAGATGTGTCACCCTCCCTTGAATAGCTCACATGAGGTATGGCCCTCCCCTTTTGGTGCTCACTTTCACTGATGACCCTCCCCGCTGAGGCCCCAGCCCTCCCCCCCCAAGAAAAACGTACCTTCCCTAATTCCTGTCATAAAAATTAGGAAGTTCAATGGCAAATGCTTTTTCGCATAGACTCCCAAAAACAGAGTTATACTGATGTTTTCAATTTTCGGCCTTGCTCGCAAATGGGTCTCTTTTGGAATTGTTGACTCTAATTTTATTCTTGCAGTAAAAACCAATTCCGTGGCTTTTATTGGTGCACGCGTACGTGATAATCAGAATTTTTTTTTAAATTTATCTTACCTTCATTAAATGAGTTGATATTCTCCGATAAGTTAAAGGTTTTTAAGATAATTGAAACGTTGTTCAAACTAGACGTGGCATTTAGGATGATGTCTATTGCATCATGATCTTCCAAATAGCCATTAATGACACCTGCAGAGAAGAGTGATAAAGAATGGGTTTTTGAGTTTTTAGGTATACAATTAAAAGTAAAAATAATCTTAAAATAATAAAAAAACAAAAGGAATACGTGAGCAATAGCTTATTTTGGCTAATCTCTCACTGCAGGTGTCCATTCAGTTGTTGTAAGATGTGATTTTAAACAGGTTTGAACAGTTTTAAAGTCCACTCTGATGTGATGTTGTCCGGCTGTAGAAGAAACCTGCGATAACTTTGCCACATTAAGAGAGAACACTTACACAACGAAATCTCCAGGAGATCTTTCAGGACCAGAAAGGGAAGCCAGTAAAGTCCAGAAACTATCTCACGGTCATGTCAAAGATTACTGGTTTCATCTTTGGTCAAAGATTAAGCTCTACGCTTAAAAATGGGCAACCTATATGAAGGCACGTCTGGTGGCACGCTAAGACGAGGGCCACAAAAATAACTTATTTGGGCGAGGTCAACAAGACCGAGCAAAGCATATGGATCCCTGGGTGAAGCTTATGGCCACACCTTTACTCCATAAAGACCATGGTTAGTAAAGAGACGAAGGATGCTATTAATGTACCAGCTTGACAATAAGCTATCGTGTGACCACAAAAAAGACATCGATGTATTTGCTACATAAAAATCCCGTAAAAGATAATAACGGTGATGCGATTGAGACCCCGTCCACATTAAAGCCCTTTCGAAAGCCTCAGTTTCAAGCGTTTTAGATCGTTATCTACCTTAATTTAATAAAACCATAAATACGGCGTCAACGTTCTCAAAAGTCTTCTTACCCATTCAGACACAAATACCTTTTGAATTCGGTGGGTTTTCATGCGATCACACTAAGACTAAAACCAAGCGTTTACGTTTCCAAACTTATCCACTTTCGAACCCGCTTGTGGAATGCTTTCTTTTCATCTACGTTTTTGATGGTTTATGTGTAGATAATCTGTTAAAACGCGCTATTACAAAGTGTGCTCTTCCAAACGATATGGCATTAATGTTGATTGGACTAAAATAGCTGCAAATGAAACATAGGCGTAGTCGCAACAGTCATAACGTTTTCACTTATTGATCATGACTTACCACAAGTAAATGTTCTTTTTGTCGTTTGCACCGCCCTCACAAATGGTACTATTATAATAATCAGTGCTATGAAGGTGGCTCTCCTTTCCATCCTGGAGGGCTAAAAAAGAAGTAAAATAAACAAATGTATCTTGAACTGAAATAAACAGCCATCAAACCCTTAGCCTGGTAGATTGATTGCAGGCCAACAGTTATATGCAACCGCTGTAAACTGTATTTACTCCAATGATCAGTTAGGCCAGGCTTCAATATTTTAGAAAACAAATGCCTCCTCGAATCGACGGCAAGTACTTTGAAATCCGAAATCCAGAGTTCTGGCGTCCAGCCACAATAATTGTTATTCAAGATTCTCCCCAAACTATTCCCCCCCCCTCCTCAAACCACTCTCAAACCCTTCTTAAGATACATCTTGAAACATAGAGTAAGTTGAAATTATGCATATCCATGTCCTGTTCAATGGCGATTCAGTGATAAATTTAGACGAAAAAATACTGCAGTAATTTACTGACGTTAAAGAATAAAATACGCAATTTTTAAGACTAAACTTTGCGTAGTGATTCGTCTGAAGATCATATTTTATTTATGTTTTGACTTCTAAAAAGATGTTACACCAGCTGATGTTATTGTATGCATTGTGGTTTCAAGAATATTTGTGCTGTGTAATACGTGATTCTTTAGATTAGTACTTGTGTAACTTCGAAATGAAATATTGTAGGTTTTTACTGAGCGCAACATTTTCAGTAGTTCGTTTTTGGTTGTGCTTTTTTGATATCTATTCCTTGGTAAGATTTTTTCGCGCGAAACGGATGTTTTGCGATGTTTGTGTATGCATTGCTGGGAAGTTAATCCTTATTTAATGAAATGTTCAATTGTTTTTGAAACAGTACATCAACTTGCTTGTTTTGGTTTTGACCTTAAGATTTGACATTCGTGACTCTTTTTCTAAAAATAGCTTTTCTTTCTTACTTTTAGCATTTTAAAGCGCAATTTCTTCGTGTTTTCGCTGACTTCGTATCACTTAATATTCCTTGTAGTAATTGTTTTTTAATCGGTTTGTGTTTAAAGGGAAAATTTAATTCACAAGTGTTGTACAAGACAAATCGTCTATTGTTAATAGCGCTATGTCAAGTTCCGTTTTGAATCTTAATTTTTGCTTTCCAAGATTGCTGTCACGTTGCTTTAACTTACTGAGCTTACTGCTGTAGTTTGCTGTTATGTAATAATATTCAACTTGCGGTTTCACTTGTAATTAAGTAGAGTGTGTTAAATTTCAATCGATAGAGCTAGTTGTTCTTTGTAATTTTTATATTGCCCTTTTTACTTTATTTTGACCAGATATTTCGAGAACGATGCTGAAAATTTAGGAAGAACTAGATTTTGTTACTGGGTAACTCGTCGAAGCTTTTTAAGCTATTCACCCTCGTGCACAAGCATACTTTCGCAATAGATCTACTGCGCAAGGCATTACGTTAGCCTAATAGTCCAGTCAAGCTATGCTTTAACATCAAACTAATTGCAACAGAATTTATTCTAACCTTGTTTGAATGAGGGAAGCGACCTATTAAGTAACATACTGAAAAGGACTGAAAAGTTCCCCCAAATTCTTGCAGTGGAACATCTCGAAATTTTGAATTAAATATTTTGAACATTTACCACAGGGTACCCAAGTCTGCAAAATTGTCAAAAAGTGTTATAGAAATAAATAAACACGATATTTCAATGTTATTAAGGCAAACATGGTGACATAAGCGTTACAATTGCATAATTGTGACTAAGGACAGCGAAAATATGAAGCTAGAGGATTTTTACCATTTTATTTCTACCAGAGGGTACCCACGTTGAAGAAATGATCTTAAAGGCTTATTATGTTTTTCTTCCTTCGTTTCTCAGCTAAAATCCACAGAATGTGAGAGGAATATATTTGAAAACTCATTTTTGACCCATTTATCACCTCACTTATTACTATTTTAGAAGGTGAGATGCCTTATAATTGGACAAAGAAACACGCGATATGATCTGTCACACTATTTCTCTCTTTATTGAGCTTAAGATGGTGATAACCACCTGACACATCTTATAAGTTGCTCATGTGTCCTTGATACGTTGATTGCTTTTCCATTTATAAAAGGGTATCTAGCTAGACTGTATCTTCGCCATCTCCATCTGTGAGGTCTAGAACAGGTGCGTTAGTTCAGCTCACTCCTTTGCACGCACAGCAAGCAGCAGAGCAGTCTAAGCCATTTTCTCGGCAGGAGTACCTTTGGGTGCTACAATCAGTCTTGCAGCTGCAACTGATTACCTCAAGCAGTGATAAACGTGCTGGGGGCAAGTTGGTGCGCACCGGAGAGAGCTCTCCACTCCTCAGCTCCCATCTCTGTGGCTGACGATCGATGCCTTTCCACTGCTACACCTGATGACACACCCTCAGACTGTGGAAATTGGCAGCAGCTGATGTTGGAGGATGGCATTCTGGTTGCACATGTACACAAGCGTTACCGGTAGCTGCTTTCTGGCAAAACTTGTGTAATGCAAGGAATCTAGACATTTCCTAGAACCGCAATTGTAAAAGACACACCAGAGCTCTCTCACCCGCTGCTACGACTTCACTGTCAACAGCAGCTGTACTGCTAAAGACTGTTGCTTGGTCGCGAAAATGTACATTAGTCTAAGAGCTACGGATTTTTCAATTCCATGGATCCGAGATGTCGTATCGCAGCCAAGAAGCGCATGTACGAATGCGATGTTTGAACAAAAATCAAGTCCTAGTGCAGACTTCGTCTTCTTGATGTTCCATACTCTTTGATCGTTGCTTCTGCTCCGGTTTAAAAACAGAACATTCGATTCCATCTCGCTGTGGTATAGCATCAACACAAGAAGGTCGGTATCATTGCCAACAAAAACGGTGTTCTGGCACCGTACGGCCTGGACTGAGAGAGAATAGAACGAGTGGACGAGAATAGAGCAGGCGCAATAGCACCTTAACGAATAAGACATGCGCTACCAGATGTCGTGAATTTCACGACATCCGATAATGGCTGATACAGAGCCCTGCGATCCCACCGCTGACCGTACAGATCGTAGGCGTTGGGAACGAGAATGGGACAGCAATGACGCATCAAAGAGAGCCGTAGGATAGCTGGACATTTCATATTTAAACACTGCCTCAGGATTATCACATCACCTACTGGTATGCTGAGCCTTTAGGACAATATTTGGAAGGTCTAATTGGACTTTGTCATCGCTAAATTGGAGCACTTTTCTAAATGCAAGGGTTAGCACGTGCTGCTTCTTTTGAAATAAATACCCATGAACACATTCTTTCCAACCAACAAAGTAACTATCTTATTCCTCACTTCTTTTGCCTTATCGCAGTTCACAACCTCTTTGGTCACTACGCCGGTCACTATGTTGCGCAGAGATGGGTCAGTGCCAAATGGTCTTCTCTGGGACAGGCAATCCACTATCTTTGTGGTGTTGCTATGATCCCGCTCCTTTATTGTCTTGGTTGCGTCCTTGTGCTTCCCACTTGTACTGTATGCTGCTCACTTGTACTGTATGCTGCTCACTTGTACTGGTATGCTGCTCGCTTGTACTGGTATGCTGCTCGCTTGTGCTGGTATGCTGCTCGCTTGTCTTGAAGTTAGTGTCAGTGAGACTCTGCATATCGTTATTTATATCTGCACAGGCAGGCATGGACATCACCCACACCAAACGCTGCGTCTCAGACATTCCTCGTCCTCGGGTCAGCCCGCCTGTCGCCTTTAAGCCTTGCCTTAATACCTAGCAAGCGTAAGAAGTGACCCAAACTTCCTTGATTTTAAAAGAATACTAATCTATATTGTGCTAAAACAGAAGAGAAAAAGGTTAAGTTGTGACCGTGCGAATGACATGACCTTAACAATAACAAACTGTTAAGTTGTTAAGTGGATTGCTCTTCTACCGCGTCATTCCAAGTGATGTAACATCTGCTCATCATATTAGAGACATCAGCGCGCAGATATTTCGCATTAAGTTTGCTCTTTGTACACAAATTATTCAACTTGCAAATACAGTCAAAGCTTGCCTAATCGACACTCCACTGTTAGGGACACCTGCTATTACGGACAAACGTTGCACCCACATATCTTAGCATATCGGCCCTCCCTATTGCGGACACTTCACATTACGGACACAGAAATGTAGTTCACTAGCGCGAGTTGACTGTACAGCTGTATATTGCCTTTAGGTTTGCGCAATTAAATTACCTGCTCAATAATCAGGTCAGTAGATAACTCAGCCCAGAAGCGATCACCGCGGTGCACAACATGTAAACCATTCACAAAGCTATTCTAGACAGACGGTTGTGTCTTCTGTAGGTCTTGCTTTAGATGGAGATAAACATGCCTATATTGAGCTGCAGCAGCCGGCAAAGTAAGGTAACATATCGTACATAGCCTGAAGGTGGAGACTCCAGTTTCCCGTCCGTCTCCTTTGATGAACTTCTTTAGAATGTCCACCATCTTCAGGTATTCCAGCCGCAAAACCGTCGTGCGTTGACCCGTCATGGACACGTTCTTGTCTTCTATATTCTTAGCTGCAGAATAAAGTACTACAGAGGAGCACACCTGGCTTGCCATTTGCTGGTCTTTCAAAACCTTTTAGCTACTTACATGTTCAAATACTCAAAATATAAGAACATAATATCTATTTTAATTGGGGTTCCTGTGGTTTACGATAACACTTTTTATTGTCTTGAAAAATAGATAAATCAGTTTTTCCTGATGTTCAAGTATTCCAAAAAGACAAAAACAAGAGGAAAACACTGCAAAAATCCAAACTGATCTTACTTCTAATAAATTTCCAGGTTTACTTGGCTTGGGTATCCTGTGGTAAAAGCGAGCCATTTTCAAGACTAATTTTAACCATGTTCCACTATGTGAATTTTGGGAAACTTTAAGTATGTTGTTTAACTAGCTACTTTCAACCTTGGAATAGTGAAAAAATTCTGTTGCAATTAGTTTGTTCTTCCTCTACAAAATTTCATAGATTGACTGGACTATAAATTTGAGTTTGACAGGAAACTGCCATGAGAATGACAGTTTTCGCCTGGTCAAGATAAAAGAGTGAGCGCGAAAATTCTTGTGTGATTCGCAGCTGGCCTCTGTAATGTAAAGTTCAACAATTTGTATTAAACAGTCAAGCCTTGAAAAAAGAAAACTGGTCATTTAGTTTGTTGGTGGTCTGCGGCTAAGTCAAATTTGAGATCAAAAGTCAGTACTATAGTTTCATGAACCAGACGCGCGTGGAAATGTTTTTTTTGCCTTAAAATTAGCCTGCGTAGCAAGCGTTTCCGTAGGGCTTTCTGTTTCTGCTTTTTAAACGCCCGAAAATTCGGGCAAGCGCAAAAAAGCCTGCCCTACCCTTCCCGTCTCCTTCCATCAGTGTTGCGCTCGCCCCAATTTTCCAGCCGCCGAAAAGCGAAAAATGAGCGTGGAAAAACCTACGGAAACGCGCGCTACGCACGCTACCTTAAAATGCTCTTATCGCCTTAACAGATGTTGTATGTTTAAAGTTTTAGAGTTAGGGAACGTTTAAAGAGGAAGATATTTGCTACTTTTAAATAGACGTCTTCGCACTGCAATTAACTTAGTACAGGAATTTTTAGAGCTTTTTAATTTGGTATCAGTCCATATAGTTCTTTTAAATCGAAATTAGTAGACGTGCATGGAATCCGGAATCTAAATCCAAATCCAAGGCATAATGTCCTTACACGAGGTCACGTATAAGTAGTTCGTAAGAGATAAGAAATACACTTCGAGGTTACAATTACTATTATTAGCAACAATCCTGATGCAAAGATTTGAAAGTGACAAAATTGTCTAAAACGCTATGAAATGGTCGCTTATTTGTTAGGAGGTGGAATCGCTAAATTAAGTTGTTGCTAAAAATAATAACCTGGTTATACTGTTAACCAATCAGATAACGAGTATGTACTATAGAGGCGTTCCAAAACAAAGATGAACGACTGCAGGCACCATAAAGCCCAGCGTGTGAAGAGGAGCCGTTGTTATGTTTCGTTTCTTAAGGAGTCATTTGCTCAAGGAAAATTCTTGAAATTGAAGTAGTTTCTACCGTTTTGATTGCCTGTCCTTTTTTCGCTGTATGAGTCTACAAATGTTTCATGCTTCTGTTTTTGTCATAAGCTCTTATTTCTCCTCACAAAGAGTTTTGAGGATTGAGTTTACAACTTAACCACCGAATAAGCATATTTTGTTATGTAAGATATCACCACTTTTTCCTTTTGGCTACTGGTCAAGAAAAACTGAGAGCTTTGTTGAGAGATTAATCAATTTTGTAACAACGAGTGAAAAAATTTATAAAATCTTAAAATTCTAGCCAACTTAAATTTGGCTCTAGTCAACAGAAAGAATTTAGGAAGTTAAAATAAAGAAACAAACCAAGCAACGACTTTCACCATTTTGGTCACTGTAGTTAAAAACAAGTGCAAAATTGCGTCCATATGATAAAGTGTTTTTTAAGTAATATACCTTGTTATTACCTAAACGTTTGATTCCTTTTTGGTAAAAGCTAATATACATTATTATATTTGTTTGCGGACAAGTAAGATTATGCAAGCCATATAATATACATTTAGTATCTCAACCGCTACTTACGCCTCATTTCCTGTCATTGTTATAGTTCTTACCAGTTGTTTCATGTCATGTTATTCAGGATACAAAATATGTGGATGCATCTTTATAGGTATTAAGATTTTATCACTTTACCTTGTTACTAAAATCTCGGTCAGGTCAAGATTAAACATGCAAGCTAAATGACAAGTTACATGCGGGTGTTTTATAAACTGGCAATACCACCCACTACCGTATCACAATTTATTCCGCGGGCAAGAAATGTTTCAAAGAACTAATATAATTTGCTTTCACAGAGGAAATATTATTTTTTTTTAAGTCCGAGAATGTCGTTCGTTATTTTCAAGTAAGAGACAAAATAATTTTTCAGAATTTACTACAAATGGAATCTATAAGATGAATTTGAAATAGATTGTATGGCCAGAGGATATATTTGATGTTCAATAAGCTTTTGTTTGCCATCATTCTCAAACACCTCACGCGTAGGCGTTTAGCTAATCACTTTTTTTTCACACTTTCATTAATAGCATCCCACGCCGCCAATAAACTCGATAAAAGGTTGGCATAGAGTGGGTGAATAAACATGCACCCGCTGTTAAAGTATTATTTGCATTTGAATGTAAACATGATCAGCGCTTTCTACCACTAATAAGTGCAACACGATCTCCGCTAGAAACGATGGTGTCCTGGGGTATTAGAACCCCGTGACCTCCATGCGGTTTCAGCCATCACAAACACACCTGCAATAACAACGTAAAGTATGCCAATCGTCAGCAAGTAAAACTATACCTTAATTTCATTACTTGATGATAAATGGTTGTATTTTTTTCGTCCAAAAAAGTGTTGGGTGTTTTGTCTGTAAAATAATTTGGTTTCCTAAACGCAGCAAGGTCAGTATATACCTAAAAAAATGTGTTATTAGAATTCCTGTTCAAAGTTCCAAATTCTAAATTTGGAGGATTTCGAAAACTGACATGCATATACATTCCTTACTTAAATAAAGATTGGTGGTGGAGAAAGGTCAGGAAAGGGCAGATTGTAGCGTGCATGCATACGGCTCTATTTAACTTCCTTCATTGCAAAAGAAGAATGCGAGTCACATTTCTGAGCTCACCTCGAGTCTCCCCGTATCCCAGCAATAAAGCATGAGCCAAGGGCATGGGTTCCACCCTGAATGGGACCTATGTGGATTGAAGGAATGGGACCAATGTGGATTGAAGGAATGGGACCAATATGGATTGAAGGAATGGGACCTATGTGGATTGAAGGAATGGGACCAATGTGGATTGAAGGAATGGGACCAATGTGGATTGAAGGAATGGGTCCAATGTGGATTGAAGGAATGGGACCTATGTGAAAGCTCATATCCTATCGTGGACTCAGTTTTTTCTTTGTGATGTCATGCTCGTGACAAGCGGAGTAAAAATCACTTGCAGAAATTGCGAAAACACCACAAAAACTCCTAGATTGGTACAATAAAGTCATTATTTTCATTCGACGAATTTATATTCACTTCCCATCTAAACCAATGTTTTTTTTCGTTTGAAAACAAATACGTTTTGACGCGTGTTGCCTACGCCCACTTTAAACTGATGCAAAACACTAACGAGAACGCAGGCTTTAGTTCAGGAAACGGTTTCAGAAAGTGAGAATTTTGAAAACGCATGCATCGGTGTTCTGTAGTTTTACTCATTTCTTCTATTCTTCTATTCTATTTCTTCTATTTTTTCTATTTGTCTAGTTCTTTTTTACTCCGAGTTCCCATCCGTTAACCCCCAAAACCCCAGGCGCGTGTTCATTGTTTACGTATCAGTTACACATAGCATATCCTAACCGCCAATTTTCTCAACAGCCTTTATTAGAAAACAGAAAACAAAACAGGGAGAGTTTAGTTGAGCTTAGCTTTAAACTTACATTTTCATGCTGATCTTATTCTTGTAACATTCAGCAATTTTCATGCAATTATAATTTACATAATAAACCTTGGTAGAAATCCTATAGGGATCCTACAAGATTTTGTAGGATCCTGTAAGGTAACACCGGATCCTACCTCGGATCTTTAACGGCAATAATCCTATAGTAATGTTAGATAGGATCCTATAAAGGATACAGTTAAATCTTTTAAAATCCTGCACAAGGATCCCTGCTGATCTTTGCAAGGACTTAAAGAATCTTTGCAGGAACCTCAATGACTGTTGCAGGATCCTTGAAGATGAGGTTCATTGAGGATCGTTGCAGGGTCCTCAGGGATCGTTGCACAATTTTGCAAGATTGTGCAAGATCCTTGAGTATTATAGGTGGAGATCCTCAAGGAGCGCCCTGAAGATCCTCATGTAGATCTTTCTACAACTTTCACCAGGGAAGCCCCAGAAACATTTGAACCCATTTTCGTCTACTGCTAGGGACCTGTTGCCTCATCCAAAATAGCGGCCAAGATGGCTGCTATCTTGGATTTTAAAATTTTTTGACGCTAGATGACATAATGAAACGTTGCTGCGTTCGTCGACATTTTGTGCTTTTGCTCACCCAAAAAAGGTGAAAAATGGCTTGACTTCGTGCTATATATGACGTCATATCTGGTAATCGTAGCAGCTGATTCTGACGAAAGCTGTACCAAAATATGTCTTAGGTATATGCGTACAGCTACTGGAAACGGCACGTGCTGTTCAAAGATCCTCCTGATAAAATCAATGAAAAACCCTACGGGGCACCCCCGGTCCCTCCTCCTTGTAAAAAAATACATGCTGGTCCAATTTGGAAAAAATTGGATTCAAAAAAATTCTTCTGACTGCCGTTTGGCAGCTCTCAGAATTTTTCTTATCCAATTGTTTCCAAATTGGACGGCATGTAGTCCACTAACATATAAACAACGCTCTGTAATAGACTAGTCTTTAAAACGCCTAGCAAATGGAGCGGTCGTGCTATTTCTTATAGTTAAAAAGCAACTGCACAAAGATTTGGCCCATTTCTAGGTCGGCATTTTTGCCTAAGACTGAATAGTCTTACTATTTTAAATTCCAAATTTTGTAAGGTTATAAATCATACAAACTGTGAGAGAAAACGAAGCACTCTCATTTAGTTAATATCAGCAAAGTACGCACTCCGCTTCAAGGTCTATGTCCTGTAAAAGTTATTGTATAAAACACAAACACAAAGACAAAGTGAAAACCCTAAAAATTGTCCTGAATGGGATTTGAACCCGCGTCCTCGACTTTCTAGTGCCGATGTGTTAACCACTACACCATCAGGACGACCACGCAACAACGCAGCCGAACTTAAGGCTTTATGGCTCACGGGCCTCCCGACAAATCCCGTTCAGGACAATTTTTAGGGTTTTCACTTTGTGTTTATATATATATATATATATATATATATAAAATTGAAAACAGTTAATGGTTGCCTCAGGCCAACAAAGAATGCCACTGCGTCAGGAGGATCAAAGATTCACAGTCCAAGCCTCACTGCATGGAATTAAAACTCGTTGAAGGAAAGCGAGGACGGACAACTTCTGACGATTAAAAAGTTAAAAAATTTAATAAAAAATAAAAACGTTTCGGTCTTAGACCTTCATCAGTTAGATGTAACTGATGAAGGTCTAAGACCGAAACGTTTTTATTTTTTATTAAATTTTTTAACTTTTTAAACGTCAGAAGTTGTCCGTCCTCGCTTTCCTTCAACGAGTATATATATATATATATATATATATATATATATATATATTAGAAGACAGTCTGATCAACTGAAGATTAGACTTGGCATTTTTATTGCTAAATAGTTTCGTACCGCACAACTTGTACGGCACTCATCAGATAAAATTGCCAAATGTAAAGATTACAACGGTTCACTGCCGGTATATAAGGACGCTCGATGAGAAGGAAAGTATAAAATTACAACGGTTTTTCGGGACAATGAAAGCTTATGACTGATAATTAAAAAGTATAAAATTACAACGGTTACTGTTTCCAAACAATAAATGCTTAAAAAATGCGTGACAATGGAGGTTTTGAAATCTAAAATAAACAGTTGCTATTGCGTGACGGGTTTGAAGGTTTTGAGCAGGAATTTGTTTGCGTGTCTACAGGAGGTTATTAGTTCATTTCGTTTATTGAGTGAAGCCAGATCAGGTCTGCAGATTATAAAATACTTCTCCCACAGGCACAAGTTACAGCGATTTGAAGCGGGTTGTATGGGGCAGCTTGCTTTAGGATCTTCCATATTTTCAAATCTTCCTTCTCATCGAGCGTCCTTATATACCAGTGAACCGTTGTAATCTTTACATTTGGCAATTTTATCTGATGAGTGCCGTACAAGTTGTGCGGTACGAAACTATTTAGTAATAAAAATGCCAAGTCTAATCTTCAGTTGATCAGACTGTCTTCTAATATTTATGCTCTAGTTTTTCTATTGAGCACTCTGACAGCAGTTCTGCAAATCAACTAATATTTAACAATTATTCTACGAGGGCGCGCTGGATATCGAATGATAGATAACCAACGAGGCGCGTAGCGCCGAGTTGGTTATAATCATTTGATATCCAGCAAGCCCGAGTAGAATAATTGTTTTATTAAAAACTTAACCACTATTAAAAGAAAAATCAGAAAGAACGGGAAAAATGAGAAAAGAAATTTAAACGGAACAAGAATCGATCACATGACTGAACGAAACAGGCGCCAAAACCTTGCGAAGTGTTGCACCGTTTCATTGCAAAGCTGAATGAATCAATGAAAAGTGCTCGAAAGTGAACAAAGTAGCACACGTTTTGGAAAAACATCTTCTAATTATTGGCTCTGAAATATGGTACATGTTTGATTTTTCCTGAACATTGTTGTAATCATCGTTCAAAGCGGATTGAAGCTGTACAATTTCACCATATAGCTGCTGGAGTTTAAACTGAACAAGTTTGTAATCTGTTCGCACAACGGAGCCATCATGTGCGTGTTTGATCGAACTGAAGACAGAACAAATTTGAACAGTTGAACTTCAAAAGGTATTTTCTATGCAGCTCAGAAGCAAGATTACTGTAGCGAGGAACATTAGAATTCACCATCATAGTTTGTTAAACGCAAAGCGCAAAATGCAGTTGTTCTCGGTTTAGAGGTTGCGGACGGAAAGGTAAAAACAACATTCAAACAACTGGAAAAGCGATTCAACTCCGTTTACATGGCATCCAATTTCTATCTGAGCATTTGGACCTGTTGGAACACAGAGCTACAACAAGTGCAGGTAAACCAGTGTCCTGATTTTGAATGTTAACGCCGAAAAACAATCTCGCCCTTCCTTCCTTCTTGGTAGTTTGCAGCTGTATTTTTTTTAGCACTTGTTTAGACTGCTTCATGATTTTCGCACCGACTCGCCATGAATGTGTGATAGTTTTTATTAAATGCTCCAGCTCCATTTCATTGTGTTTTATTTTATGTCTTGTCTTGATATTTTGAAGTGGAAATCCTTTCTGATAATACCTACCGTTTGCTCAATTTCAATGATCGACGTGACGATCGATGAAAGAAATTAACTGTAAACACAACGCTTAGTGCTTAAATTTCTATTTCTGCACAGTTTCTTCAAACAATTTTGACTTGTGTTAGACGACACTGTTGGTGATGCTTGTTGGTGACGTTGTTGCAATTTCTGCTTAATTTAAATTTGCTGGCAAGTGATTTTTCTCGTCCATTTTTCTCGCCGGGTTGCTCGCGAGGAAAAAACTTTCAGCTCACTTTGTTCATTTTGTTGTTGAGTGTTCATTGACCATATTTGGTCGCAGCAGGTATATGAGCTGATAGCCTAGCTCCGTTGAGCCAATCAAAATGCTAGAAATCCAATATACCTAGTCCAGTTTTTAATAAATATATATATATATATATATTTATTAAAAACTGGACTAGGTATATTGGATTTCTAGCATTTTGATTGGCTCAACGGAGCTAGGCTATCAGCTCATATAACTGCTGCGACCAAATATGGTCAATGAAAACTCAACAACAAAGTGAGCTGAAAGTTTTTTCCTCGCGAGCAACCCGGCGAGAAAAATGGACGAGAAAAATCACTTGCCAGCAAATTTAAATTAAGCAGAAATTCCAACAACGTCACCAACAAGCATCACCAACAGCGTCGTCTAACACAAGTCAAAATTGTTTGAAGAAACTGTGCAGAAATAGAAATTTAAGCATTAAGCGTTGTGTTTACAATTAATTTCTTTCATCGATCGTCGCGTCGATCATTGAAATTGAACAAACGGTAGGTATTATCAAAAAGGATTTCCACTTCAAAATATCAAGACAAGACATAAAATAAAACACAATGAAATGGGGCTGGAGCATTTAATAAAAACTATCACACATTCATGGCGAGTCGGTGCGAAAATCATGAAGCAGTCTAAACAAGTGCCAAAAAAATACAGCTGCAAACTACCAAGAAGGAAGGAAGGGCGAGATTGTTTTTCGGCTTTAACATGCAGAATCAGGACACTGGTTTACCTGCACTTGTTGTAGCTCTATGTTCCAACAGGTCCAAATGCTCAGATAGAAATTGGATGCCATGTAAACGGAGTTGAATCGCTTTTCCAGTTGTTTGAATGCTGTTTTTACCATTCCGTCCGCAACCTCTAAACCGAGAACAACTGCATTTTGCGCTTTGCGTTTAACAAACTATGATGGTGAATTCTAATGTTCCTCGCTACAGTAATCTTGCTTCTGAGCTGCATAGAAAATACCTCTTCAAGTTCAACTGTTGAAATTTGTTCTGTCTTCAGTTCGATGAAACACGCACATGATGGCTCCGTTGTGCGAACAGATTACAAACTTGTTCAGTTTCAACTCCAGCAGCTACATGGTGAAATTGTACAGCTTCAATCCGCTTTGAACGATGATTACAACAATGTTCAGGAAAAATCAAACATGTACCATATTTCAGAGCCAATAATTAGAAGATGTTTTACCAAAACGTGTGCTACTTTGTTCACTTTCGAGCAGTTTTCATTGATTCATTCAGCTTTGCAATGAAACGCTGCAACACTTCGCGAGGTTTTGGCGCCTTTTTCGTTCAGTCATGTGATCGATTCTTGTTCCGCTTAAATTTCTTTTCTCATTTTTCCCGTTCTTTCTGATTTTCTTTTTAAATAGCGGTTAAGTTTTTAATAAAACAATTATTCTACTCGGGCTTGCTGGATATCAAATGATTATAACCAACTCGGCGCTACGCGCCTCGTTGGTTATCTATCATTCGATATCCAGCGCGCCCTCGTAGAATAATTGTTAAATATATATATATATATATATATATATATATATATATATATATATATATATATATATAAACAGTTAATGGTTGCCTCAGGCCAACAAAGAATGCCACTGCGTCAGGAGGATCAAAGATTCACAGTCCAAGCCTCACTGCATGGAATTAAAACTCGTTCAAGGAAAGCGAGGACGGACAACTTCTGACGATTAAAAAGTTAAAAAAATTTAATAAAAAATAAAAACGTTTCGGTCTTAGACCTTCATCAGTTACAGGAAAAATTGAACTTATCAAATCTACCTTAAATAAGATTACAGAACAAAACAAGACGCAAAATACAATTCAACGCTATGAGTTACGTAACCGGCGTGATTATAACAATACTAAAACGAGGATAAGTGACGCTAACATTCAAAAATAAAAACAATATAGTACAACGATTATATAACGAAAAAAGGAAAACTAAACAATACTAACAATTAAACGTAATTACAAGGTGTAGATACAGGTACAACACTAGATAAATGAACGATACAAGGCAAAAATATAACAAAAGACCGGAAATATGCTGCTATAAAAATAAATAACAAAAGATGACAGATAAGACTAAAAACTAAAAACTACTAATTCAAAAAAGATGACATTTGCAAAGCGGCAAAAGAAAGAGCAGTCAAAAGGAAAGCAACCTACGTTTACGCAAACATGGATCATACCAAAATCCCAACAATCTTATTTCAACAAAACTTCACACATTTTAGATGATTTTTCGTTTCAATGTATTGATCAGGTGCAGGCCCCAAACAACTCGGATGAGATCGACAGGCTTTTAATTACAAAGGAGGCTTATTGGAGTGCTCAGCTGTTCTCTTTGGCACCCCATGGTTTAAATAAAAGAAAAGAATTTCATTCTAGGAATAGAATTTCTTATAATTAATTTTCTTTTTTGCGATTCTTTGATTGCGATATATGGCCGTTCAAAGGCCCTTTTCTTGGATTTTGTCAGCCCCTTAGGTGTTGGGTATACTCAAAGGCCCTGTCCGGGGAACTTATTACGGTCATTATTGTTTAAGGGCCCCCCCAGGGATTTTGTTGTCTATCGGCCCTTTGGGGCTCCACAGGCCTCGATTTGGGATTTTGGTATGATCCATGTTTGCGTAAACGTAGGTTGCTTTCCTTTTGACTGCTCTTTCTTTTGCCGCTTTGCAAATGTCATCTTTTTTGAATTAGTAGTTTTTAGTTTGTAGTCTTATCTGTCATCTTTTGTTATTTATTTTTATAGCAGCATATTTCCGGTCTTTTGTTATATTTTTGCCTTGTATCGTTCATTTATCTAGTGTTGTACCTGTATCTACACCTTGTAATTACGTTTAATTGTTAGTATTGTTTAGTTTTCCTTTTTTCGTTATATAATCGTTGTACTATATTGTTTTTATTTTTGAATGTTAGCGTCACTTATCCTCGTTTTAGTATTATTATAATCACGCCCGTTACGTAACTCATAGCGTTGAATTGTATTTTGCGTCTTGTTTTGTTCTGTAATCTTATTTAAGGTAGATTTGATAAGTTCAATTTTTCATGTAACTGATGAAGGTCTAAGACCGAAACGTTTTTATTTTTTATTAAATTTTTTTAACTTTTTAATCGTCAGAAGTTGTCCGTCCTCGCTTTCCTTCAACGAGTATATATATATTTATTAAAAACTGGACTAGGTATATTGGATTTCTAGCATTTTGATTGGCTGAATGGAGCTAGGCTATCAGCTCATATACCTGCTGCGACAAATATGGTCAATGAACAGTCAACAACAAAGTGAGCTGAAAGTTTTTTCCTCGCGAGCAACCCGACGAGAAAAATGGACGAGAAAAATCACTTGGCAGCGAATTTAAATAAACTGAGCAGAAATTCCAACATCGTCATCAACAAGCATCACCAACAGCGTCGTCTAACACAAGTCAAAATTGTTTGAAGAAACTGTGCAGAAATAGAAATTTAAGCATTAAGCGTCGTGTTTACAATTAATTTCTTTCATCGATCGTCACGTCGATCATTGAAATTGAACACGGTAGGTTTTATCAGGAAAGCTGCCACTTCAAAATATCAAGAAGACATAAAATAAAGCACAGTGAAATGGAGCAGGAACATTAATAAAAACTATCACAGGCGAGTCGGTGCGAAAATCATGAAGCAGTCTAAACAAGTACTAAAAAAATACAGCGGCAAACTACCAAGAAGGAAGGAAGGGCAAAATTGACACTGGTTTACCTACACTCGTTGTAGCTCTGTGTTCCAACAGGTCCAAATGCTCAGATAGAAATCGGATGCCATGTAAACGGAGTTGAATCGCTTTTCCAGTTGTTTGAATGTTGTTTTTAAGCTTACCATTCCGTCCGCAACCTCTAAACCGAGAACAACTGCATTTTGCACTTTGCATTTAACAAACTATGATATTGACTTCTAATGTTCCTCACTACAGTAATCTTGCTTCTGAGCTGCATGGAAATAACCTCTTCAAGTTCAAATTTGTTCTGTCTTCAGTTCGATGAAACACGCACATGATGGCTCCGTTGTGCGAACAGATTACAAACTTGTTCAGTTTCAACTCCGGCAGCTAATATGGTGAAATTGTACAGCTTCAATCCGCTTTGAACGATGATAACAATGTTTCAGGAAAAATCAAACATGTACCATATTTCAGAGCCAATAGTTAGAAGATTTCTTTCCAAAACTTGTGCTACTTTGTTCACTTTCGAGCAGTTTTCATTGATTCATTCAGCTTTGCAATGAAACGCTGCCACACTTCGCAAGGTTTGGGCGCCTTTTTTGTTCAGTCATGTGAGATATTCTTGTTCCGTTTAAATTTCTTTTCTCATTTTTCCCGTTCTTTCTTGATTTTATTTTTTTAATAGTGGTTAAGTTTTTAATAAAACAATTATTCTACTCGGGCTTGCTGGATATCAAATGATTATAACCAACTCGGCGCTACGCGCCTCGTTGGTTATCTATCATTCGATATCCAGCGTGCCCTCGTAGAATAATTGTTAAATATATATATATATATATATATATATATATATATATATATATATCAAAAAAAGAAAAAGAAACATTTAGTTGATCCCTGCCAATCCTCCCTCTACTGCAAAGTCCGTGTAGATTCTCCTTGTTGCCCGTGATCCTCTAAGGCATAGAAGGGCTGATCGCAAGATTGTGGAGACCTTTGTCCGGATTATTGTTATTATTATTATTATTATTATTATTGTCGTTGTTGTTGTTGTTGTTGTTGTTTTTGTTGTTGTTGAAGTACGTAAACGTCTATTTGAAAAGGGGAAATGTTTTCCTTTCCAAATGTACCCTGATCTCGATCGGCTAAACTTTAAACATACAACTTTGGTTATAGCGATGAACATTTTCACTCTAATGCAAAAAATGCCGTCCTCATCAGGAGTAAGAAACTTTTGCGCAGCTGAGATTATGAGACGAAAACGTCGATTAAAGACGTCAAAAATGTCGATGCCCACCAGACGTAGACGTCAAAATGTACCTGATATCCAAGAACTTTTAAGCTCTTTTAAGAACTTAAAAGTATGTCTTAAAAGACATACAACATCAGTTGCAATGGAGAGTGGATTAGTAATGTGCCTTTTTGTATTTTTAAAATTTGTCTTGACACATTTTTAACATTTCTTTTTTTACCTATTCTAGTCTTCTTTGAAATTACTTGAATAAAGATTTATATTTATTATTATAAAATGATAATAATAATAATGATGATGATGATGATAATAATAATAATCTGTTGCCAAAAATAGGAATTGGCACAATGTGTCTACGCGATGCAGTCGTTGTGTCATTCCACATGTGACCATCGCTCATCACTAGAGTTCTTGTAGCTCAGTGGCTAGAGCATCCGACTAGTATACGGAAGGTCGTGGGTTCAAATCCCATCTGGAACTCAGCATTTTTTTTACTGAGTTTCCTCTCTCCACGCATCATTCTATTTTCAATTGCTGGTTTTCACGTGACGTCATAAAATTCTAAAATCGTAAATCGTGAGGTCTTCAGAATTTATATCCCCACCAGGTTGGAGATGACTTTAAAATATATCTTTTCACAGGTTTTCAGCTCGGTAGCGTCTTTCGTTTTGATAATACAGAATATTAAATTTCTGGCTTTTCACCCTACGTGACACCAACACAGCGTCCGTGACAAAGCTTTCTCTTATGCCAAAAAAGGACTCTCCTTGTGATTTTTAGCAGTTTGGACAGTTAAAGCGTTAGGAGAGAAATTAATGTGGTTGTATAGTAGTTCACGAGAGAAAAGTAATCGCTGGAAGAGCAGAAGTGAATTCCAGATGTTTTCACTGATTTCCGGCGGCCATGTTTGTGCCCCTCCGAGGGACGCAAACATGGCGTTTCCATACTGAGCTCTACCAATTTTAGTCGAACATTTCAGAAATGACTCAGCAACGGAATACCATACAGGTCTGAGACTTGGTGAAGTTGTTTAGTTGTGTATCCTTTATAATACTACAAATTCTTGGCTTCTTTCATCAAATGGTTTTGATTTTAATATTTTATGGCGTGACAGTGAAAACCAAGAATAGGAATTTCAAGCCTTAAACTGTGTAATTTGTTAATCCGAAATCCATAGGTGCAGAATGTAGAACCCACAAAGAGGAAGACATAATTACCTTTCATGGGGTCGTCTTGCGTGTATACTTAGTGTGCATGGTGTGAGAAATATGCCTTTTTAATTAAAAGCAACTATTATTAGCAGCTGCTTAATTTGTAAAATCCGCTAATTTAAATACTTGTGACGACATATTGGTGAAAATCGTCAAAAAAGCTTCTAGGATGGTGAGATAAGTGGTTGTTAAATCTTCAGGGAGAATCGATAAATCAGCTGTCGCTAGAAAAAGAAAACACCTTGAGCGTTTTATGAATTGGCCTCTTTCGGAAATAGAAAAGGTGTATAATAAGCCAAGAAGGCGGCCTTTACGACTAGCTGTACTAATTATTTCGAGTGCAAGAAAAGTTTCATATCAGTGAACAATAGTGGATTTTTAAAACAAAAAATCACGACTGTAAAGAACAGCGGGTGAAGTCAGACGTTGAAAGGTTTTGCTTTGTGAAAGTGTCAAATTGTGCAATTTTTGTAAAGAGAACTTGTTGAAATATAACTCCTTTCTGTCTTTTTATTGCTTTTCTTTGTTTCTCATTTTTTTCTGTTTTTGCTTATTTTTACTATATTTTTAGATATGAGCAAGAAAAATTAATGTTTTATTAGATTGTAAACACTCTACTCAATCTAAAAGCCCAAGTAAAAACAAGCCAACTTTTGCCGCGTATGGAATCCTTTTCTTTCAAGTCTTTTAAATATACAATGTTGTAAACGAGCATTTTTACACTAAAGGGAGGTTTTCTGTCTCTATTTTAGCCAATTATGAATTTTTGTTAGGATTATAGATCCTAGATATACAATTTTAGGATATTATTATTATTATAATGATCCAAGTGATTGAAAGGAAGAATTATAATTGCCCTGAATACTAACATTCGATGAACTGAAAGACAATTATAAGTGCAATAAGTTGCAAAATGAGCTGAGTGCATAAGGAACAGCGATTTCACTTAACTCATGAAATAGACAAAGAAAAGTACACTTTGCTATTACATTTGCCTGTCTGACAATTGTACTTTGTTTCACGTTAAGTAAATCATCACTTATGCTATCAAAAATGGAGTAACTCAATCGATACTTACTCGCTGTTTAATGTCAATATTTCCTAATCGTCAGGCTGAAAATAGGTGTCTCTTAGGTAATAAATATCTATATCTACACTGCACTTGTAAACTGAACGATAAGCCAAATGCAGGTATTGCATAAAAAGGCAAGACTACCTACTATCGTGTAACTAATTATTTTGGCAGGAAATATCAGTGTGACATATGTTTATGAAATGATATTAATTTGTTATCACTAACATCATATTTTTCTTATATTTAAATTGCTGAAAAAATATTGCTTTTTATGTCCTAGAAAAACGTTTGGCATTTACAAATGACAGCCAACATAATTTCTGTAATTTAAAGGAGTGGAACATGTTAGCTGCATTTTAAATACTGTATAGCATATTGGATATTCAATAAAACGATGGTGAATGAGACAGTAGCTTCAAATTCTAGTTTCGCCACTGTTCGCCACTGTTACCATCATTCTTTCTTTTCTCTTTTTCTTTGTTCATGATCTTTGTATTATTGTTTGTGGAGTGGCAAAAATAAAATAAAATAAAATAAATAAATAGTTAAGTGATTTCCAGCACTAGGCAATTCCCAAATGTTGACTTCTGGCTGAATACGGAGATATGGTCTCAATATATTTAAAAGAGAGAAATCAACGCACTCATTCTCTGCATGCTGTCATTTACGAAGCCAATCACATGCATCAGAGCGGTGACCCAAGGATAAAATTTTAGCAAAACACTTCTCTACTTTCTTAGATTGTTTCAAAGCTTTTTAAAGGCAAATTTGTGTAAGATAATACAGGTTGATCTGTTCCGTATTTTTGGCTGAAAATTTAGGCCGTAGAAAAATATTGGATCAGAATCCCATCCGCCGAATTTACGAGCAGCTGATGGTTCTCCGAAAATGCTAGCTGGTCTTATTTTTCACTCGAAACGACATATTTGTCCCTCCGAAAACGATAGGAATTAATCAGACGAAAGTTTAAGGAGATGTTTCGCCAAAGAAATCTCTAGTTTTCACTGCAATTAAGTCCGAATATCTCAGGCGATTTAGGCCTTCCGAACAGATATTTCCCGAAACGAACCGATGGGTTCCCCAGGGGATTGACAATACTGAGTACTGATGACAACTAAGGTTCATTACGTCACTCTGCAGTGTAACTGAAAACTGTCAATATCTTCCACCATAGTAAATTTCATGGCAGTAAGGCGAGACTTCAATTTTTCCCGTGATCTTCTTACCCTGTCTCTCGTGAAAAAAAACCTTAACAGTCACCAGGCAACAACACACGAACAGGAAGGAAGGGAGGAAGGAATCTTAGGAAGCAATCTTTTATTTATTTACCGTCTCTTGATTTTCTTACATGTGAACGTAAATTTATTAAAATTAATGTCAAAGATAAAATATTTGTTTTAGTTTTATTTACAAAACACAGTCATGGAACTGTTTTACATAACCTTCAACATCAAGATCTAACTTAGCACAATAACAAGATTCTCAACTTGTCTGTTAACAGTTTTTCTCACAGTATTTTAAAAACACTGTCGCAAAAACCACCGTATTCAGTTACACTCTTAAAAGTTCCACGGTAAGTACTGAGTTATAACCTTGTGCTTTTAAAATTACATCTCGCGGCCCCAGCGCTAGCACGGCTCCTAGGGAGAGCAAGTAATTGGTGATTTAGCACGTAGTGGCTAAATAAATGATTATGATTAATATTATGATTATTATTATAATTATTATTATCATTATTAATTACAGGACCCCCTGCCTCCTCGAACTCTCAAGGGAAACGAAAAATTGTTTGAGAAAGCGAGAGTGGCGTCAAATTTCGTATTTTTTGGACAAACTCCCGAGGGTATTCCTTTTTATGGTCTTAACGGGGACATGCGGCCCGATAGGGTATGGTTTTCAGAGGGTTTTGTCTTGAACTAAGTATCGATTTCGTCAATTTTTGTCTTAAACAGGGTATCGTTATATAACCTTATGTAGTCGTTAATATATAGAAACCTCACCACATGCCGAATTTTCACCAGTTTGCCAATGTACAGTGTGAGCTAGAAACAGAATCTGACTGGTCCATTCTAGCCGTAAAGAGGTATGACGCTGGATGAAGTGTCTTAGACAGGGTACGAAACGTTTGAATTCTGTCTTAAAAAGGGTAGCAAGGGCCGCATCTCCTTATCCGAGCATCTGTTAAGTGCCCCCCCCGGGGGGGGGACAAACCTTGAACTATGCTTCATGTTTCTGACCTGTTTTGCCGTTCTTCCTGTGCAACAATGGCTTTCGATACTGTTTATTCCTTCGTGTTTCTATTTAAACATTCGACTACATTTGTCTATGTATGGTACACTCACAACCGAAGTTGACACTGCTTGAGGATCAGGTAATATTTTAATCAAAAAGAAAAGAATTTATTTTACAAGTTTTAGTGAAACGCTGGGGCACCGGTCTTGTTGTTATTCACTTAATATCATAGTTACTGCTGTCTAAAATATGGAGGGGTAATTTATGACACGGGAAATTAAACTTTCGATTCAGGGACACCCAACGAGAAAACTTTGGCAAAACACTTGAAAAATCAATGGAAGCGGGTTTCAGCTTTAGATGTCGAAGGATTTGATATAACCCGGGGGGAGGGGCGTTGAGGTAGCACGGTCTACAGCATACGCCCCGGTGGAAATAGAGAAAGTAAAAGTTTCGTATCCAAGTAAAAAACACGAATAGAAGAGGATAATGAAGTTATTCGTTGAAATATACAGTGCATCACTTTTGTGACATTTCAGCTAAAAAATTTGTTAAGAGAGAGCCCAAAATTAAAAGCCCGCCTTTTTAGGTTTCTTGGCTTTTTTGATAAAGTCTAATTTTATAAGTTGTCACATCTAAGGTGCATAAATAAACGCGAAGAATGACTGCTTTTGCATACTTATAAATACTACTGCGCTTCCTGAATAAATCGAGTGAAAACTTAGGTTATGCACACTCTGCAATCTGATTCACAGAACGTGACCTTTTCCTTCTATTCCAGAAGATTTCTCCAACTAGTGCCATAAATGCTACAACAATCCCACCAACCAGTACAATAAAAACACCAAGCATATCTGTCAGACCAATTTGCTTCCGAGACAACGCTGAAATAAAAAAAAAAGAGATAACTGTTTACCACCTCTCTCAATATTAGTCTTCAATCAAAACGACAACAAAAGGAAGAAAGGATGAAAGAAAGAAAGAATTGTTGTTAATTTTTTCAATGGCAAAGAATACGATATGGGTGAGGCGACCAAGAACTCTCATTTAGTTAGGGGTTAGTTTCTAAAAACTTTGGTGTTGCGTCCGTGGGCCGGGAAGTGAAACGCAAATTTTGGATTTATCGACTGATGAGTTGATAAGGTAAATTGGCTACTGTACGTAAGGAGATTGAAAGCTGACGTTTCAAGCGTTAGCCCTTCTTCAAAGCTAATCAAGGTAATTATGGGTTGAACGTGGTTTATATGGAGAGCTGTGGAGCTACGCTATTGGTAGACACATGGCAACGTGAAAAACGGGAATACATTAGTTGAATGAAAAGCGTTCATTTATACCGTGGGGATTAGGTGTGCCGATTTGAAAGATGAATTTTTGTTCTAGGTTTTTCGGCTTTCCATGTTGTCCTGGTGTAGGGAAAGCCGGCGGCTCGTTATGTATTGGCTGGAAGGATCAGGAAGATAAAATAAATCCGAAAGTTGTGTCTCATTTAGTTGGCCTAACTTTCGGAATTTACCCAAAGGGCTGTGAGCAAAAGAAAAGAGGATTTTACTTCTTTTTAAAACCTTTTAACGAATGTATTTCGTCGTATTGGCAAATGATTGATAATTTCAAGCGTCTCGATCAGTGTACACGCTTAATGACGCACGCTTTCAACACACACGCTTTCAACTTAACTTTTCAGCTTTATTTAAAAATTCTTATTTCAATGGACTGGCCCACAAGCAGCAGTTGCTCAGTTAGGAGGCCAAGCATACAGTAGTTTGAAAGAGTCTAGTGTTATTGTTAGTATCATTTTTAATGCAATTCAGGCAAAAAAGAAAGGAACTGAGGAAACGTCATGATGACAAGTAGATGTAACAAGTGAAGAAAACAAACGAAGAATAGTAGGACAATTTTGAACTTTTTGCAGCTAATCCTACTTTTGTAATTATCATTAGCGTTTCAATATAGTCATTTTTTGACTAAAATATCAGAAAGGTGTCGACGAAGTATTGCTTTGAAAGTTTGACAAGGCAAGTCTCTAATATGGCGTGGTATGTCATTCCAGAGTGTAACACCAAATCCCGGAGAAAGAATGCTCATGTATTTCCAGCCTGGAGCATTATATAGTTTGCTTCTTAAAGGGACTATGTCACGCTATTTCAGTACCTTTTTAAAAAGCTAAAGGTTTCTCCACGTCAACTGAATTCCAAAAATAATGGTCTAGCTTTGTTATTCTAGAACTATCTATCTAACAGCACTGAAACTGTTTACTGTCGTCTGTTGCTACCAATGAAAAGGATGGAAAAGGATTGAAACTTGAAAAAATTGGGCCAATTTTGTCAAGTTTTGATTGCTACGTTCGAATTCTTAAAAATCACGAAAAGAGTCATTATCGTTAGCTGTCGCTGACAAAGTTCATTTGATAACCTCTTCATAGTATTACATGAGCACTCTGTGTATGAGGCACTAGTTGATGATTTTAGCACAGAATTGACCTAAAATAGCAAAATCCTCGTGACGTAGCCCCTTTAACGGTTTGTACTTTAATATTTTGTATTCACTCTCTTTCTTTCAATTTATTCCTTGCACCCACCTCGATTAACGATATTGCTATGCGATATTGCTTGGTTTGCCCTGCCGGCTCATTTTCAACTAATAAACATAAACATTTCATTGCAACAAGCAAGTAGCCCTATAAAATGGTAAAAATTTTTTTGATGGAAATAGTTATTTTTGTTATGTGTGCCTCGAATTAATGCACCACTGATACCGATCGTGAAATGATAGGCTACAGGCAAATTATGTAAGTACTACCTGTTCCGTTTTCGTCAGGACATCCATGTAATTTCTTCCACCACTTTTGCTTTATTTGGGCAAGAAACTGGTTTTCTTGAAGACGTAGAATGGCAAGAGTGAAGTCCATCGTGTGGGGATCGTCTGCTTGTAGAGCAAGTGCATCTCCTTTAGAGGTGCTCAGACCTGCAACTAATAAAAAGAAATATCTGCAGGCTTTTTACCCTTTTTCTTCTGTTTCTTTCAAGAGCTAAAGGCAAAAAAGGAGGAATCATGAACATCATGATATACCTCATCTCGTGTCTTTCTTAAGGTACAATATTGGCGCCAAGTTTCAAATACCTTTAATAGACATCCTTTCCAGAGATGTGCCTGATTTTGTGATTTGTCTACATGCTGTAACCACTTATGACGTCATCAATTCATACTTTGCATAATACAAAAACTTGAATATCTCTGGAATGAGGAAACATATTGCAAAATAGAAAACACTATCCTTCTTCATTGTGAAGGGCCTTTCAAACAAGCTTAACTTAGCTTTTACTTCATTGGCATTTTTTAAGCCACCAAACTTCCTAAAATATAGCTGGGAGAATCAAACTTGACGTTACCATGGTAGCCACATTTTGTCAGGTAGCTTTTTCTAAGAATGCCCTCATTTTAACAAAAAAAATACAGTTTCTTACAGTAACTTTCACATTTTTACATCATTTTAGTATTCTTTTGTTAATTTTATTACTTTTCGGCCAATTTTGGCGCTTTTCCGAGGTTTTGGAAAATATCGAGAAATCTTAGTTGGTTGATCCAAGATGACCGTTTGAGAACATGACATAGTTTCTTTCGTCATATGAGGTCATGAGCTCATATTGCAGACCTCAAAGGGAACATTTTTGTCGTACTGTTGAGGAGCTTTCATTTTAATGGTGACAATTCACCTCCAGAGCCAAAAGTAAGCTCCTTCTCAAAATTGCCTGAGTTGTGTATTTGTATTGTACTATTCAGACTGGGCTTTTTTTGGTCTTCTGGGGCCGGGGGGCGAGGAGGCGAGGGGATTACACCCTCTCCTTAACTCTGAGAATATTGAAGATATGACAACGAAACGTAAAGACAGATAGTACGTCCGAAAACGTTTTTTGAAGTCCACAACATCAACTGATTATGTCATATGACGCCAGAACAACGTCATGTACTCAAACGGCGGCCATCTTGGATCCGCTATCTTGGATTTCTTGATTTTTCCAGAACCTTCAAAACCGCCAAAACTGACCAAGAAGTGACCAAGGTCAATAAATTAAAACGAAGATGATCAAAAAATGTTAGATTTACTCCAAGAAAGTTATGATGTTTCACTAAAAAGAGGGAAATTCAAAATTCTGAAAAAAAACTGCTTGTCAAAAAGTGATTGTCATGGTAACGTTAAACTTGATATACAAAAAATTTCGATATCAAATTGGTTCCAGAGAAACGTTAGAATAAGTGATTAAGTTTGGTGGCTTTAGCTTGCTTACTAAAAGAGTTATAAACGTCTAAAGTCAGTGCTGAACAGGTTCTGAATATGTTTCTTTTGCGGCATTGAAAAAGTTAACAAAATTAAAGTCCCAGAATAAGGTGATCTGGTCATTATTACCTTTAGTATTTTTTGACGAGAGATTATGAAAAGAATTGCCAAATTTTATTGTATTTTTCTAACTTGATAGTTTGGCTTCCTGTTATTTTAAAGCTTACTTACTTTAGAGGACACTTGGGAGGAAACCGAATTTGCTTGACGGTGGGAATCGTCGAAATGGAAGAAAACTGGGGAACATTTCATAAAATTTTGTAATAGCAAAAACACAAATTGTCGAAAGCAGCCTAGAGAAAGGTTAGGACAGGAAGAAAAGAACGCAATTCCATTTGCGCGAGGCTTAAGTCTCCCTTAATCCCTCCAGTTACCTGTTGTTAAATCACAAGGTGGCAGATTGGACAAATATCTGAGAGTGTTCCCGTCGTGAATGAACGCAAACGCGTCTCTTTCTCTGACCCATTGAGCACCCTGCGAAAGGCTTTGAGCGAAGGTTTTTTCCTTGTGCATTCTGTGCCAAATCTTTTGATGTATTTCATATTGACTTGTCTTGAACATCTCATAAACAGCTGCAGACTCAACTACTCCAACTTGATAAGAGGACATTGCAAGTTCTTCAAGGTTATTGATGGGTTGCTGTGTATTTTTCACCGTTAAGAAGGCTGCCAGATTGGCGGTGTATGTTGAGACCCAGATAAGAATGGAGAACCAATAGCATCCAGCCAGAATGCGAGCTGAAGTAATAAAACTTATCAATGAATCAGAAACAAAGACACATATTGCACATATTGCAACAAAGAATGTTGTACTTCGTACCAGATGTTAAGCTGTTATTTCAGCTGTTATTAAATTTGTCAGTAAATGTCAAGCAAAACTGCATTTGAATAAAAAACTCGATCTTTTCACAGCCGAAGAGTTAATCAGACCTATTTGCAGGGAGTAATAATGTAAGTCTTTCTGTAGTAATTTAATGATAATTTGTGAGACCTATGGAATGTTTTGACCGCTTATATTTCAAACATGAAAAAACACATGTTAAAAATGTTCAAGCGATTTATTCAAAATCCGAGCAGTTTATGTTGTTTGAGATTTCCCCATTTGGTGTGTTACACTGTGTAGATTATATTGCATTTATTCGCTTGTCGCGGGTAGCCCCAAATCGAAAGATATTTAGAAAAAAACGTTTTTCGCCATATTTGTTTACCGTTGCTATGGAAATGCTGATTAGCATAAATAAAGCATTATCCAAAACTTTCATCCAAGCCTAACATCTGGTATGAAATTCAGATTCGTTGAGCAAAAGTAAGGTTATGTATAAGCGCATTCAAAAATGGAAGTGTGACCCTAAAAAACTTCTTGGAGCCACCTTATAGTATCTGCTATTGACCTCCCGGCATTGTTCTGGATTTCGCGCTCTAGATGTCCCTTATTCCTTAGAAAGAAAGCCACTATTCACCTCCACCTGGGTGAACATCTGTTTTTATCATATACCACGCAAGTGAATTAATAGTGCTTTACGCGTAATCTGGCTGGGTACTCAAACTCCAGTTATCCTCTGCTATTCATCTTTATTCCCACTGTTCCTCTTCCGTACGGTGGATAATTGCTAACTAACCTGACAGGTTTCTGGGAGTATTATCACCTCCTTGCTGCAGCATACAAGCCAAGGTAAACCACACACTGTTGGAAAAGCTAAACTCCTCCGAAGTCCCTTTACCATTATCGTCTTTGTAGCCATAAGGACTGAAATAGTTTAATAGAAACACGGCGACAGAGATGAGGGCTAGAGCAGCCAGAGTGCAAAACCAGACGTGATCGTGAAAAGGGTGCATAAACTGAAGAAAATCAACGCTGTCTTTGGTTGACTTCTTCTTGAGTAGGATATCATCAGTGTAGTACATGTAAGGGACCGTGAAGTCCACCACCTTCTCACGAGCTTCAGTTATGGTCACTCCAGCAATGGCAATGTCAGCACGCTTCGGGATAAAAGCAAGAAAGCGCCGCTTAGACAGGTATTCCACTACCATTTACTACACTAAGATGTAATTTCTATCTTTCATTCCATTTTTTTAAATTTATGGTATCAAGAAATGTTAACTAAATATGAATCACCTTGACCTAGTTACATGTAGATTTAATAGTTTCCGTCACTCAATAGAAAAGAAATCAAGAAAACAAACAGAGATCACCATTTTCTCGTATTCTTTTTAAGTGATATATTTTTCTTTCTGACTTTAATACAAATATTTCTATCTATTCACCCGTTGACATCCACCAAGTAAACCAACACGTGTTGGTTGACACCCAACAAGTCATCATTATTCGATAACTATGTTCGAGCATTTATGGATGTTATGTCATCATCACCTGTCACCTACGTGCGTGCTCACTTTTGACAAAAATAGATTTTTCCGGTAAATAAGAGTGTTTATTATTCAACTGCATTCAGTAGAGTACAAATAACACCCAAAACGAGTACAAATATCCCACGGTATTTGTACTCCAGAAGACCGGTTTGACAGGTTTTCTACAAATGCCACGTCAGGCTTTAGGCTTACAAGGTGAACGATGAAAAAATGGCCGAAACGCTTGGTTTTCCGGAAGAAAACAATGAATGCTTACCAAATTTTGAGGTTTTTAACGAAAACGAGATCCTAGAGACAAGCAATGACCTAGACGACAGTGAAATTTCTTTATTTATTGAAGAAAATCGAAACTTATTAAAATACAACAGAAAAGACAAAAACTGACCTCCAGTCCGTTAAAGAAACAAGGGCCATTGAAGAAATTCCCGCCGAGGAACTTAACAATCTTTTATGTCATTTGTTTGTCAAAGTCAGGAAACGGAACCCATCTTTTCTCAGGAGCTGTCTTCAACAAATGCACAATTGTTGTCGGCCAGTAATCTCCACCGCTATCTCCTCCAAAACGACCCGTGGTTAGTGATTCGGACGAAGATGACTGAGCTTAAAGTGCTGTTTAACTTTGTTTGACTCGACTTTCGAGTTCTGTTTGTTCTGTCGAGTTCTTTCTTTTCGTAGTTTTACTCGGTGACCAAGAACATTGTTGTCCATCTAACTGTAAACCCGAAAATAATTCAGTTTTGCCTTGTTCCATCTTTGTTTTCCTTGCAAGTTTGAAAAAAAATCCCGACGCTTCGCTCGATTGACAGCCCCGATTGACAGTTTGACAAGTTTTCGTTTTTGACCAATCAACAACAACTTCACGTCAAGCGCGCGAAGCCTGACTCCGCTGGCGCGCTCACTCGCTGCTCAGAAGTCACGTTAGTTTGTCACGCAACTCAGACTCTTGTATTTTGACTCGCCCTACGGGCTCGCCAAAATACGGCGCGACTTCGTAAAAATATCCCACGATACTTAACAATTATCCTGCGAAATCGCGCGGAATATCACCTGATACTTAGCCGACGAGGCCGTAGGCCGAGTTGGCTAAATCAGGGGATATTCCGCAAGATTGAGCAGGATAATTGTTTTATTATTCAACAAATTCTCATCGACTACCATTTTCAGAACGAGAAAAACTATGGTGCTATGATGAAAACACTAAAAGCTAGCAACACATAATAAAAATCAAAACAGAACTTCAAGAAATCGAAGTTTACTACCGTTGACTTAAAAAGACTTATTTACAAACTCATGTTTGGAAATGACAAGACAAAATAAAAAAAATATTGCTTCCTTACCGAGAGTAAGTCCTCTTCCTGTGAATTAAAATCTTTTCAACTTGACAACTTTCCGTGAGCAAGTCTGCTACTTTGTTCACAAATGATAGCATTTTCTTGGTTGAGTTCTCACTATGAAAATTCCACGTCAACCTCTGGATATCTTTGTGAGCTGAAGCAAATACTTGTTGACTTTTTGAGAGCATTTAATCGTGGAAAGTTTCTTCCAGGGAGTTAAAATATCCGGAGAACACTGCTCAAACCGCCTCGCTTTTCAAAATGGCCGCCAAACAAGCAATGAAAGAAAATCTGCAGTGCACTTCCACATATGGTCTTTTACGTATATCGCAGGATATCTGTCATGTAAGGATGACAGATATTGAGGACTTCCTTACCATATATGGGCATAGTGACAATTTGTTGAATACTAATACACACTAAACCGTCTAATAAGATATATATATTCATACTATAAGAACTTTTACTCGCTAGGCCAAAACCCTACGGGGGTTTTAATCAAAGAAAAGAAATATTTTTGCTAACCTCTTTCACTAATTCGCCAATCATTCCATTCCAGGTTCCATTTTCCATTTCAGCGCCGAACAACCCGTCCGGAGAGGGGTAGATCTCATATGTAAACTTGAGCATAGTTGCCAGTTCATCCAGCAGATCGATGGAGTATCCTTCATATGAAATGTTGCTGCCATCCTGCTTTTTCATTACAAAAGGCTTAGTCTGTGTCCGTGTTAGAAAAAAGGGTAAAAGAAATTTGTTGATAACAAAAGAAATAAAACTGTTAACCATTCTAAAGCAAAAATCGAGCCCATGTCATGTTCGATTCTCAGTTCCATGAAAAAATTGTTTTATCACTATGGCGACAACTCTTTTATAAGAATTTCATTTACAGCCAGGATGAAAAATTACGTTCAAAAAAATTACTTTCAAAACATCTCATTGGGGGATCTTCCCCTTAATAGGATTTTAGCAGTTACAAGCTCACGACAACAGGAACAGCAAGTCATTGTAAGCTTGGAAATGCCAAGTTGCATTTGCAGATCTGGATGTTGGCCAAACGGACTCGCATGTTGACACAAGTTAGACGCAATGTGCACAAAGAAACCTATTTCAGTACAGCATGGTGGCCAACTAAAGAAAGCAACACTGAGAAGAACTCGTGTCGTCCCGCGTGGCGAAACGATGCTCGCGAACTCGAGTTTGATCAAAGTCACGGAATGCTAGTCATCGCAAGTATACACGCAAGTGCTGGCCAAAATGGGTCACGAGTAGAAGTACGCTGGATCGTACTGAACTTAGGTTTACTTGCGACTCTGTTTGGCTAAAGCCTTGACCTAGTATAAGCAACTATTCACAGGGCGTGAATTGCAATCAACTCCCCTTGTATTGTGATGGGGATGACTTTGCTTGTAGATCTTAAGGGATGATTTTGCATATCTACTTTAGATTTTCTTCAAATCTTAGCTTTTATTACCTCTACAACAACAGCTTTTAGCTTTCTTCCTTCCAGAGTCCTCCCGTAAGATGAGGTCTCTTTGTTACGTAAGATATTTCCAAACATCACTGTACCCTGGGTTGAGTTCCAATTTCCTATCTAAAAACAATTATCAAATAAAAGATAACGTTAAATTGCCTTATAGTTTTCAAAGGTTAATTGTTGATTGAAGCACTTGAAACATCTGTCGCCAGCTAAACTATGGCGAAGTACTTAAGTAGATAATTTCTTTTGGAACTCAGGGTTTTTATCAAGAAAGGTAAAGTATATTTAGTTTGCTCTGAGAGTGAAATCTTAAAGAAGACTTTTTGATCCCCCACTGTCGAACCCCTCCCTGAACTTTTACACACTCAATACACTTAACTCACACTTTTATTTTATTCTGATTACAGTAAGTTTCATATCTGATAAAATCCGCACTAAGCAGAGGCGGGTTACCAGTGATAATACGTGAAACAATTAACAAGACAATTTCAGGGATAAGCCACAACGGTAGGATGCTGTAATCACTGAACAAGTTGTGGCAAAGTAGGCCTTCTTATATTACTATGCTCATATATATGCGACACATGTCCTTTAAGCTGCTAAAATCAGTAATGTAAAATGCGTTATTTGTGGTAATATACCTTTGTGAAGGAGTTGTGCCGAAGGTTTAAAATGTCTAGATGGATCCCTTTTCGATTTCCATGCTCACTGAACTGGACCGGACCTGTTAAACCATCCAAGGTTACCTTTTGAAAAGACAAATCACGATCGGGTGATTTTGTAATATCTAGACGAGGTTCAACAGGAGGCCTTGTTAAATACTGATGTCATCATCATCATCATCATCATCATCATCATCATCATCGTCATCATCATCATCATCGTCATCGTCATCATCATTATCATCGTCATCATCATCATCATCATCATCATAAACTTCTTGACTGACAAAACATTATTCTTGGTGAATCGCAAAAATACACAAAAGTAAGAAACTGACGCCTTATTTCTAAAAAAAATATTTACTTGAAGGATATAGCAAACCGTTTACCTTCGTCAAGCAAGAAAAGACTGCATCTCTATCCTTTGAAGCAATAGCAGACCCGTTAATTAATGAACAGGGTTCTTTGTTTAACGCCTGTTTGATAACTTGAACAGAGTCGTAAGCAAGTGCCACGAGATCCTAGGAAAATAAATTTTGGCTGTGTTTCAACTGAAATTATAAATATTTAACTCTCCCTTCTTCTTCTACCACTCCTCGTTGTATTAGTAACGAGCCGTCAAGGAGACAGCAGCGCAGTGTTGGATTACGTCACTCCCCCCCCTTTACTCCAAAAGTATTAAGACGGAATCCATTAGGAAACTGAGTAATTGTAATTTTCAGTGGACAAAAATCTTGTACCAGAATAATTTAAAGCATATCGCATTCTTTTTTACATTTTTTGAGAGCTATGAATGTAATTTGTTATCTGTAATAACCCCAAAGACAATTTCTTATGGGAGCCCAAGAAAATAAATTTCACATTTCACAAAATGAAATGTTACGCATAAAAACTTATCTATTTTACCTGTGTTTACACATTTCCTGTGAAATTTGAATTTGAATTTCACGGGCTCCCATAAGAAATTGTCTTTGGGGTTATTACAGATAACAAATTACATCCATAGCTCTCAAAAAATGTAAAAAAGAATGCGATATACTTTAAATTATTCTGGTACAAGATTTTTGTCCACTGATTACTCAATTTCCTGATGGATTCCATCTTAAAGCTTTGGCAACGAACTTGAAGGGTGCCTGTTTCCTTTCGAGGTCCACATCATGGGCCAATGACGTCATATGACGTGGGAATTAAATAATTTTTTTCCGAATGGCGGCCATCTTATATCCGCCATCTTGAATTTCTTCATTTGTATAAAACGTTCAAAAACCACCAAAATTACCCAGAAAGTAATTAAAACCAATAAAGCTACACTAAAATGTTGTAAAAATGTGAAAGTTACGGTTGCCACAGCAATGTTAAAATTTATGACATGTCTTTCGAAATTGTTCCCAGATAAAAATTCGCAAGGCATGGTGGCTTTTACTTGCCTATAAACAAACTAAGACATTATCTTCCAAAGTGCTATCCGTGCAACTTCTACAAAGATGCAAAATCTAGAGATATAACATACCTTCATTGTATCGTTATCAGTTTGTCCAGTTGCATTTTTTAGCTCAATAGAAGCCATATTTTCAAGGAACGGAAGCTTCATTGCTAAAACCTTATTGTTTGGATGACAGTCTAAGCTCTGTGGCACCTGAAAAAGGCATAGACGACACTGTATATTAAAATTAGACTGAAAGGGAGACGCCAAAATTTTTACCCAAACCTCTACATTTTTACCATTGATTTACACAAGTTACAATTGTGCATGCTCGGTTAAAAATGAGCCTTTATGAGCCAATTTGGGACATGCTGTTTGCACTTCTCTTTACAGTCTCCAGGCCAGAGGGAGAGAAATAGAGAACGAACATATATTTTGTTCCACCAATTATTACGTTTGAGAGCGAAGAAGCTTTTACAAAGTGCTACTGAAGGTCAAAATCAGTCTTGCTCCGTTTTAGAGTCACCTAAGCCCCGCACCCCCAAAAAACAATGTTGGAACCCATGCACCGAATAAAACAATGATGCATTTCGTTTACCCGTGCAAAACATGCTGTTCGTAGCGTTTTTTAACGGTCTCGACGGAATTTCCTTTATTGTAAATGCGCCTTAGCTTATTACACACTTCTTGACCATAGCACCACGTTGTCCATAACTTAACCCTTTAAGCTCTGAAATGAAAATGCATATTCTCCTTACTGTTCTTCATACATTTCTTTTGGAGCTAGTTAGGAGAATTGTCTAAATAACAAAAGATCTTTTCCTCGGTGATTACTTCCTTTATTCTCATCACTTGAATGCTTGAATAAGCATTGATGGTGTTAAGAGAAGTTTCATCTTCGTCACTATTAGTACTTAATGGGTAAAGGCATACCTGGCCCTGGAGTATCCATTTAATGCTTTTGTGGAAAGGTCTCTGTACAACAAAAAACAAAGAAAAACAGGCAAGCAAAATGATAAAGAAAGCTCCAAATACCATGGCGCTCGCGCCCTCATAACTTATCGGATGGATTTTATTTTGTGTGTGATCGAAAACGGATTAACGTAATGTTTTCACTCAGAGAAGTGTGGAACTAAGAAAAGAATAGCAATGGACTGAGGACGCTGGTGCATCAAACTATCTGTTCAATCCTTCAGTCTAATACCATATTTCACGCCTTCATACTTCAGAGAGAGTCAAACTAGTACGAAGTGTGGAAACTCGGGATGTATTGGATGTCATACCGTACGTGAATAGTTAGTTAAACAAAAGGAAAATGAAAAAGAGAGGATACATTTTCATATTACCTGTTGCAGCATTAGCTCAATGTTCTCCTTGTTGCTGTAAAGTAAAACGACATCAGGTTCAAGTTTGTCTATGTCATCCATTGCTCTTGATATTGGCCCTATCCGATCTTCACCTTCTTCCTGCTCAGAAAGCTGAACTAAATTCACTTTGAGCTGTGACTTCTTGGAAATGGCGTGAAAATATCCAGCTTCGTGCAAACGGATCTCTACAAGAAAGTTCAACAGAGCAGTAAAAGAAGCTTCAAAAATTTGTCAAGAATAAGTTGGTCTTGAATCTTAATGAGCGACAACTTTCGCAAGCGGTTTTCATCCTTAAAACCTGAAACGACCAATCAGTTATGAAGTCAAGTCCCCTTTAAGATATTTGACAGACAAAGGATGTTTCTTGAATCTCTCAAAGAGACCATCTCCCTCAACTGACCAACGGCTTAGGTGATTTAAAAGGCTAATTAAAAAAGACGGGCTTTTAGGGCACCTTCTTATAGTAATACAAAAGTTTCGTCCTAGTAGGTTGTTCAAGGTCACTGGGTGATTGATTGGTTGCTTAGTGATATCCTTTGTGGTGAGGACAAAAGAGGGATAGGATGGCTCCATGACGCTTATTTGGAGATTTCAGGGGACCCTGTGAAAAAGGGCAGTGCGACCGATTGTTGTACGCAATAATTTTCAAGAGGATTTTGGACACCATACGGATAAAATACGCTATTTAAAAGGTTAAAACAAATGGGAAATTCCCGAAGTAAAATACACACATGGTAATGAATTTATTTGGTTATAAAAAGTCTGTCATAAAGTTCGCCCTTTTGAAATCTAGCTCGAGAACTAAACGCTGGAATCTACACTGGGTTCATTTTGTCGAACCAAAACATTTAGAGGTGAAAACAACCTTACATTTCCATAAAATATTTGATGAAAGATTCATTCTAGAGAAACCTTTAACCCGGGCGTTTAGTTCAGGATCACCTTTCGACAAGTAGTGACGTAAATATACAGGTAACACAATTTCATAAAACGTATGTCATTTCTTACTGTACTGTAAAATACTGAAAATGCGAGGGCTGTAGGAGAATTCAGAGGTCTAGCAAGTACGGTTTGTTTGAAGTTCTTGCGGGTTTTCGTTTTTGCTATATGTATTTTTTGCTACTTCGACGACAGAGAAACGTTAAGAATCCAAGTAGATCTTGAACCTAATGGCTCACAAATTAAGTCCAGCTTGTAAGGGCCCGTCTGTGATAAACCACAGGTTTACCAGCCAACCACCGCGCAGGCAAGCAAGCGGCCAAAAAAATAAAATAAAGTAAAATTAAACAACAACAACAACAACAACAACAAAAGAGAAAACAAACGAACGAACAAACGCACAAAATCCCAGAAAGAAACGAATTAGAACAAACGAATAGACAAGCATGTTAGAATACGAAAACTTCCAATTATTTACCGTCAAATACCAGTGCAATCTTGTCCCAACGAAATTTGTTGAGTACGTCAAGTGCAGCGTGCGTGTAATGTATGTAACCCGCTGACATCTGAACTGCTTTATCACACTGCTCGTAGGGCCTGCTGTTTCCATGGAGACGGATGAGAGGAATGCCAGTTACTGCAGAGAGTGCGCATGCGGAAGTCTTTGTGTGGCTTCCCTCGATAAATGCAACGACGTTTTGTTGAAGAAACACTACGTCAAAATAAAGATTATTGAAAATCTATTTTTTCTGGTACCATTATTACAAAACTTCAAATTAGTGAAACAAGTCACTTTCCTGTCGTATAAACGAAGAAGTTCAATGACAAATGTGTTTTCGTATAGAGCTCCATGGCCAAACTCAGCTTTAAGATTATGTGCTGTGAGATTGTTTTTGATTTCCGCCTTGCTCCAAAACTGGTCTTTTTGGGATTGTTTAAATCAATTTTATTCTTGGAGCAAAACAAATTCCGTGGCTTTTATGGTTACATGTAAAAATCAGAAATAATATATATTTTTATATTTAGCTTACCTTGATTAAACGAGTTGGTATTCTTGGATAAGTTGAAGATTCTTAAGATAAATGAAACGTTGCTGAAACTAGACGTGGCATTTAGGGCGATGTTTATCGCGTTATGCTCTTCTGAATATCCATTAATGACACCTGAAGAGAGGAGTGAGAAAGAATGTTTTTCAGTTATACAGCAAAAAGTTATACCACTTTTAAGATTAAAGAAATAAAAGCAAATTAGCAATGGCGACGTTCAGCTGAACTCTTGGATGTACATTTCGCTGATTTACGATGTGGTTTTGAACAGGTTTGAACAGTTTTAAAGCCCACTCTGATGTGATTCTGTCGGCCATAGAACAAACCTAGAACACCTTTGTCGCACACGGGAGAACAACGCTGTACACTTATGCCAACTTGATAGTAAGCTATCGTGTGACTATACAAAAGCCATTGATACCTTTGCTACATACGAACCCAGGAAAAGATAATGACAGTGATGCAACTGAGACCCTGTCGACGACCTTTCTAAAGCCTCCGTTAGAAGCATTTCGAATCGTCTTTTTTTTACATTACTACAAAAAACTCTAAAAACGGCATCAGATTTCTCAAAAGTCTTCTCTTTTACCCGTTCCAGTACGCTGAGTTTTCACGCAACCTCATTAGCTAAAAAGTAAGCGTTTGAAAACGATACTCAAAAAATCTGATTTGAACGAGACTTCATCTCAATACTATTGAAATATCTCCTGTAAATTTCTAGTGGTCGTACATTTTTATGACTTACCAAAAATAAATGTTCTTTTTGTTGTGTGCACCACCCTCAAAAATGGAACTACGATAATCAGTATTATGAAGATGGCTCTATTTTCCATACTGCAGAGATAAAAGTGAAACAAAATAAACAGTTTGTGTTTCTAAACGGTGATAAATACTTGCAATTCGAAATTCCAGCCATAATATTATTTGGAAGATTATTCAAAATTTAATTGCAAGCAGATGCCACCAAACTTTATAACTTGAACCAAACTTTATCTGGGAACAATTTGGCATGATATGTCAATGTTCATCAAGTCAGGTGTTGCCATGGCAACCATTTAGACAGACATTTTACTCATAATTTTGAATTTCATCGTTTTCAAAGAAAAAATTTGGGTTCAGTTGATCTCTAAATTTTATGTTTGAGATTATTTGAGTGTTCTTTTATTGCTTTTAGTTACTTTCCCACCAGCCTTAATGGTTTTTGAAGGATTGGAAAAGGCAAGAAATCCAAGATGCGGATCCAAGATAGCTGGCATTGGCAAATCATGAAGTTACATCATGAACTTATGTTGTGTACCTTAAAGGACACGCTTTTGGACGTACTATATACCATGGAAGTTTCATTTCCATAGCTTTATTACCCTAGTTTAGTTTAGCGCCCTTCTGCTAAATAGGGTTACTGTTATTAGCGTTAAACTTTATTTAGAGAAGCAGTTAGCCCCTTCGTTTTCAAATTATCCGTTTTCAGATGCAGAACGCAGCAAAATATGATCAGCTACCTAGGTGCTCGCGAATCATTTTAACTTCTCTGCACCAATGCGTTTTTGTTTAAAGCGGATATCTCTTTAATGCGTTTTCACCTATTGTCCAAACTAAAACAACAAAAAATGGCGTTTAAGTGTGGACGATACTGGCGAAAAAGAATTAACATGTTTACCATCAAATACGAGGTAATGTAATGCCGCAGCCTTTAAGAAACCTCAAAACTGACGATATTGTCAACAAATCGTCAAAATGACATAAGTGGTAGCTAAACCGTCAGGAGTGGCAGAAATAAGTGGCAAAACAGACTAACCTGGTTCATTGGGAAACATAAAAAAACCTTCCCAATACTGTACTGTGAACTATTCACGTGGAAATGTTACACAACAAAGATGATCGACCACAGATACCGCAAAGCCAAGCGTGTGGAGATCTTTCAAGTCTTTAGTGTGCATGTGTGTGAGAAATATACCTTTCAATTAAAAGTTACTATTATTAACGACAACTTAATTTGTAACATCCCACTACTTTAAATACTGTGAAAGAACACTTCCAGGGGGACTCGCTTGCTTCAGTGACTTCTCACTACATCAGTCCTTTCACTTTCTTTTCAAGTTTAATTTGTGCTCAACTTCTCTGTTCTACGTTACAGCTCCTTCTGAACTATCAAAATCATACCTGGACTTTTATAATGACTTAGCTAGATACATAATTAATCAAACGAGTTGCCAATCATGAAGAAATAAATGATATGCGCGCTTGCCCACAAGACCGACGTGAACAAGAGTTGGGATTTGGGTGTGACCAGAGAAAGGTTTGTTTCTTGAAATTGCCACTAAGAAAACTCTTATTCAAGCGAAATAAATGTCCAGAGATCATAAGGATTTTACAATGCTGATAACTATTGAGTAAAATTACAGTCAAGTAGAGGTACTGCTTAGAGAAACGCTAAATAACAAAACTATAATAATGACACATTAAAGTTTAACGTGCCAGGCAACGTTAACCAAAACCTGCTCATTTATTATTAAGAGACTCTAGCTCCTCCTAACTACAACAGGTATTTTACACCTAGTTTGTTTGCAATTTTGAAGCTAGGAAACTAGTCAAAAACAGTACATTCTGAATTCTTAGATTAAAATTACAGAAATACAAAAACATAAGAAAATATCGTTATCAACTAATTTTTAAGTTTCCACTATTCCAGGAAGAAACTCAGCATGAACTAAGGAAAAACCTCAAAAAAAAACATTAAGAACTCGTACTGGTGCCCAAACCAAACGTCCAATCACAAATGAGAAACCATAACTTAAGTGGCAAACCGTAAAAATAACCCACAACGAAAGCCACAATATTATTAAATATAAACAAAACAAACTTTTGTTAAATAAAATATTTTCTCAAAATGTGATGACATATTCATGAAAATTGACAAATGATTGGCAAGAAAAGCACATTTTTCTTTATTTAGTCGATTTTCTACAGTTTTTACCAGGGACAAATTTTGTCGGCAGTGCTTTTGAAGATCTTGGCGTCTGGAAAAATTTTTTTCAAAACTCGACAAACCATCCGCATTTGTTAAGCGCCTGTGATGAGAGGAAATTTTTCTAAATAAACAGTTTTTTGCGCTAGTGCCGATAAGCCCTAATGTAAAAGTGCCAAATTGTGCAAATTTGAAAGAGAACTCGCTCAAATTGAACTCCTTTCTTCTTTTTTAATTGGTTTTTTACTTTTTTTCACTTTCGCTTTTGCTTTTGCTTTTTTAACTATATCTTTAGGTATGAGTAAGAAATTAAATTGATGTTATATTAGATTGTAAACACTCTACTCAACCTAAAAGCCCAAATAAAAAAGCTAACTTTTACGGCGTGTGGAATCCTTTTCTTACTACACAATGTTGCAAGCGAGCATTTTACACGTGCTAAAGGAAGCTTAAGAACGCCTTTCAGTAAACATCGCGCATTCGGCGGCAGCAGTTGAAAAATCGATTTCTTTCATATTTTGCACTTAAATGGGTATTGGTAAAACTAGAAACCTGATGTGGTTCGTTTTCTCCAGAAGAGCTTTATTTTCGAAAAAAACGAGGAAATCGGTTCTCGGGTTCGGTAGGTCAAAATCACAGGAAATTAATCTTGAAAATCAGTACTATAAACTTGCATCGCGCTGGTAAACTAAAGCGCGGAAAAATGATAGACACTTCTTATTAATAGAACGTCTTTTTTTTATTAACTAGACAGTTACAAAACAGCAGTAGCGAAATTTAATGAGCACAAACAATTCCAAACTAAAAGGCAGGTTCTGATGTTTACGTAGAAACTGATTTGGAACCTAACTTCTGTGAAATAATTTAACATGTGCCATAACCCCACGTGGTCTCAATCCTCGTTCAATAGACAGTAGAAACATTGAACTAACTATACCTTGAAACTGGCTTGGGTTATCCATGCTAATGTCTTTGGGAAAACTTGAAAGACAGCGAATTTAACAAATCGGGCTTAATGAAGTTCAACTTTGCTGCATTCCGAAATACACCAAACTTTTCGTGCTAAGCTACACAATCTCTCATTTCGTCGTCGTTGCTTGATGCTTGATGATGGCTTCAAACTAAAATATTCGGTTGATCTCAAAAAAGGTAGAGGGAGAAGAAAAAATTCAACGATACTGGTGATATCGCTGTGAGCTCTCTGTACAAACCACGACAAAACGTGACATCTAATATGCTACACCTGTGACATCATATATCCAAATTTGGTTAAACAATTTAGTCACGGTATTTGGTAAATAAATGCAATGCAAACAAATGAACAGAGAATATTTGCACACGAAGGAACAGAAGTTTGGAAACCTGAAAATCGCCCATTTCTGGCTTTTTCTTCCTCTTTTTGGAACGCAAAAGAATGTTAACGCTGGAAATTAACAAGAATGAAGTAGAGCGAGCCCGTTTGGTTAAAGAAGCAAAATTACCCGTGTTTTTATGCACGGCAGAATTCAACTTCACTAAGCCCCATTTGTTAACACTTTGCTGAGTTCGAACTGGTCCCAAACAAAGTAGCATGGATAACCCAAGCCAGTTTCAAGATATCACAATATGGTTTATTTCAATGTTTATGCTGTCTATTGAATGAGGATTGAGACCATTTAGAAATATGGTACATGTTAAATTATTTCACAGAAGTTAGGTTCCAAATCAGTTTCTACGTGATCATCAAAACCTGCCTTTTAGTTTGGAATTGTTTGTGTTCAGTAGATTTCGCCACTGCTGCATGTTTCACAACTGTCTAGTTAATGAAAAATACTTGTTCTGTCGATAGAAAGTGCCAACCTTTTTCTTTGCGCTTTAGGTTACCAGCGCGATGCAAGTTTATAGTACTGATTTTCAAGATTAATTTCCTGTGATTTTGAGCCCCCGAACCCGAGAATCGATTTCCTTTTTTTTTCCGAAAATAAAGCGCTTCTGGGGAAAACGAACCACATCAGGTTTCTAGCTTTACTAATACCTAATTATATTCAAAATACGAAAGAAATAGATTTTTCAACTACTGCCGCTAAATTGAAAGTTTGCTTCATTTTTACTGAAGGTCGCTCTTAATGCCTCTATGTAGCTAACCTGCGATCAGGCCGAATTTTAGCACGCTCTCACATTCTCTTACGTTGGCCGCTCGCTAAAATAGGGCCTGATACAATCTCTCACAGGAGTTCGTGTCGGCGGCCAAATTTTGGCCGCGGGAATCTCGCAATCTGATTGGCCCTTTAACAATAGAGCTGTCAACAGAAGTAAATTGACTACGAGACTCGCTCCACAATTTTGATCCGACCGCCGTCGCCAAGGAAGAACCAAGGAACAAGTCTGCCGAAGTAAAATGTGTTGCTTTAATAAATTCTCGTCGTTCTGGGAGAATTGTCACCATTTCTTTCTCCCCTGAGAATGACGTTCGGTTTGACGCAAGCTGTCTCTCACCTGGAGCAGAGAAGTACAGCAACAGTGAAGTATGTATTCCGTTTTATCGCATCGTGTCTCGGAATTTTCATTTGACGGCTTTCAGCTAGTATTGATAACATGAACAGAGTAGTGGTTGTTTCCGCGTTTTACGAAACAAAACGAACAGCAGATGAGCAAGTATCTTTCGCCAAAAATGATCAACAAGTCAACCGATAATTCCGCAAACTTAACGGTAAACTGATGTTTGGCGAGAACCGCAATCAAGTCGCAATAACGATTTTCAGTTTATTCATTCATTGTTTAATACTTACGTCGTTTTATTGATCTCTGACATTGACATCAAAGGATCTGACTAGTTTTATAATAAATGTTCTTCGTTTTAAAATTCGCTGCTGCTTAGAGATAAAATTCGATGCTAATCTTAAATATTTATCACTTCTGGAACTAAATTAAATAACAAAATACTCCTTTGTTTATAAACGGTTTTATTTATATCTTTATTCCAAAGAATGAAACTGAAGGTATTTCTCTTAATTGCCCAAGGTTTTTTAAGTAGAAAATCGGTGACAAATGCGAAGAGAATATTTCCGGATACCACCTGAAATGGGTAAGGATTCAGGCATGCATATTTAGGTACATGACAACCTCGTCGTGTTTTGAATTTTCATTCAGTTTCAGCTCATACAGAGCAACCATGTATAATATCGGAACCCTCAAGTTAGCTATCGGGTAAATTTGAGTGCTTGTGCCTAGAAGATATATCGAAGCCTATGATTTTCTTATTTTTCCGACATTTGCGTGACTTTTTGCGAATTGCCGTTATGGGAAATTTGCATACCGAGGATCATGCAAGCAGAAGAAATTTTGATTGGCTGTTTTGTTGAATGTCAGTCAATCAAAAAAAGTGGGCGGTAGACGTTCCGTAGAAGAATTGTATCAGGCTCTATTTTTTCGTTTCGCCCGTCCCGCCTGAATGTTTCACCCAGCGAAACGAAAATAGAGCCTGATCGCAGGTTAATATGCAGCCATTTATGAATTTTTGTTAGAATTATTGACGAACCAGCATTAAAAACCGATGATCCAAGTGATTGCACTGAACACTAACATTCGATAAACTGAAGGACGATAAGTGCAATAAGTGGCAAAATGAACCGAATGCATAAGATGCAGCGATGTTACTTAACTCATGAAATAGACAAATGCTATTACATTTGCTTGTCTGATAATTGTACTTTGTTTCACGCGTTAAGTAAATCATCACTTATGCTATCAAAAATGGAGTAACTCAATCGATACTTACTCTTTGCTTTATGCCAATGCTATTTCCTACTCGTCATTTTATGTTGTGTAATCTGCAGTCAGGCTGCAATCACAAATTAGGTGCCTTTTAGGTAATAAATATCTATGGCAAGACAGCACTTGTAAACTGAACGATTATTTTCATGCAGGTATTGAATAATAAAGCAAGACTACCTACTGCCGTGTAACTAATTACTTTGGCAGGAAACGTCAGTGTGACAGATGTTTATGAAATAATATTACGTATGTAATGTATATTGCTGAACGAATACTGCTTTTTTATGTCTTACAAAATCGTTCCCAATCCTGTACTGTAAACTATTCACGTGGAAATGATACACAACAAAGGTGATCGACCAAAGACACCGCAAAGCCTAGCGTGTGGAGATCTTTCAAGCCCTTAGTGTGCATGGTGTGAGAAATTTAGCTGTCAATTAAAACTAACTATTATTAGCGACAACTTAATTTGTAACATCCCTCTAATTTAAATGCTTGTTAAATAAAATATTTTCTAAAAATGTGATGACATATTGATGAAAATCATCAAAAAACTTCTAGGACGTTGACTACCAGGTATCCCCAAAAAGTAAAACCTTCAAATGATCGAGATGTAAACATCTTAAGAGTTTTATAAATTTGGCCTCTTTCGGCAAACCAATAACATCTCGACTGAAAGAACAATAGGAGGTTTTCAAAACAAAAACGGACGATTGTAAAGGACACTGGGTGTAGTTGGACGTTTAAATGTCATGCTAAAGACCAACGCACTAGCAGGCAAATCAGGAATTGTCTTTAAAAATTCAAACAAAAATTCTTCTAAATGAAAATAGAATGATGTGTGGAGAGAGAAAACTCAGAAAAAAATTCTGAGTTCCAGATGGAATTTGAACCACGATGGTCAATTGTGGGCTGACAGAACGACTGCATCGCGTAGGTCACGTTGTGCCAATGAACAGTTCTTCTCTTGGCAATTTTTGTTTTTAAAGCTTTTGTCCACACTAGAAACTCTTTATACTTTACATTCTGTTCTTCAATTCATCTCTTGTCGTTTAGGCTTTCTCTCACTTTCTTCTTTGCCCCGGCCGCTGTGACGCTTCTGTGCCTTCAGCGCTCTTAGAAAATTCTGTTCTCGCGGTGTCTTCAGTATCTTGAGTGGCAGCAAACGGCATGTGCTCATCGTCGTAGGCAGGGACATTCCACCGTCTTCGGCCTTCTCATGAGGCAATCCAAAGTTTATGATAGGAGTTAGGTTCCATAAACCGCCTGGATTTATCTTGATTCACTGAAATTTTTAACTTAAGTTTTCGCGACAAGAGACATGTGATGTAACCTCACAATACGTTAATGGAAGGACTAATAGTTTTATGACAAATGAATGGTAAGAAAAACACATTTTTGTTTATTTAGTCGATTTTGTCCAGGTTTTACTACGGGCAAATTTTGTCGGCGGCGCTTTCGAAGATTTTGGCGTCTGGAAAAAAAATTGGAACAAGCCATCCGCATTTGTTAAGCACTGGTGATGACAGAAAATTTGTCTAAATAAACAGTTTTTTCGCTAGTGCGGCTAGGCCCTTATGTAAAAGTGTCAAATTGCGCAAATTTGTTCCTTTTTAATTGCTTTTCTATTTTTCCTCATTTTCGCTTCTGTTTTTGTTTTTCTAAAATGTATTTTTACGTATGAGCAAGAAAAATTAATGTTATATTAGATTGTTAACACTCTACTCAACCTTAAAGCCCAAATAAAAAACCCATACTTTTGCAGCGTACGGAATCCTTTTCTTTCATACTTACTATACAATGTTGCAAGCGAGCATTTTACACGTGCTAAAGGGAGCTTAATGCCTCTACGTAGCCATTTATGAATTTTTGTTAGAATTATCGACGAAGTGGTATTGAAAAAAGGATGATCCAAGTGATTGAAAGAAATAATTATGATTGCACTGAACACTAACATTCGATAAACTGAAGGACAATAAGTGCAATAAGTGGCAAAATGAGCCGAGTGCATAAGGTACAGCGTCTTACTTAACTCATGAAAAAGACAAAAAATTTATAATATACTTTGCTGTTATTACGTTACATTAATTGCACTTTGTTTCACGGCTTAAGTAAATCATCACTTTTGCTATCAAAAATGGAGTAACTCAACCGATACTTACTCGTGGTTTCATGTCAATGTTATTTCCTACTCGTCATTTCATGTCATGTAATTCAGGCTGCAAATAGGTGCCTCTTACGTAATAAATGTATATGTCAAGACAACACTTGTAAACTGAACGATAAGTTACATGCAGGTATTGCATGAAAAAAGCAAGACTACCTGCTGCCGTGTAACTAATTACTTTGGCAGGAAATGTCAGTGTGACATGTTTTCACAAACATCAAATTTATCTAACATTATATTGCTGAAAGAATACTGCCTTTTTATGTCAAAGAAAATCGTTTTGCGTTCACAAGTGATTGCAAACAATTTCTGAAATTTAAAGGAGTGCCACGTGTTACCTGCATTTTAAATACTGTATAGCATATTGGATATTCAATAAGCTTTAGCTTACCACCCTCAACAAAACTCCTCACTCGTTCAACTGATTTTTTTTTCACAATTGCACTAAAAATCATCACACACCACCTATCTAGAAGATTGGAATAAATGGGTAAAACATCGATGCACTCTTAAAGTACAAGTTACATTCGAATGTAAACACGATAAGTATTTTTAACTCTGTACTGCTGAGACCTCTAAGGCGATCTTGGCTAGAAACGATGGTGTCATGGGGTTTTAGTTTCCGTGGCTCTAGTTCCTAAAATAACAAGATAAGACGATTTCCGCTCAACGTTCGAGCAGTAAGTGCAAAAATTTAGTTACCAAAAACATACTTGCAGCACTGTCACATTTTGAGAACAGATAAGAAGAACTTATCGTTACTTTTGCTCCCAAGCTGACCCCGTGAGAGAAAATTGGATTTGAAGTTATCCATATTTCAATTAAAAAGACGCTTCGTGTCAGTTCAAAACAAAATGGCGCCCGTTTTTAGCATACTTTTACGAGATTTGAAATTAATTTTCTTGAGAATGCTTGAGAATTTCATCGCGGGGTCACTTGGGCAAGTGAACTAGAGTGAGATGTTTCAAATAGCATTTAAAATGTTACCGTGCTATGAGTAGTTTTTTAGTAAATATTTTTTGCACTTATTGCTCGAACTTTGAGCGGAATCCGTCTTAAAGTTTGCCAATCCTCAGTAGACAAAGCAATAACTTAAAATTAGCCAATAATATATACTTGAATTTGTTTACCTTATCGAATGAGATTCAAACTGACAAGAAAAATTGCTGGAAAACTCGTTGTTTGTAAAACAATTCTGATAAAAAATTTGCTGCTGGAAAGATTGCAGGGCCAGGAAAGGGCAGATTCCAGCCTGAATGCACACGGTTCTTTCACCTTCCTTCCGCGGAAAAAGGGAAAGCAAGTCACAGAAAATAAAATAAATAAATATATGAATAAATAAATAAATAAATAAATAAAAAATAAATAAATGAATGAATGAATGAATGAATAAATAAATAAATAAATGGAAATAAGCAGTAGCACATCCATAGTGCCTCTTCGTCCACCATGTCCAGATCGAATTGGAATTTAGAAATGTTGGTTTTTGAGGAGAGGGGCAAACCGGAGTACCCGGAGAAAAACCTCTCGGAACAAGGACAAAAACCAGCAACAAACTCAACCCAAATGTATGACGCCGAGTCCACGAATCGAACACGGACCACGTTGGACATCCCCCATTTTTGAGCTCGTTACGAGTCTCCCTTTATCTCCGCAGTAAGAGCGTCGGGCCAATGTCTAAGAACATGAGTTCGACCCTCTCGACGAATGGGCCAAACATGGAAGGTCCAATGTTACATGGGACCAAATGGAAAGTCATAGGTTCGACCCTCTTCAGGAATGTGCCAAACGTGGAGGGGTCCAATGTGGTATGGGACCAATTGGAAACTGATGGGTTCGACCCTCTCGACGACTCAAATTAGTACCATACTCGTGCAAAGTGAATAAAAATCACTTGCGAGCAAAACCAAAACAAAAACTCCCAGATTTATGCAGTACAAGGTTTATTTACGTTCAATTCCTTTACATTTACGCCTCATCTCCACCAATGTATTTGCGCCTGGAAACGACACTTTTTGATGCGTTTTGCCTGTTGCCGACTCTACAGCGATGGAAAACCTCAGTAATGCAGGTTTTGGAAACGGTTTCAAAAACGGAGATTTTCGGAAACGTTTGCTTCGTTCTGTAATGCATCCTGTTTGTGTGGCGGGTGAAACTACAACGTTTTAAAAACGCCTATGGTACAGCTGCAAACGAGCCAAGGAGGCCCACACGGCCGGAGCTTAACCCGGTTTGTGTAGCATGAAGCAACTGAGAGTATTTCTGCCCCTCGTTGGAATACTAGTCCATCACAGGGCTACCTAAGGCAGTATGTTGCCGGTACCCATTTATACACCTAATTATAAGTGGAGAAGGAAAATGTAGGGTTAACGGCCCTGTTTGCTCCGTGTTCACTACAGAGAAAAACAAGCCACATTTTTTAGTTCTCCATGAGTTTCCCTTTATTTCAGCAGTAAGAGCGTCGGTTCAGTGTGTTAGGTTATGGGTTCGACACTCTCGAGGAATGGGCCAAACGTGGAAGGAACCAATGAAGAAGGAAGCTTGGGACCAATTGGAAGGTCATGGGTTCGACCCTGTCGAGGACTCAAGTAGTGCCATACTCGTTACAACGTGAACAAAAAATCACTTGCACGCTAATCAAAACAACAGTACTCCCAGGGTGACGCAGTACAAGGTTATTTACGTTCGATTCCTTTATATTTACGCCACATCTTCACCGACATGTTTTCGCCCGAAAACGAATACTTTTTGATGCGTTTTCCCTACTACTGACTCTAACACGATGAAAAACCTTAGAAACGCAGGTTTTGGAAACGGTTTCAGAAAAGGAGACCCCCTTTTTGATAGAGGAAAACACATAAAAAAATATACAAAAAGTTATTGATCTTATCAGGTGAACATAATATGAAAACCTTGCGTTGACAAAAATATTTTCCATGTTTTCAGCCAACTGAAAACGGACACTTGAAAACGCATTAGTTTGGATGGGGCATAATTAGTTGCAAAGTGAGAGCTACATATTTGTCGTTCTTTATTTTAAAACCCGATAACAAAACGAAAAGAGCAAAGAGAATGTTGTTTCATTTATAACTAGTTCTTTGTAAACATATTTTCAACTTCAAAAAAGTTGTCTTCTTTACCAAACACTTGAATTGCCTACACTTAAGGGCGTGGTGATTTCTTGATTAATAAGATCAATTGATGTTTACTTTGTGTGGAATTATGTCCCGCAATGGACGTAGACGACCTGATGTTATTTAAAGTTATAGGCTGAGTTGATGACGGTTGATCTTCTCTTCTCCTCCCTCCGCACCTTGCAGACTTAAGATACGGTTTTCTTCTATTTCAGAATTTCTCAGACTGCTCCTACGCTAGGAAAGATGAAAGTTTATTCGTTTGTCTCACGATGGAATCGCTTTGAGTTGTTGATCGCGACGTTTCAACTGCAATACTGCTAGTCTTCATCAGGCGATGAGGTCGATTGTTTACGTGTCGCTCTTTGTAGCACGTTGGTTAGCTGTTATTGGTGCATTTCGATCCTCATTATTATTCCGACAATTAGATGTTGTTCCCTCACAGGTCCACTTTGTGGTTGATCGCCTGTTGTGCTTTTTGATCGTAGGTATCCAAGCTTCAGGAATTTCGATTCCGCTATCTCTATTGATGTTATTAGGATGAAGTCTTATATGGGTAGCCTCTTTGACCCTACGTGTGTCCCAGTGATGGTCACGATCAATAAACTTTTAACTTCTTTCCAAATAGGAAAATGCCCCGTTTCGTTAGTATGCTCCGAATATTTAACTTCTTTCCAAATAGGAAGATATTCCGTTTCGTTAGCATGCTCCGAAACTGCGGAGGTTTGCGTTCGAGCAAGCCGTATATCTCTGTCGTATTCTCTTTTTACTTGCTTGCATCGCTCTCCCCGTTTCCCCCGATGTATTTTAAAACTTTGCCGCACTCCGGCATGGAATCTTACAGACCACAACGTCTTGTTTAGTTGGTTCAAGGGAGTCTTTCGGTCGCACTAAGTGAGATCTAAGAGTTGAGTGTCTGATTTGAAGACGGTGCATGTGTACGCCTTGTTGTTGTAGGCAGCGGCGGGGAACCTCTGATACACCTTTTACGTAGGGTAGAACCGCAGTAGATTTAAATTCCTGTGTAGGTTGTTTCTTGGCTGTTGTTCTTGTTGTCTTTGTGAGCTTTCGTACAAATGAAGAAGGATATCCGTTTGAAACAAGTACCGATGATAAATGTTTCTTTTATTCAGCGATAACTGATGGTTTTGTCGTGAGGTGTTTGGCTCGGTCGTATAGACACTTAACAATACCACGCTTCACTGACTGAGGATGGTGTGATTCATTAAAGGCTAAGTATTGTTCAGTGTGGGTGGGCTTTCTGTAAACATTGCTCGTGAGAAGACCGTCTGAATCCCTTGAAACTGACGTGTCGAGAAAGGTAATAGAGTTATCTTTCTCGATTTCTATGGTAAAACGAATAGTAAAAAGCCATCTACATAGTCTTGACCTAAGACTGTAAAAGTGTCATCTACATATCGCTTCCAGATCTTAGGTTTATAGGTCGCTGTTGCTATTGCCCGGTCCTCAAACTCTTCCATGTAAAGGTTAGCAATAACCGCGGAGAGAGGGCTCCCCATAACTCCTCCGTCTTTTTGTTCGTAAATCGACCCTCTGTATTGGAAATACGTGGATCTTAAGACAAAGTTTAAAAGGTCGGCAATTTGTGTAGGTGTAAGGTTCGTGCGGTCGGCAAGACCGGGATCGTTTTCTAATTTGCATAATGCGGCCTTTACGGCCGCAATTCACAAATTGCCGACCTTTTAAACTTTGTCTTAAGACCCACGTATTTGCAATACAACGGGTCGACTTACGAGCAAAAAGACGGAGCAGCTATGGGGACCTTTAAATACTATTTTAGTGTATTTAAAGGTTCACTTTAAAGTGGAAGGCTCGCGCAAATTGTGCATAAACGGCCTCGCAAAAACATACGAAAACTTGCATGCAACCTGCAAGTGTTTGAAAGTCTGCGAAAGTACGCTGGTGTGCTTATAACGAGTGAGATAATCTACTGTCTTTTGTTTCAACGTTGTAGTATAAAATAGAAGAGTTCTCATTCCGAGAAGCATTTGTCACATTTGCATACGATAAGGTAAGGGTTGGAATCTTATAGCGAAGCCCTCCGTATGAAATTCTATGGACCATCCTCTCCCTTACACTAGTCTTCTTCTCGCACCTTTTTCCTGTCGACTGAACGATTATTCATTGGTATTAATATTTATTTTGGTTACGGGCACTAAAAATCTCGTTTATCGAAGCATTCCAGGGCATTTATTCAGGACATTTATTCAATAAAATACGAAATGTGCCCATTAAGAACCTTCTAAAATGTTCGAGGTCAACATTCTGCAACTAATGGACTTCAACTTCTAGCGTAACTCACCATGCATTATTAATCTCGTGCAAGAATGGAATCAAAGAAATTTCCACTCGCCCTTCTAAGCGTTATTTTCTTTATTTATCATCTGATTTTATTGGTAATCATATCTTTTAATAGACCTATTTTCAGTCTGTTTCGTACTTATTTCTGTAGGGCTTACTTTGTTATTAAGAGTTGGCGTGATGTCGCGCACGATCACCTTTGTGATTTAAATGCAAACGTTTAACGAGTCGGAGAGTATGAATTAATCTCTCTTCTTGGAGTACAGCTAAGAAAACATTTCTCGTAGATATTATTCATAACGAAAAAGACAAAGACAATCAGTCAAACGGTTTTGATATTAAGCAAACACTCGTCAGTTTTTGAATCCTTAATTAATCCTTTCAAGTAGTTAACTTTGGTTTTAAACAACTCTATCAGACACGCTTAACAGTTTGTGATCTAGTTATCGTGAAACGCCCAAAAGCATTTTACTGGTAAGCTTTCAAAACCTCATTTACTTTATCATCAAATTATTATTAGAAGTAGTAAGAAAATAAAGGGTTTCAAAAACTGAAGAGTGACTTTTTGTCTTAACATTCAATATAAAAACCGTAACAATAACCTTTTTCATTCCTATATGAATTGGTGTCCATCCCTTCCCATCATATCCTGCAATCTAGGCACTGCGAAAAAAATTAATCACATTTGGTAAGTTAAATAATGAGCAAGCTGATGATGTTTTCCAAAAAGGGCAGTAACTAGCAGTAGTTTCTCCAACTTAGAACCTCAAAACAGAAAGAGCTCTTAAACTTAATATAATATCATAGCGGATCGATTATGTTTATCTGAGTATAAACCAATCGAGGCTGACTTGTTAGCCCCAAGAACCACAGCAGTTCAGTATATAGCTATACAGATAAGCGAAAAGCATTCTTGATCATGTAACTTGGATCTCAAACCAATTTCCGATGTTACAATTGTTGCCAGAAAAAGGGTCTATGCATTGGTCATGACTCAGTGAAGGTTGTAGTCACGAACGAATTAAGACTTGGTCTCTTTTAGGTTTAACTCTACTTCGATTACGTTTGCAAACCTTTGTAATTAACACAAAACTGACTGGCATAACTAAGATTGTTAATGGAAAGCGAAACATGTAAAAAGGCACGCGTTTACAAAAATATACACTTTTTAGCGTGGAAGAAGAGCATCAAAGCACACGTTTCAGACATAAAATTCATAAATGCGTTGCTCTTACAACAAAATTGCAGGCTGCCTTAAAGCCACTCTCACGGCAACACAAAACGTTACCAAAAAGTTAACAAAAAGTACTCGATAATTTAAGACGTTCATGATAACCGGCAGGTACCCATGGTGGATTTGCGTGCTTTTTCCAAGCAACGAATATTCAAAACAAAAATGTTGTGCGATAGTTTGAACACGAATGAAATATCAAGTAAAGAGATTAAACACGCCACGTGTGGTGAAATGTAAGCTGGAGAAAATTTGCAAAGATGAATATTGCGAACAAACTTCATTTTGGAAATTGATTTCAAAACAAAAATTCACGCACTTGGCACAAAGAAATTGATAAACCCATTTAAGGCAAAATTAAAGTGATTTCAAGTGTTACGGCCAATATCAAAACTGTCACCGTGCATTAGATTGTGTTTGTTTTCTCGTCACAAAATATTGACAGCTTTCAGAATATACATTTCCTCGCCTTCTCAACATAATAGCTTTTATAGGTGATTCATACCCAAGCAAACATCGAGAGAAGACTTTGTAAGAGAGTTGTTAAGCTTTCAATGTAAAATTTCTTGTCTTTTTGCATAAAAACAGGTAGTCAGCAGTTTTAACTACAATCGCCATGAACGCTAGAGGAACTGTGAGATCGAATTCTACGTCCTTGTCCTACCATACCATATTGGTTAGAAAAACCTCTCAAAGACAAAGGCTTGTTACAAACGCAAAACCAAAAAAGTGGTGTACCGTACGTGGCCGTTTACGGCCGGATCGTTACGGGAGAAACAATGTGCCAGACCTTTCTTCAGAGGAACCATTATTTTCCCCACACCATCAAAGTTTATAAAGGTTATATTTCAATTTCTTGGTGCTTCAGATCTGGGCCTTTTTGATGTCGTTTCTTTAATTTTCTTCAAGAAGAAAGCCTTATAAGAAAACTCGGTATTCAATGAAATGCAACCACTTAACGTATCAGGCTTTAAGGAGTGTCTTCCTTTTGGGGAGGGAGATACTTGGTAGGCAGGGGCTTGTCTGTATTGTGGGCTATATGGGGTGGTTTTACCCGAAAGTGGCTTTTCTATGCTTTCAGTACACGAAAGGGCCGGAAACATTATTATTTTAGTGTATTTAAATGTTCACTACAAAGTGGAAGGCTCGCTCAGATTTTGCATATAAGACGTACGAAAGCTTGGAATCTTCAAGTGTTTGAAAGTCCGCGAAAGAACGCTGGTGTGCCTATAACGAGTGAGATAATCTGCTGTCTTTGGTTTGCACGTTATTGTATTAAACGGAAGAGTTTTCATTTGTCATATTTGTATACGAAAGGGAAAGGGTTTGAATCTCATGGCGAAGCCCTCATTATGAAATTTTATGGACCATGCTCCCTCTTCTACGGGTGTTCTGGCATCTTTTTCCTGTTCACTGAATGATTATTTCATAAGTATTAATATGTATTTTGGCAACAGGTACTGAAAATCGCGTCTATCGAAGCATTCCATGGCATTTATTCACTAAAATATGAAATTTGACCATCAAGAACCAACAGATAATGGACATCAACTTCTAGCGTAATTCACCAGGCTTTACCAATTAAATATCATTTGGTCATGGGTATGCAAAAGCTGACGACCTTGAGGTAGGGAACCAATCACAGATCGAGTTTAATCATATTCGGGAGTCGCTAAAAGTGTATAACAATCACCAATGTTCTGTTTCACAGTTAAACAGAGTAAAATGGCGGCCAGCACTTCTGTTTCCTTCCTGATGATGGTGGTCGTTGCGCACATCATTCAAGGTAAATGAGATAAATCTAAAAAAAAAAATATTAGGCCAATAGTATTATTCCCTTATAAAATTTTACCTCACAGTCAGCGAAATTAGCATTCAAGCCAAAATCGATTGCCGATATTTTGCCTCCGGGCAGTGACATTTTCAAAGTGAAACTTCACGAAAACATCATGAGAAGACTAAATCTTTTTCATCCTATAGTCGAGGACGTAACGCGTCCACAGCTACCTTCCACTGGACGTTCACGCAAAAATCATTATAACAGTAGTATTTTTCCAATTTTTCCTAGATCTAGATAATGAGAATTTCGTGCTGCTTTCGTTTCGGAGACAAAGGGCGTACACTGAAAATACCATATGAGAGAATACCACTATTAAACAAATCGTTCTTCATAAGTCGTTACGACCTCCACCGTTGTCACATTACCCTCGGACGTACAAGCAAAGCCAGATCCCCACCGTGGTACAAGGGGTGAGTTGCCTGTAATGTGCTCTACAAAATGAGGAACACATTACGGGTTGCCGCACTGCTGGGGACCTGTCATCTAAAAAGGGTAAAACACGCATTTTTCTTCTTGACTTATGCTGTGACTTCATGACTTATGTCATGCTACTTATCAGACATCATATCTTGTAACCAAAGCAACCGATTCTCACAGCCACTGAAAAAGAAAGGTGCAGTTGATAATTCGTCTTGGAAAAATTCAAGAAAAACCTTATGGGGAAGTGGCATCATCCCCACCTCCCCACCCCTTGTAGCCCGAGGGCTAAAAAGATTAAGAATAAATCACCAAAGAAAAGGTTTCTGTGCTAATTTCATTTAAGTAAGTCTATTGAACAAACATTTTTAGCCGGGTCCGGTGGTGAAAGAAATCTTGGAGAGTGAATTTTCCAATATTTCCACAGCCACGGTGCTGGCAAGTATTCAATTGGCGTGCCCCAAATTTATAGCCTATTCATCTCAAACGCTTTCTCTCAATGACAGGCATTTTTTCCCTAGAAGTAATTAAACTTTGCACTTGCTTTATTTTATCACCGTCATCTACATAAGGAATTTTAAAATTATCTTGGAAATACTTTGACTTGAAGCAATTTTAACCATGAAAGAATTAGAGGGGAAAAAGGCAATCAATCGGACGGCTGTGAACAGTCTTGGTGCCACCCTTAAGAGGCTTGGAAATTCGTATGACATACAATAGCCCTTTTCACAGTTTACCTTTCTCATTTGCTTAACAATGTTTCTGAACTTGAATGTGAGGCAATTTCAGGCAATTTTGCACTTTTTGCCCGAAATTGCCTCACATCCATGTTCAAAAACATTGTAATGCAAATGAGAAAAGTTAACTGTGAAAAGGGCTATCAGTGTAAGTCAATAATCACTGATAGTTGCAAAAATCGTGCTCGTTTGTCAGTTGGCGATTGAGGGTTCACCAATTTGAAAACTGACGCCTCACCCTCCCCTGAAAGTTGACAGTAAAAAAAATCCTTATTTATCGGCTGACGACTAAAATTTAAGTCATCTGACGGTAAACATTGAAACCCTCTCTATTCCATTCAGATCACACAAACGTGCTCGTTTGTCAGTTGGCGATTGAGGGTTCACCAATTTGAAAACTGACGCCTCACCCTCCCCTAAAAGTTGACAGTAAAAAAAATCCTTATTTATCGGCTGACGACTAAAATTTAAGTCATCTGACGGTAAACATTGAAACCCTCTCTATTCCATTCAGATCACACCGCCTTAGCTGGTTTAAATGCTTGTGAATTCTATCACGGACCAGTGTTTGATCACCTCTGTGTCCCTGGTGGTTGCTCTGTGAGTTGCTTCTTTAAACACGCGGGCTCTCAAGCATTGGACAAGGCCTGCAATGACGTTTGCGGCGGGGGGGAATTTCAGTGCTGCAATTTTGATATCAAATGGTGTATTCCTAAGGTAATATCATTTGTGGAGTTAAAGTAGTATTTTTAGCACTTTTAGTTTTATTACTATGTGAAGATTATATTTTATAACCCAGCATTATATGTAAGTTCATTCTGAAAAACGCTTCAGAGTTTGAGCTAGCAAACTGTATTGTATTGTATTTTATAATGAAGTTTCGATATAACGCGTGCTCTGACTGGTTGAAACAGCGTGCTTTATCAGAGTACAGATGTACGGAGTAACCCGTGACGTCTTTCTGCGCGCGCTGGCGAGCTGAAAACCTGGGCGGGAAAAGGTTAGGCGATGAAACGAGCAGTCCACTCTTAAAGCAATGTGTGATGCGGAGAAGGACTGGCACGAGCGCTCTTTCCGCACTTCCGGTGCGTTTGGTGGTCGGCAAAATTTACCTTTCAACAAACCGGAAATCTCATTTTCTTTCTTCATTTTTCAGCCAGCCGTGCACTATGATTAAAAACTTTTTTAGAAATCCTGGCTCACAGCTTAACCCTCGGACGTACAAGCAAAGTTACACCCCCCACCGTGGTACAGGGGGGGGGGGGGGGTTGATGGAACCTCTCCCCTGGGTTTTTGCTGTGTTTCAATATTTTGGAGAGATATTGCCTTTGTTAGAAAGCCTTTGATGTGCTCTTCAAGATGAGGTATATATTATGGGTTGGGGCGCTGCTGGGGGCCAGTGACGTCATCCCAGATAGCAGCCAATATGGCTGCCATCTTGGATTTTACCAAAAATTAGAAATTACGATGAAACGGCGGAAACTGGAAATTGTTAATGTTAGTCATGTAAAATATGACATAATTAAACACTTTGCTGCTTTTTTGTACTATTTGTGCTTTTTTCACCTAAACAAGGCGAAAAACACAATTTTACCCCAAAATGGTATGACCACCTGCCACTTATGACGTCATATCTCGTAACCATAGGAACCGATTCTCGCCAAACTTGCGTCAAAATGTGTCTAAGGGATATGCCTACAGCTACTGAAAACGGCAAGTGCTGACAAAAAATCGTCTTGAAAAAATTGAAGAAAAACCTTACGGGGAGGGGAGTGGCATCCACCCCCCTTGTACGCCCGAGAGTTAAAATGCTTATGTCTGCGTGCATATTATTCAATCTTTTTTGGAGTAAGTTGCTTAAAAATGAGCTCAATTTGAGGGTGTAGAATGCTTGCTTTTGCCACAAAACATGACATGGTTGTCTTTCATTGTCTCTTTTACAAATGCTCCAAATTACTCCACTCTAAATCCTACAGATATTAAAGGCCAATAAATTTTTAAATAACATAATAAAAAATTAGCTGGAGATATTTGGAGAGAGTGGAGTTTTGTAACTTTAAACTTTGCCTCCTTGCAACGCGCCATGGCGATGATTCGTCGCAACGCCGCCAACTGTATGTAAACAAATTAAAAGTGAAATTAAGTTTGAAGATTTTTCCAACCCTTTATCTCACAAAAAAAAAAACAGCGAGGAAAACCGTCTAAACTGAGGAGCAATTCTATTTGTAGCTTCTAAAGAAACAGACAAGCATAAGAGAGGTTTTGGGGGAAAAGAAGAAGAAGCGCAGTGTTGATGTTAATGTTGATTTAATTAATTAACCAAGGACGTGTCCTGATTAACCTTGCACGAGTTGCACGATTTATAAATACGCGTCGTGCAAACGCCATTTTCCATCCTTTTTCTTTGCTCTGCTCGTTTTTAGACAGTTTTTAGCATCGATCAACGCGGATAAGACAAAGAAACGATAACCCACAGTTGGCGTTTTTCGGGAACTATTAATAGATTCTCAGGATTATGGAGGGAACCACTTTAAAGACATGTTTGTCGAATCCAAATAAGCCTCCTGCAAAAAGAGCAGATACATTTGCCTCTAAAGAAAAGCTTATCACCTTAAAAGATCGGGACCAAATGCAAGAAAACTACTCGAGTCGCCAGAATTCAACAGATTTAATGACAGCAGGACAAAAAACATCACTAGCCCTGACCGAAGTGGACTCGAACAGGCGATATTTCCAACCCGAGCCACACTGGGAACTGGCATGTGGTCACGGAAATCACGCGAACAATTTTGATCTAGCACCTAATTTGATCCCAGTCCACTGCATCACACCTTTTTGCTCGGATGCGCTCGTTTCACCGCCCAACCTTTTCCCACCCTGCTCAAAACCTTTCTTGGGCGCGCTTGCAAGCTATGAATACAACTTGTTTTCTTGAAATTTGAAGCCAATTTCTTTACAAATGTGTGCTAATATGTTATTATAGCACGCAAGGAAGTGACGAAAGCACTCAAGAAGTAGGGAGAAGCACTCGCCGCATTTCTTTCGTGCTCTCGTCACTTCCTTGCGTGCTTTATCACAGAAAAAAGCACGCTTTTGTCTTTTTAAACTTGTATTGTAGCATTTTATTGTATTGTTTGGTGTTGTATTGTATTGCATTGTTTCTTATCGTATAGTGTCGTATCATATAGTGTCGTATCGCATCGTATCTTATTGCTTGCTCCGAATCAACCCCTTTTAGCTGAAGAGTATAATCTCATTAAGATAAGGTGATGTCATGTTCTACTTTTATGCTGTGTAATGGCGAACCCGATTCAAAACCTGCTTTTAAGCAAAAATTAGAACACGACATCAATTTATATTAATCTGATTGTTCATTATATACCGAAAATCGAAAATAGCCCATGTTGTTATTAACGTTAATCAAGAGAGGATGAAGGGTTAAGAGGGTTTATCTCACCTATAGGCCCTATTGCCATCCTAATCCCTATCAAGTTATTTTTAGTAACAAAATTCAAATTTCAAAATGTTATATCTTTGGAGTGGATAAACATTATGTACTTATTGGCTGAGTGGGAGGGCCGAGGTCAGGGGTACGGACCTCGCTGCGCTCAGTCCGTACGCCATGACCTCGAGCCAAATATTTTCCCGTCCGGCCCGACCTAATTCAGCCAATAAGCATTTTATCATATGGCCGTCCCGTTTTTTCTTTCAATCTTTTGTCTTTCATTTTTTTGACCAAGGGAAGGGCAGCGTTTGTTTAGTTTCGCGCACATTTTCAAATAGCCAATGACATCACACCATTCATTCAGGATGTCAGTAAAGTGTATTTCAACGATTTAAGCTGCCAGCTACAGAATATTTCAATATTTTCGACAAACGTGTCAAGCAAAAGCTCTAATTTTTGCTAAATGTATTAACGTCATTCAAATTTTTATACAATATATGAAAAGAAATCTTACAACAACGTAATAATGTACCGAGAACGTCGATTACAAAGAAACTCAGCAGTCCTCTTCGTCTGAACATTCGATAACATGGGGGCGGCGACGCTTCTTCGGAGCTGAAATTTGTGAAGCGTGTTTCGAGCCAGAGGCTTCAGGAAGGACAAGATTCTGGCTGCTAATCACGCCGAAGCGTGCTCCTGAAAATATGACACTTGTTTGGATGGACTCTTGAACGGTACCACTTGACTGATTTTGCGGTTTTCCCTCCGCTGTTTCTGCCTTTGGTTTGGGCCTGGAGTTTTCTTTTCCGCAGAGTAGTTTAGAAATCTGGCGTTGCTGTTGATGGGATGCTACTGCATAACTGTCGAGACTTTTAAGGCTCTTGTGGCCACTCAGTTGCGCCACATTGTTGTGCAAAACCCCGGAATCGCAAGAAGCGTTTTGATGCAAGTTTTTCTCACCGAGTGGTTGGTGAATTTCCCGCTCGTAGACAATGGCAGGTTTTCGTGGCGCTTAAAAGATATTGGCCAATTTTGTATTTCCCCGTCGGTCTTTTTGAAAACCAAATCTTATCTTCTGGTTTTCGTTGGTGATGAACAGCCAGGAAAGAAACGGACTTTCCGGTGATTTGGCTTCTTCTGGTCGCCTGTAAGCAAACTCCTTATAGCAAGCTACTGGACATTTTCGGTCGCCTGTTTCGTACGCTTTAGGACGGAAAGATCGTCGATGCGCATTTTCATCTCCGTGGCGAGTCTTACTCTCCCTTTTGGTTGACCATTCCAAGAACTCTTTGCCACTCGTTTCATCTTTTCTCAAAACGATATTGCCAAATTTCATCTGCCTTGCTTCATGTCTGGCTCGGTGGCCGAAGTGGAGAGTGAGCAAGAACCACATCGTACGTGAAAGGACATCAGAATCATGGATGCCGAACTGATTTAAATCAAAGATGCGTTCAATATCTTAGTTTGCAGGGCTACTGTGGCATTTGGTTTGTTCCCTTTGCCCTGCTTCCTGAGTTCTCGACGCTTGGATTTAAGGACTTCTCTTGAGACTTTGAATTCTTCGTCTTTGAGGATGTTTATCTTTGCACTGTTATCATCCAAGTGGCGCTGGATACTGCGCGAGAAAGCGGACATTGTATCAGGTTCGTATTTTGTGTTGTCCTTCTTCTTCGCTGTAATGTAGAAATTGCATAACAGACTGTCGAGCTCAGCCGGAGGAATTTCGGTTATCTTTCGTTTCTCGCAACATGCATTAAGAAATCTCTAAAATACATTCATGTCATACATTGTTTTTTCACAGTGTTTGCTTGTTGTTGACTTCTAATAAAATTGTGAACTTCTACATCTGTGAGGAGTTTTGATTTTTTTTTTCGCTTTCGAAGTAAGTTGGCTTTTGAAGAAGTTCCGGACAGATCGTCAGGGTAGTAACATTCGTTGTCGTAATGTTCACTTGCATCGCTCATTTTGAAGGAAAAGTTAGGAATTATACTGCAACAAAATTGTTTCAGCACAACTATCGGAGGGCCGTACGCAATGCTCGCAGGGCCGGACGGCTTTTTCCGGCCCGCTTACGCCATCGCGTACGGCCCTCATACGGGACGTTCATCAATGGTTTTGCAAAGAAAAAGCTAGAGGGGCCGTACGGGTAATATGATAAATTTCATTATTTTTTTCAGTTTTGAGATCTGTGTAACAACGTCAATCAGAAACCGACATCACATATCATAAAAGTGACGTGATTTTACCGGCAAGAAATGTCAAAACTGGAAAAATTAAAATCACGAAATTTTACAAAATGACGAGTTCTATATCGCTGTAAAAATTCAGGGTAATTGCTTTAAAACTTAATAAGTTATTTAAAATTTGAATTTCCCACCATTTGTTACTAAAAATAACTTAGAAGGGAATAGGATGGGGATAGGGCCTGTATGGGGGAGTAGCTCTCTCACCCCATTATCCTCTCTTGTGTTAATGTATTCTTCCGCAATTAATAATTTTCCCCACAAAAAGGGTTAATTCGGTGTATACTGTACTACTAGTCATGCAAACAACCTTTATTCAGTGTCAGTACTCTAAAGTTAGTACAATCACAGGCAGCCCAAATTGGCAGTATGTGTACTAGAAGATTTCATTGACAGTCTTAATATAATAAACGAACAAGTTGAAATGAAAACACAAATAAAGAAACTTGTAAATAAAACATTGCTTACGTTTTATTTGTTGTTGCTTGATGTGCCTTGACTGTCCTGGGAGCTATTTACACAAGTTTTACATTTCGCTGATTAGTACCGTATGTTCTGTCCTTTATATAGCGAAGCAAGGCTGGCGGGTGAGAAACGAAGAGACTTTTCAACGGAGCTCGACAAAAGCACTCAAAATACTCCCACCTCCACAAAATCCGAACCAGTACAGTCCCGCTTGCAATATGTTCCTAAAGTTTTCTCTTCGGAGTCAAAAGTTCACAATAAGAGGGCAAAAATCTCGCTGTTTTCGCCACAAAAGCGGCCTTTTGTCTTTCGTCTTATCCGTTCGCCGATCGCTGCCGCCACGGGTACGCGCCATCGTAACAAAATTGCTCCCAACCCTGGGTAGGCTTCGTTAATTTGACCCAGCTAAAACTGCTCCCGTGTCGGGGCCTAGAGAGTTTAGAATAGGGAACTTAAGCAAACACGACGGCGACGGCTGACGAGAACGTCACAAAACAAAAGGTTTAATTAGCAAAATAATGACTCTGCACGTGCGATACAGATTTTGGTACATTTCTTCGCCGTCCTCTGCAAAACAACAACGTGAAATGACCAAATTCAAAGTTTTATGTAGAACGTGAACACACGACTGTGAATTTTCTTTTTTCTACCTGAACTGTAACGCCGTCCTTACAGAGTCAGCTCCCGGATTGTTCGGCTTCATTAGAGAGATTGAACGAGTTGAAACTATCGCAAAGAAGTTAGAAATATTTGGAAGTCATTTTTAAACTGACGTTTTCCTTGGCGTTGCCGTCGTGGTTGCTTAAGTTCCCTAATTTAACCCCGCGCACGGACGAAGCACGTGAAACAGGTCAAGGTTACAGAGTTGGCGCGAACTGGGCGCGAAAACAATTTTTGCCGGCTTGAAGGAAAAATTTTTTGCTTGGTGCGGTGCTCTTTTATCGCGGTTGGTAGACTAGTGTTCACTTTTCTTCTCTTGTGCTGCCCTGAAAACTGTTGCTACATAACAGTTGTACTAGGAGCTAACTCGGGCTGCTGTTGCCTCATTGCGTGGATTAACTTCTTAAGTTAATTTCAATTAGCGTAAGCTATCGCTTGCTACTCCGTCGAAACAAACAGGCTGCAAAGCAACAGTTTTTAAACAACAGTTCCTTTAGGAGCTATAAATTGTTCAGTATTGCCTTGTTTCTTGCTACTCTGTTGAAACAAACTCTCTAGGCCCCGACACGGGAGCAGTTTTAGCTGGGTCAAATTAACGAAGCCTACCCAGGGTTGGGAGCAATTTTGTTACGATGGCGCGTACCCGTGGCGGCAGCGATCGGCGAGCGGATAAGACGAAAGACAAAAGGCCGCTTTTGTGGCGAAAACAGCGAGATTTTTGCCCTCTTATTGTGAACTTTTGACTCCGAAGAGAAAACTTTAGGAACATATTGCAAGCGGGACTGTACTGGTTCGGATTTTGTGGAGGTGGGAGTATTTTGAGTGCTTTTGTCGAGCTCCGTTGAAAAGTCTCTTCGTTTCTCACCCGCCAGCCTTGCTTCGCTGTATAAAGGACAGAACATACGGTTACTAATCAGCGAAATGTAAAACTTGTGTAAATAGCTCCCAGGACAGTCAAGACACATCAAGCAACAACAAATAAAACGTAAGCAATGTTTTATTTACAAGTTTCTTTATTTGTGTTTTCATTTCAACTTGTCCGTTTATTATGTTTAGACTGTCAATGAAATCTTCTAGTACACATACTGCCAATTTGGGCTGCCTGTGGTACAATCAAGAGGGATGGAAGACCGCCAATAGGATAAACAAAGCTATGGTAAAAGCTACAATGATAAAAGCTACAGCAATTAATGCAACTTGCATTAGATCTCCGCACGCATGGAGGTCCAAGTTTATCTGTTGAATTTTGAAAACGAAAGCTTTTTATGCTTTTTCCCGAATTCCACACTAAAACGATGGAGAAGTACGATCTTCATCTTTGAAGAAGGAGGTTTTCGACTCTCAGGTAATGATAGGGTTTGTGTATGCGTGATTGAAGTGGAGACTGAAATATTTCCAGCAACTGCGTTTAGGCTTTCATACTTCAAAAGATGGCCCCGATCTCTGGCGCTTTGTAAAAGCGTGAACAAAAAGAAAAAAAGATTTTGTGAAAGAAAATGCATAATCTCTCAACTGCGCCTGGATTAGAAAGTCAAAAACCTAGGTGTAAACACAAAACTTTTCATCCTTTTTTCGGAAGATCAAAAAGTATATTAATATGGACTTTGCCTTTAATTCACATTTTTAGTGGTACCTATAGCTCAAAATTAACTGTAATTTAGGATTGCCCATTTCGGCATTTCCGAATTAAGTTTAGCCTCTTTAACAAGGCGAGGCCTGCTGCTCAACCCTTCATATGGACACAAGTTTACATTCACACGCAAATAAAAGTCATCTACATCTGGAAGAATGAGAACCGGGCCTCGCTTAGAGGCCAAAGTTGACTTTTTAATGGTCTATTCAACACTATCTTCAGCTTTGCCAATAAATTTCACCCGAAGGGTACGAATCACACATTTTTGAAACCCTCATTAACAGGGGCACATTTTCAATGACAAATGTCCATATTTGTGTGCCGGCAATGTCTTTTGGACAGAGGAACAGGAGCTGGGAACTAATTTTTCACAAATCTTTAACAACGTTTCTTTGACCACCCATCTACACGTGAAAATTTCAAATTTGAGAAACTTGCCTTGGCAATCCAGTTTTTATTTTTCATATGAGAATGTGACAAGCTTTCTCATCTACTCGAGCAAATGTCATTTGTCATAGAAAATCTGCTCGTGTGGATGAGACTTAAAACCACATTCATATGCTCCAAATGGCTCTAAGATTAAAGAGGGCAAGGCAGGGTAGAGCCTTTTATCATAATTGGATATTATCTGATATGTGGATGCTGATATTGTTTGTTTGTTTGTTTGTTTTTTTTTCTTTCAGCTTTATTTAAGTGACCAGAAAGAAGATGAATAGAGTCAGTGGAATCTCCAGTCTATGTAATTTAAAAATAAGTTGAGAGTAAGCAAAAATACGTTACCCGTTAAAAATAATGGCTGTACAACAATAACTTTGTACATAAAAATAAACTAACCATGTGGGTGACAATTGTGTGGCTTTCTTCAGAAAAGGCGCCCGAATGGAGTCGATTCTGCTTTTTGTACATGTGCAACACTGTGAATGTAGTTTCGCTGGGAAGTTTCAAACGTTTTGTAGTAACAGTATAGTGTGAACTCCCTTTTTTCGAAAAAGGTATTCACGGCCTCTGTGAAGGTGGAGGCCAATCGAGTCGCTTTTTTGTACTTTTTTCACCTACTTGTGTAAATGCTGACAGTTGACCCGTTCTTTAAAAAATAATAAGAAATGAGACATTACTTGGCTTGAACATAGGCTGGTAATTGTGGTGGAATCCTCCAGAATTGTTGGAAAACTTCAAATAAATACTCCCGTTTTAGAAGAACGCGAAAATGGGTCTTCTTGGATAAAAACGGCAAAGGGCAGACAGCAAATGTAAAAAATGCTGGGAAAATCGTCCTTGTGAGTTTATTTCGATCAGCTTATAAAAAATGGGAGCTTTAGAAAAGACGAAAGACAAAATTTGAGTTTTAACTCGCCTGCAGGTAAAGTCGCACACGAGCCATGGAGGCCCACACGGCCGGAAGTTAACCCGGTTTTCTGTAGCATGAAGCAACTAAGAGTATTGCTACTCCCCCCCCCCCCGATGGGATGCAAGTCCACCCGGAGGGGCACTCTCTATAGTAGGCTATACAGGGAGGCTCCCCCCCGGAAGAGGTGCCTTTGTTAAGCTCGTGGTATAAAAAAGGGTAGGGAAAATTGCTATTTTAGTATACGAAAGGGTCACAAAATCAGCTGCAAAGTGGAAGAAATGGTGGCCAAAGCGAGGTATATCAAAGGGTGCCACATTTTGGAAGAAATGACTACGCAATCGAATCAGAACGACTGAAAACCCGCGAAAAACGTGGCGATTACAGGGAATTCTATTGTTTTGTCTTATCCTTGAGGTATAAGAAAGGGGCGCAATTTTGCTCTAGGTATATGAAAGGGGTACCATTTTGGTAAAAATTAGGTATATTAAAGGGTAAGGGTTTAAACCTCCGGGCGGAGCCTCCCCGTACAAAGCTTTATTGAGTAGCCCCCCCCCCCCAACGTATAGAAGTCTCAATGCGTCTTACAATAAGTTATTTACCTAATCTAACTATAGACACTGTTAAAAAGAAAAGTTTTTAATCTCAATTTAAAAGAGTCAACTGTGGAACACTGTTTGATTATAATGGGAAAGTCATTCCAGAGCCTTGGTGCAATGACTGAGAAGGATCTGTCACCATAGGCAACCGTTTTAGTCTTTGGAATAGACAAAAGTGCCTTGGGCTCCCTTATCTAAATTTTCTGAATCCACTCGTGCAGTGTTTGCACCTTTTCCGTTTTAGTCGTAAGTAAGAAATCTCTGTCACACCTGTTGTTTAGTAAAAGAGTTTCATTAAAAACAAAAACTAAAATCGTGTAAGAAGGGAATCAAAGAAATTTCCACTCGCCCCATCTAAGCGTCATTTTCCTTCTTTATCATCTTTTTTGTATTGGTAATATCTTTTTATAGAACTATTTTCAGTTTGTTCCGTACTTATTTCTGTAGGCTCTATTTTGCTTTATAGCTGATGTGTGTTTTGATTGAAAATGACGTGCCTTACAACAACTGAAGGTAATGCCCGCGCTGGGATTGGTCAATACTTACTGATTATTTTACCAGTAAACCACATGGAAAATGTAGTTATTATATAAAAGCACTCTTTCGGCTCGTGACTTACAATCTTTTCTCATGTTCTTTCAACATCCTGCGTGGTTTATTGAGCCCATAAACCATAGGAATGTGTGGTACATTGCTTAAATAATGCACGCTCAAATGACGCCATTTTTTTGCGCGTGCAGTTTTTAGATCGTTATTGATCACAAACCAAAAGAGAAATCTCACAATTTGAAATTGAAGCTATACCAGGAAATTAAAACGAAGACATTTTCATTGGAGGAATTGAGACGCTATTAAGAAACAATTTGCAAAACAAAACACTGTGTTTATGCAATCACGATTTTGACCCGTGACGCGCGCGCACTTGCAAGCTGTTTCTTGCGGGCGCCTGCAAGCTATGAATAAAGCTTGCTTTCTTGTAAATTGAAACCATTTCCTATCACAAATGTAAGTACAACTACATTTTAAAAGAAATAAAAAAGCCAAAACCGTGCCTTGTTTTGTTATAAAGCACGCAAGGAAGTGACGAGAGCACTCAAGAAGAAGGGGTAAGTTTTTGCCTGCGGCTCGTGTTCACCCTACACTTCTTTCATGCCTTACAACACAACAAAGCCTGGTTTGGGCTTTTTTATTTGTCAAACAAGAAAAGCCCCAGGGGCGTGAGACCCCGCCGTTGTTCTTCCTCTCCTCAGGGTGCAAAGTATAATACGGCCACTCAAGATACAAGTCCAAGTCGTATGGCGGAAGTTTGTGGCGAAAATTCATCTGGCCGAGCGAAAACCGGAGGTCTGGGACAAGTGAACATAAAAAAAAGAAGAAGAAGAAGAATTCGTAACGTAAACGAATTGCCTCAAACCCAACCAAGGCAACAGCGAACACCACACGCAAACCACATTCATCGCTCGATTCTCAAGAGCTACGATGTGTCGATGGTGCAATCCACTAATTGTATTAACATACTAGTGACAATCCCTTGTCTTCCTGAGCCACCGTTTCTTACCGCGCTAATAAGCTGCAAACACAGCTGTCGTTTCTCTCCTCTGCGAAACACAGGTTACCCAATGAGAAAACTTACAATCCACTGCGGAAACCATCCCCCCATAAGACGGCAAGGGAAACTGCTTCCCACGCAGCACAATATTACACCGCTGCTATACAAAACGCAACTTTCAAAGCAAATCACATTCACAGAAGCGTGATATGCTCCTCACATTCACAAATCGTTCCACTCCCACATTTTTACGTCCCTCAAAATGCCAACATCCCCATAACAAAACTCCTGCGCTAAAAAAGTTTCTCCATAACCATTACCTAGATCAGACAACACAGCCGATTTCGCATTCAATCCTATTAGCTGCTTTACTCAGTTGCACATGCGTTATACAAGACAAATACTGAAACCCGATACTTAACAACCCTTCTCCGTTCATATCTTAAATACTGTAAATTAAAAGACAACAACCACGAAGGTAACATTCAGCAGACTAATATGCGCATGTGTTTTATATAAGACAGTACCGCATTTGAGTACCCGTACCACAAGCTCTACAGCACTTTGTTCGTGTCCATTAGAAGAAGACTGCACGGATTGCCGCATTGGAAGGCAAACCGGTGTGGGATGAAGTGCGCAGGGGGGTCAGAGCATACAGACCAACCGAACGTGCAACCACCGGAGTCAGCCCGAACAAACGCTTGTTCGGAAGGGAACTACGTGGAAACGTCTCAGAAGTTAACAGACAACCTGATCATCCGAACGACACGATGATCCGTAATCGCGACAGAGAGCAAAAAAAAGAAAATGAATAAATACGCTGATAAAAGAAGACACACGGCCGTGCTGAAAATCAAAGTGGAGGATACGGTATTGTGGAAACAAGAACGAAAGAACAGCCTAATGGCTCTGTATGACCCTGATCCGATGGTAGCCATTGGTATCAAGGGAGACATGATCACTGCAAAGAACAATCTGAACATTCGCACCAGAAATTATGTGAATTGGAAACTGCTTCAAAACGGGTGTAAGGAATCAGTTCCGTAGGATGACTCTGATAATGAAGGCACATTTGACCCGGATGCTGTGCTAGCCGATAATTCAGGTGAATCTCTGCAACGTTCAGAGCAGTCCAGAGAAGACGGCGACGCGGAAGAAGATGAATGTAGGCAGAGAGCAGAGCAGCCCAGATCAGGCCGTGACACAGAACAAGTAATTGCGTCCTGTGACAGGCCCAGAAGGAAAATAAGACTTCATTTGTGATTAGCACTGTGTAGACGGTTGTACTAAAAAGAACACTAGATGTAAGGACTTTATTTATTATTATACATTGTAGTCACTATCTGTCTTTTCATTGGCTAAGAGCCTACAGTTAATTCTGGGAATCAGCGCAACCTACAGATTATTCACTAATCTGCTAGCAGATTAGTGAATAATCTGTAGGTTGCGCGCGCAATGCATGATTTCCAAGAGCAATGTGGGAGGCATCTGAAAGCGAAGTAAATTCATGGCTCGTCGATTCGCTTCTTCAACCGAGCAAGAAATTGAAAAATTGCTGACACGAAAAGACTCGGAAAACAAAAAAAAAAAGGCTGACAAAAATTGCGAAGGAACTGTTCCACGAATACCTTAAGGAAAAAAGCGTCCAGAAGCCGGAAGACAAATGATGAAATTGTTTGCCGTTATTTTGTTTACCTGTAAAACAATGTATAATAAAACAATTATTAGATTCGGTTTTTGCGATATTCGGAACAATCAAGGTCTCGGTAACTGTTATCAGCCGAAGCCGGATAACAGTTACCTCGACCTTGATTATTCCGAATATCTCAAAAACCTCATCCAATAATTGTTTATTAGCACCACATAGATTATTGCACCGTTGCACTTTATGCACACCACAAACTCGAGTGAAAAGTGGGAAGAGATGCAATGACGTGACTGCATGCGAGGGCCTCCCTCCATTTACGCACGCTAAAGCATGAAGCAAATGTTAATTATTAAGAGTTGGCGTGATGTTGTGGACGATCACCGACGTGATTTAAATGCAAACGTTTAACGAGTCGGAGAGTATGAATTAATCGCACTTCTTGGAGTACAGCTAAGAAAACATTTCTCGTAGATATTATTCATAACGAAACAGACAAAGAAAATCAGCCAAACAGTTTTGATATTAAGCAAACACTCGTCAGTTTTTTAATCATTAATTAATCCCTTCAAGTAACTAAAAAGTTTGTGATTTTGTTATCATGAAACCCCCAAAAGCATTTTACTGGTAAGTTTTCAAAACCTCCTTATTATCATATGTTTTGTTAAAAGTAGCAAGAAAATGAATAGTTTCAAAAACTAAAGAGTGACTTTTTATTTCAATATTCAATATCAAAACCGCCACTGTAACCTTTATCTATCCTATATGAATTGATGTTCAGTAGCTTCCCATTATATCCTGCAACCTAAGCACTGCAAGAAAAGAAAAACATTTGGTATGTTTAATAATGTGGGAATTGATGATGTTTTCCACAATGGGCGGTAATTAGCAGTACTTATACCCTCAAAACAAAAAGAGCTCTAAAACTCAATATAGTATCATAGTGGATCGTTATCTGAGTATGAACCACTCTATATCGAGGCTGAAGTATTAGCTCCAAGAACCGCAAAAGTTTAGTTCTTAGCTAAGGGAGAAGCGAAAAGCATTCTTCATCACGTAACTTGGATCTCAAACCAATTTCCGAAGTTACAATTCTTGACGGAAGAAAGGTGTTTACATTGCTCATAACTGAAGGTCGTAGTTACGAACGAATTTAGTCTTTGTCCCTCTTCAGGTTTGATTCTACTCCGCTTACGTTTGAAAAACTTTGTGTCCTCTATATTCTGTAATGTAAAACTGTTCAGCACAATTAATTACAAAAATTTACAAAAATATGCAGTTATTAGCGGGGAAGGAAAGCATCAAAGCACGCGTTTGATCATGCTTTGGTGCGTTGCTTTTACAGCAAAATTGCGAGAAACGTACTGTCATGCGCAACACAAAACGCTACCAAAAAGTCTGCAAAAAGTACTCGATAATTTAAAACGCTTATGATAACCGTTAGGTACCCATGTTGGGTCGGCGTGCTTTTTCTAAGCAACGAATTTTTAAAAGAAAAATGTTTACAGTGCATGAAAACAATCTTGAGGTCTTGCGTTAATTTGAACACGAATAAAACACCAAGTAAAGAGATTGAACACACCATGTGTAGTAAAATGTTGGAGAAAATTCTCAAATGTGAATATTGCGAACAAACTTCATTTTTGAGATAAGCTTTCAAAACAAAAATTCACGCACTTGGTACAAAGGAATTGATCCATTTAAAATTCAAAGTTATTTAAAGTGTTACGGCCAATATCAAAACTGTCACCGTGCACCAGATTATGGTTGTTTTCTCCTTACAAGTTATTGACAATTTTTAGAATATCCATTTCCTCGCCCTCTTGACATGACCGCTTTCTTAGGTGATTAGGTGAAGCAAACACTCGTCAGATTTTGAATGCCTAATTAATCCTTTCAACTAACTTTGGTTTTAAACACCTCTACCAGGCACGCCAAACAGTTTGTGATCTTATCGTGAAACTCCCAAAAGCATTTCACTTTTAAGCTTTCAAAACCTCATTTACCTTATTAACAAATTATTATTAGAAGTCAAGTCAGAAAATCGGAAGTTTCAAGAACTGAAGAGTGCCTTTATTTCAGTATTCACTATCAAACCTGTCACTGCGACCTTTTTTTATGTGAATTGATGTTTCCTAGCATCCAACTTTATCCTGCAAACTAAGCACTGCGAAAAAAAGAACAAAATTTGTTAAGTTGATGATGTTTTCCAAAAAGAGCGGTAACTAGCAGTAGTTTTTTCAACTTATAACAAAAGCAAAAAGAGCTCTAAAACATTAATAAAATATCATAATGGAACGATGACGGTTTATCTGAGTATAAACCAATCGAAGCTGAAGTGTTAGCCTCAACAACCACAGCAGTTCACTTCATAGGGAAAATCGAAAAGCATTCTTGATCAGTGTAACTTGGATCTCAAAGTTACCATGTTACAATTGTTGCCGGGAAAAAGGTCTTAGCATTGGTCATAAGTGAAGGTTGAAGGCGGTTCCTCTTAGCTTCGATTCTTCTCCGATTACGTTTGCAAACCTTTGTGTCCTTTATATTCTGTAAAGTAAAACTGTCCGCATAATTAATATTGTTTAAGTGAAACGAAGCATGCAAAAAGGCACGTATTTACAAAAACATACACTTATTAACGTGGAGATAAGTATCAGAGCATGCCGCGTTGAGACAAAACGCGAAAATGCGTTGCTTTTACAGCAAAATTGCAAGTTTAGTCTTAAAAAACTGCCATGCGCAACACACAACGTTACCAAAAAGTTAGCAAAAAGTACATGATAACCTTCATGAACCCTTGATGAGCATGGCTTGTGTGCTTTCTCTAAGCAACGAATATTCAAAAGAAAATTGTTTACAGTGCATGATAACAAGCCCGAGGGTGAGCGATGGTTTGAAGCCAAATGAAACACCAAGTAAAGAGATTAAAAACGCCAGGTGTAGTGAAATGTAAGCTGAAGAAAATTCGCAAAGGTGAATATTGCGAACAAACTTCACTTTTGATAACAGTTTTTCAAACAAAAATTCGCGCACTTGGTACAAAGAAATTGATGAACTCATTTAAGGCAAAATTAAAGTGATTGAAAGTGTTAAGGCCAATAAGAAAACTGTCACCGTGCATTAGATTGTGTTTGTTTTCTCGTCACAAGTTATTGACAACTTTTAGAATATACATTTCCTCGCGTTCTTAACATAATAGCTTTTTTAGGTGATTCATACCCAAGCAAGAAATATCGAGCGAAGACTTTGTAAGAGAGTTGGTAAGCTTTCAATGTAAAATTGTTGTCCTTTTACATAAAAACAGGTAGTCAACAGTTTTAACTACAATCTTCATGAACGCTAGAAGAACTGTTTTCTTACAGTTAAGGGAGATCGAATTCTAATTACTCCTGTCTTACCATACCATACTGGTGAGAAAAACCTCTCAAAGACAAAGGCTTGTTACAAACGCAAAGCTAAAGCCAAAAAAATTGATATCAATCAATGAAGAAACATCCTTTTTCCAAATAAAATGTCCCCTTTCTCTCCCTCTTCCGGCTCTCGTTTCACACCGTCAAAGTTTATCAGGCTTATATCTCAATTTCTTTGTGCTTCAGATTTGGGCCTTTTTGATCTAGTTTCTTTAATTTTCTTCAATAGAAAAAAGCCTTTCAAGAAAACGAAATATTCAATGAAATGCAACCACTTAACATACCAGGCCAACTTATAGCTTAATTATCTCTATAGTAGACAAGTTGAGGTACGTAGTTTTACCTGAAGGTGCCTATTCAGTATGCTTCTAGTATACGAAAGGGTAGGAATATATTATTATAGTGTATTATAAAGGTTCACTTCAAAGTGGAAGGGGTGGCAACTAAAACTCAGTATAAAAAAGGGTTGCAACAGTTTGACCAAAGCTACCTCACGAAAATGACGACAGCTTGGATGTAACTTTCGAGCGATTGGAAGTCTGCGGTAAAGTCTCCAATCTACCAAAATTGGCCTGCTTCAGCCTTAAACAGACTATGCATAAAACGGCGCATCAAAAATCTTAAATGGATGAAGAACTCATACACATATAAGGTTGCCAATATCTGGAACTCACTAAAAACCGACTAAGGCAGGAAAATCCTGTTTTAAAAAGAAAATTAGAATTGTTAAATTTTGAGATGTGGATATAATTGTAAATTTTTTCTCTTCTTTGTTGTTTTATGAAATTTATTGTATATAAATGAATTCTTGTTGCTTATGTAACTATCTTTTTATAGTACTGTATTTACTACATAGTTTTTGTAGTTTTATATTTTTTGCTGTTTTCAGAGGCACGTATTGAGAAGATTTCCGCTCAACGTTCGAGCAGTAAGTGCAAAAATTAAGTTACCAAAAAAATACTTGCAGCACTGTCACATTTTGAGAACAGATAAGAAGAACTTATCGTTACTTTTGCTCCCAAGCTGACCCCGCGAGAGAAAATTGGATTTGAAGTTATCAATATTTCAATTAAAAAGACGCTTCATGTCAGTTCAAAACAAAATGGCGCCCGTTTTTCGCATACTTTTACGAGATTTGAAATTAATTTTCTTGAGAATGCTTGAGAATTTCATCGCGGGGTCAATTGGGCAAGTGAACTAGAGTGAGATGTTTCAAATAGCATTTAAAATGTTACCGTGCTATGAGTAGTTTTTTGGTAAATATTTTTTGCACTTATTGCTCGAACGTTGAGCGGAATCCGTCTTGAATTTTAAACGAGTTTTTCAGCTCTTAGGCTCGTGGATAGTGTTTTTCGCGGGCTCTGATTGGCTGCTTAAACTGGTGATAGTATCTGCTGATCACCTCCCAGCATTTTTCTGGATTCTGCGCGCGCGAGTTTTCCCTCATTTCTCCGAAAAAATTTAACTATTTGGTGCTTGCTCCACTGGTTTGGTATGTAGTAAAATAGTTATTCACCTCGGTGTCGGTGAAGAGTGGGAAATATTTACCTCGCCGCTTCGCGGCTCGCAATTATCCACCACTTTTCACCTCTACGTCGGTGAATAATCGTTAAATATTCTGCAACCGATGGACGACAACTGCTAGGCAAGGCATAACTCAGCATGCATTACTAACTAAATGTCCGTTAGTCATGGGTACACTAAAGCTCATAGCCGTGACGTAGAGAACCAACCACACATCAAGTTTGCTCATAATTTATTATTGTGGAGTCGTACGTCTCAAAAGTTTCTGAAAATCACCAATGTTCTGCTTTTTGGTTGAACAGAGTAAAATGGCGGCCAACAGTTCTGTTTTCTTCCTGATGGCGGTGGTCGCTGCTAGCATCATTCAAGGTAAATGAAATAAAATACTAAGAAATGTCTCCTTAATCCTAAAAAATAGTCAAAGTAAGCGAAATTAGCATTTCAACTGTACACGATTGTCGATTTTTTGATTCGGATCGGTGTCATTTAGAAAGTGAAAATTCACAAGAACACCACATTCCACAAGACTTCCTTAACTACCTCTCAGTGTTTGTTTGTTTGTTTTTTTCCGAATGATGTTTGCTTCAGTTACATAATGAATGTAAACACGTCAGAATATCACAAAATGGAGCGGGGGGGGGGGATAGTCAGTGATTCCGTTTCAGAGATAAAGAACGTACGAGAATACCATATTTTATGAAAAATCTGCTTTATTCTTTATCGTTATAATTATAATTAATATTATTATTATCATTATTATTACTATTATTAAGAATCTTCTTCTTTAAAAATGTTAAAAATGAGACAAAGTTGCTGAGACGCCCTTTTTCCCAGTTTACTCTTTTCAAAATACTTATGAGACACAATCGCGTGCGCAGTAAGGAAGCGCATGAACAATTAGCGAGAACATCCTTAGGTGTGACACCGTTCTTGGGGCCTCCGCCATGTTATTTGCGGCCCAAGCTACCGCATGGGAACGTTACATTTTCGACCTCCTCAAATTTGTAGCCGAACTTATTCATCTTCAATGCTTCCTCTCAATTCCACTCGGACGGGTTTGATTGTTTGTTTGTTTTCTTTTCCTTCAGAACGCAAACAAATTTTTTTCTTACTTGATTCCGTCATCATCATGTACCGAGCAAGATTAGAGTTGAAAAATACACCGTTTTGAAGTAATTTTAAACAAGCACTTGTCGAGAATAAACCATCAGCCGGAAGCCCATTAGGACATCATCTTTAAGAGAATATGTTGCAAATGCTAGGGACCTCAATGATCAAGCTTAAGGTTGACAGTAAAAGTCGTGCTCTCTTGTCGGTTGAGAGTCAAAGTTTCATCCGTAACAATTGACGCCTTACCCTTCTCTGACGGTTGACAGCAAAAGAATGCATTATTTATAGGCAGGAAGTACGTTAAAATATATAAAGCCAACTCATTAAAACCCTCATTTAAACCCTCTGTATTCTACTCAGATTATAACGCCATAGCTCAAGAAAATGACTGTGAATTCATCAGGTCGCTTGAAATGAAAAGCGGCTTCGTCTGTAGCAGTCTGGATTGCACTACGCCTGGAATTTGCCTAAACTACCTTGGCTCCCCAGCTTTGGATAAGGCCTGCAACGATTATTACGGTGGGAGCAACTATCAGTGTTGTTCAAGACCTCCCTTTGTGTGTGTAAGTGTAAAACATTCGTGGGCAATACTTCAATCGTAGTAAAGTCAACCACTGCGAATAGAATAGATCATGTTTTGAGCGAACCAACACGCACATTAATCAGTTTAATTTAAAAATGAGAGATTATTAAAATTTTTTTACCGACTGTCCACATTTAAATGATGAAAAACGAAGATCTTTATATGTACGTTAAAACGGAGGTTTTCAAAAACGCTGACGCAATGAACGAAATAATGTAAAAAAACCGCGTACTGTATAGCCTTTCATGTTTCCAAATATGGCGGAAATACCTAAAATGTATCTCTAGCGCCATTTAGTCTCCGTAGTGAACATGGAAAACAGAAAAAAATCTTGAGAAAGAAAACGTACCTTCGTGTGGACAGTTGAAAATGTTATTGTGAACGCATAACTTTTAATCGTTTTTTTTAGAAAATGGAAACGGAGAAATTTAAAGTTAAGTGCATTAGTGTGATTAAGGTCGGCCTGATGATGATGGTGATAATGATAATACTTAAAAACAATACTATAATTATAATAAGAACCTTCCCAGAATGCTTTGCACCAGAAAAATTTCAATGCAAAATAACTTAGTTAATTTGTGGTAGAAGAGAATGCTGTACCATGTGTTATTTACAACTTCGTGAAAGTTATCCCTCATATGAACGTTAGGTGATGACGTCATTATTCACGTGACTATGGCAAAAAATATGTTTTAGCTCACTGCAAGAACAGGCCTCCATCAATTCAAAAGCAGATAACGTGCCCTGATAGTCATTGGAATGGGCAATATGGAAATTGCCAGTTGACATCTGGCAGTTGAAAGTTAAGGTGGCTCTGTACAAGAGCATTTCCCAGGGGACTGGTAAGGAGTCAGTAGCTATGGTAGTTTAAGGCGGAGAGAAACAAAGCTTGGCTGGTTAATAGAACTTCGCATGAAAGTAACGACCATGATATGCTCACTGTTGTGACATCAATGGTCACGTGACCAGAGCGCACAGAAAATTCAAATCACTTTGAAACTGCTTTAAGCTCAATAAATTCGTAACTTCTCACAGTAATATTGCAGAAAAAATTGCAAGTTATTCAAAAACGTCCATTATTATTTTTCCTTTTGAAAAAAGCACAATGAAAAATGAACCTTAAACTTTTGATAATCCCCTGTTTTGTGAGGTTTTAATATAAATGTAAAAACGAATCAGCATATTTGGTTTCAAACTATGCTCTTTCTAACTACGTTAACAGTTTTTTTAAAAAAATTCGTTTTCATATAGCTTAGGGATGTGAATTTGCAGGCACGCGGAGTACTGGGCACCAATGTCACGGATTGCTCAGGAAGACTGGTGCACTTTTTAGGCGCGGCGCCATAGCTAGCGACAAAAGCTGAAAAATGGGGTAAAAAGGTGTTTAAGCTTTCTGTGGTCCATTTCTGCTAAAGAATTGTTAATGGTTTCTCGGAAAGAGGACAGCACTTCATTTTTCGCTGCATTGCTCATGTCAGGTACGTGTAATTATAGCTTTTTATTGTCTTCGGTAAACAGCTTAATATATTAGCAGGGCTTTACCGATCGATCATTATAGTATAATGTTTCATATTTATCGTTAGTCCAGTGCTTAAATAATTTGCCATTTTCGCTCTGGTAGCAAAAAGCCGAAAGATAGACACTTAGGTTGGTAACTAAAGTTTATTAAGTTTCGTAAGTCTTTAAATAAACGTTATATGAGTAAGTTACAAAATCCATTTTTCACAGTGATGTAAGATTTATTCTTGGTGGTTAAAGGGTTAAAACTTAATGCAGAATGAATCAAACAGTTATACCATGTATGGGTTTCCGTACCACGGTGATTATTGTGACCCAGTACCACTACTGGGGCAAGCTCACACAGGTATGACTTGTACAGTAATGAGATTTTGTGCTGTAATCATGAAACAAATACAGAGAAACAAGAGGAAATCGGGAGGAACTTGTACCAGAATGAAAATCATGCTGGTATTATGTAAACACCCCCTTAGCCTAAAGTCGAGCAGCTCTTAAGAATGTTTCACAACATCCTCAGAGACCCAGGGGCAGTAATGCCCTCATTTCATGAGACCGGTGCAAACTCAGACTGGTATGATTTTGTTTACATGAGACCGGTCTGAAAGTCAGACTGGCATGAAGTGTTTACCTGAGACCAATCTAAACTCTGTTTGTGTTAATATGGTCCGCAACCATCCCATCCTTAAAAATCCAGTTTATCTATTATCCAACAGCTTGGAATGCTCCAACGCCACTTGTTAAACGTGCCTACCCAAAACAAATATCTCAGACCAATTGGGACCCTGTTCATGCTTAAGAGGCAATGTCCACTAAGATCGAGCGAAATCGAAAATATGTGGCACATGATGAAAAATCAAAATTCTCCGTTTTTCGCCCAGAGATACCTTATGGTAGCTCTAGAAACGTGGTGGCATTTTTTGTTGAGATACTATTTTTAAACCTCCAAAAAATTTAAAAACCGTTACCGCACTACGTGTATCTACAAACACCCCGAATAAACGCGAATCATACCTTCTTGAAACTTCGCTCTGTTTAATTCGCGTTATGGAACAATCCTGTTTTGAGCTTAGAAATTTGCTGTTGAAGAGTTTACAAGTAATTTGAGTCAAATTATTCTTTTGTGGATTAATTTCCAAGGTCATGGCAGGCTGCTGAAAACCACTAAAATTCGCTTGCTTTGAATTCTCAATTTGGCACAGTTTTTCAAGAGAAAGTTTCCCTCCCCGGTAAAACACCGAATCACTTGAAATTCAGAATTCTTGAAAGAGGAAATGCCGTTCTTAAACCAGGTTTAAAAATTAGTTTCGGGCTTTTTATCAGCGCCGAGTACAAACGCTCTCAAAATCCCGATAATTACAACATTAACACGTCAACAATTGGCACATACCTCCGACCAAATAACCGAAAATGTGGACATTTCTTCTATTTTGGTTGGTATTCGGTTGTAATCCACAGCAGAAAGGTAATGTCTAGCTCACCTGAATATGGTATTGTCTAAATATCAGGTTCTGTGCGTACTCTTTCATAATAACCATCTTGGCGTCCGGGGTCAACAACATCACTGAAGCTTCGCGTATTGGCAATCAACCCAAATGACTTCTTTCCATCCCGCATCCTTTTGTTAAGATGAATAACCTTCAGGAATAAAATGATTTTGCCTTATTGGAACTTCAAAAGAGTTTTCTCCTATAAGACGTCTTTTCTTGATCTGTATTCGTTGTAAAATTTCGAAACGATAATTTCTTGCCGAAAGCTTACAAGCCTGTTTAGTTGAGTCACGCAACAAAATGTCACGCACTTGATTTTACCTGACGTCGGGTTTGTCTTGGAGGGGGAAATGCACAGGAAACAAAACAAAAAAAAAACAACAAGCAAGCAAGCAAAAAACAAACAAACAAAAACAAAGCAATGAGAACTTTGAAAACCTGTGGACCCAAGGACCGATTACCATCAACTGCCGCTTATAAGCCCTGGGCTTATACAACTTTGTAAGGGGTTTTGGGTGGGCTTATAAACGGAGGGGCTTATATCCGGGGGGGCTTCTAAGTTTCGAAATGAGCCACAGCAGTGTTGATCGAAATACGTTTTTAATTTACCAGTTTTTAATTAACCTTTGAAACGTCACAATAAATCGAATTCGTTTCAATTTTAATTTAACAACAAAATCAAAACTGTAACAACACGAACGTAACCGGAACGTAACAAAACAGAAGCTCAGAGTTCATCTTCGCAGTGTTCTGTGAGAGTGCTTAATATTAAGGAAACAGGGAAAACTAGAGGGCGACTTATATCGGGTGGAGCTTATACCGGATGTATTTTTTGTTTACAGGTAGATGGGCCTATAACTGGGGGGGGGGGGGGGCTTGTAAGCGGTTGGGCTTATAAGTGGCAGTTAACGGTATTCATGTATTTATCAGTATCACTAGAGGCAGTGAAGACTTGCCAAAACCTTGCCTGTTACTAGGGCTTTGAAAAAGAAATTATTATTAGGTCTCTATGCATTGGTCTTCAAAAATTGGTCAAGACAGGAATGAGAATGTAAAAATGTATGTTGAGTTTACTCAAGCCCAAACCATGGGTGTGGCCAGGGAGTAGTTAT